>OX578137.1:28763683-29223683 GCA_951213105.1 Amaurobius ferox
GTAGTATTGTGATAATTTTAAAAATATTACTGCTGCATGAAAGGAATGGAATAAAAGTTTATGAATGAAATATTTACTGCCTTTATATAGAGAACCAGGCGATTTATATTTCGATAACGTCATTTGAATAAAGTTCATTTTTTTTCGATGAAGTTTTAAGTTTTCGAATATAATAAATTATTGTAGTACTGTGATAATTTTAAAAATATCACTTCTGAATGTATCGTATTTTAGAAATGTTTTAATAAAATTGCATATCAGTTGGAAAGTGTTTCATAATCAATGCTTTATGCATGATTGATCTTTCTTGTTGGGATTTGTGTAGGTAAATTGAAGTTGGAGACAATGTGAAAAATTAAACTGCAATTGTGAATTAGTAGCTCAGAATACCAATTGTTACTGTTTTATCTTGAAATTTCACATCTTTATCTTCCAGTCATCAGACATGTATTTCGCTACAGTATTAATAAAATAAGTTATAATTCTGTTATTTTTCATGAAATATTCCCATGCAAATATAAACTAAATTCATGCATCACCAGTTTTCTTAATGCATCACTGCGACCAGTCAGTACTGATCTATCTTAAAACTGAATTATATCATTTTAAAGTCAATAAACAAGCACTGTGTATATTCGCATACATATGAATAACAAAACAATCAACCAACGATTGTAAATCTAGAAGAAAAAACAATATGTTGATAAAGTAGTTAAACAGGTAGTTCAGGTATGCACTTTCATTGTCATTTGTCAAATTAATCTGAATCTATCGCTAATGGGTGAATACGATGTTCGGGAAACATAACACCCACAATCACGATTTATTTTATTTACAATTAGTGAGATCCGATCATGCTTGCTGGCGCTCACCAACCCGTATTTTAAGAATATATTTCTAATAAATAAAAAATTTAAATAGTTTACGATAGAATTTTTTATATAAACCGCGCAATTAATTAAAGATACGCAAAAATAAATTGACAGATACCAAACTATCTGCATTAAAAAGAGAATCAAGTGTATTTTCTGATGATGTAAAGATTGCTAATCAGATGATTTGATATAATTAATAAATGGCATTTAAACTTCATTGAAAAACAAATTAATTCGATAACAATCGAAGTAAGAAAGGACATGTGGTACAGTATTCTAAACTTCATGTAAAATTGCAAATCATTTGATAACATAGAACCGACGCTATACTTGACACAACATTTTAAAGATTATTAGCTGCGTTGGCTTAAAGGCAGCCGTGAAAATATTTGTACGTAGATCACAATCTGTATATGGCCGACGACCACACAGGTTACTAAACTGAAGAAAAATTATGGGATCAGGAGGATAATCTGAAATAAAAATAACAGAAGGTAGTCAAATTAGATTATCAGTTGCTCGTCAATCTGACATTAGAGGGAGGAGAATGCAGAGTCCACTTCAATGATAAGAACGTGCAATTAGTATATCTATTAGGAGAACGTCGACTGGTCAGTAGGAAGATGCGTGGTTCAAGTCCCAGGTGGGACACCTGGATTCTTTACAATGACGCCCGAGCAAACTGACTTTGTAGGTTAGTGCTGTGATGTGCAGAGTCTGATAGCGATCCTATTACGACTACTACGGATTCAGTGGACTCTGGCATATAGGGAACCGATTACAAATCAAATCGGGAAGTCAATGACCACGCATGTTACTAACCTGGAGAAAAATAGTAGGATCAAAAGGATAATCTGAAGTAAAAATGACAGAAGGTGGCCAAGTCAGATTGTTAGTCGCAGGACAATCTGACATTAGAGGGAGGAGAATGCAGCAGAGTCCACTTCAACGATAAGAACTTGCAAATCCGTCCTAGTTGCTCAATAGGGAGAGCGTCGGCTGATCAGTGCGAAAATCCGTGGTTCGAGATCTGCCTGAGCAAGGTTCTTTACAATTGTGAGGTCTGTTCATAGGGAGAAGGTGCAGAAAGGATCCGGTCTCCAGAGGGGGCCCAGATCCCTATATTATTTTAGACTAGAGAAGACATGAAAAATTCACAAACAGGAGAAAATCAAGTATGGAGCGGTGAACCGTGATAAATATTGGTAGAGTGGCTCACAATTTGCATGGGCGGCGGTCCTGGACGTGTTACATGCTCTGATAATCCGACTTATTGACAAATATTTATTGCCTTTCACATACGTGTTTCGTTCGTTCCTACTAATTACCCAATGCTGTATAACCTTTTATTTGACTGTTTTCGTCAATCTCGCTTTGCTGCCCAGTTTGTTTCCTAACTTTTTAGATTCTCCGATAATGGCGCTACAATCACTTTCATTCGATAGGGCATGGTCACTTTATAACAGATACATGTACACGCGAGGACCTTTCCTTCCAGCGTTATTGGGGTGCTTAAGGACTTTCCTGGGAACCCTGAATGTTTACTAGCATAAAGCAACTACCTTTTTATTTGAAATAAAATATTTTATGGAACTTTTGGGAGTTTATAAATTAGGAAGTACCTCGAGTAACTCTTAAATGCTTGAGAATTCTGCCATTTATTTACACTGCCGAATAACTGCAGAAGATAATTATTCAATAAGAGTTGATGTGTTGACAAATATCTGAGAAGATACTTAAAACGATTAACCATTGACTGGATTTTTGATTCATTACAGCGATTGCATGCACATTCCAAATTCAGCAGAGCATGAAGTGCATTCAGTAACAAACTTGAGAAGAATTTATAGCGGATTGAGCTCCTTTGAGAGTCGGATTTTCTAAAAATAGCACGAGAACAAAAGGGATTTTGCAGCTCGATGATTTTACAAATTTCACAATCAAGTATAGAAAAATCTTCCCGAAGGAAAAGTTATGGTTGTGATTAATATCCTGTAATAAATTTAAACCCATCTTTATGTAAATAGAAGCAAATAAACATTATCTTCTCAAGTCAGGGGTTAATGGTATAAAATGAAGTTAAAATAATCATTTACATTATTTTAACTACTTTGCTGTAATTATGTATCTATTGCATAACCTTTCTATTATTATTTCCCTCAGTTTGCATTATAATTCATGTTCCTTTAAACTAACGATCCTAACTGGTTCGGTTGTTAAACAAGACATCGACCTAATCAGAATTTTCTGCGTTCCTACGGTAAAATAGGAATATGTTTCGAATTGTGAGAGTTTCAGTGTTCATGGAATGAAAGAAGGGTTGTTGAGTAGACGATGAAAGATTAGAGTAGCGGCTGGAAGGAAACCCCTTTCGATGCAACGATGACTAGGAAGAATCTAGTATTCAGGATGTGGCTGCAATACGGGGCGAAGCAACTGAATGCCGAAGTAAGCATATAAGCTTTGTAAATGCGTATCCATGTACGCATTATCACCAGCTTAGTATATTGTAGCAGCTTGTATAATTGTCATTTATTCTGGGGTTGTGCAATAACAATTAGTATATATGTTGTCCGTTATTTTAAACAGCAAGCTGCTGTAATTTCTGTGAAGTCCTCAATGAACTGAGTTATATTTAAACAGTGCCGTCTTGTGTTATTGCCCTTGGAGCGAAACTGCTGAGTTCGGTCACTTTTGACTTGATTCTGAGTTCGGTCACTTTTGACAGATTAAGTAAAAATCCTCGACAAAGACATCTAAAGAGGATAAAGAGACATATAAACTTTACAGAGCTTGCAATTTAAGTCCCAGTAACTCAAGTGGGATAGAATCAGGTGGCCATCACGAAGATCCGCAGTTTAAGCACCGGCTGGGACCGGACGGTTCTTTACAATAGTGATCGAGAAATTAAAACCTGCGGGTTAGTGCAATGATGTCAGGGTCTGAAAGGAACACTTGTACGATTAATATGGATTCAACAGCATCTGGGATATTGAGGGAGTATTTAAAATCAGGAGGTCAACAAGCCGATGGCCAACTTCAAATACAGATTCTTTGTCTGAAGGATAAAAATAGCATCACAAGGCTAAACTGAGATAAAAATAAAGTAACAAGTAATGGCCAGTCCGTTTATCAGGTGCACTTCAATCTGACATCAGAGTAGGCATAATGCGCAATCCACTTGGATGATAAGAGTTTGCAATTTATATCCCAGTAACTCAATCGGGAGATCGTCAGATGGCCAGTAAGAAAAACTGCGGTTCAGACTCCTGGTGGAACAGGAAGATTTTTCACAATTCAAAACTATCAAATTTGAAAGTATCTAGCAAAATATGAAAGCAAATGGTTTCGAAAAATAATAGTTTTTTTATCAGCGAAGGAAATAACAAGCGAGTTACAAAGATAGGAAACAACCAGTTTTATAACATAATTAGGGTATCATCAAAGAAAAATAGAAAAGGAACAAGTAAGAAATTTAAAAAAAAAGACCCGCTTTGGGATAAAATTAGTTAATTATATAAAAAGAAGGGGAAAAGATCGGATAAATATCAAGATACTTGGAGTTGACTTATGTATGATTAACTGTTTTGATTTTATATTTTTAACAAAAGTCAATCAGAAATTTTCAAATGTTTGAAATGCCTGATTTGCGTTTAAAATCAATAGACTTCCAGTATTCCCGTTGTGGTGCTCAAAAGAAATAAATAACTCATCATTAGAGTTTATATATATAAATTACCCAGAATTAACATGGTCGTTATCGTATAATCGTATACATTGCATTGTGCCGCATTAAAACCCATCAAACTTCCTTTGTGCGAGTTCCTGGAATTTAATACATTAACATACTACTACATAATTGACTTCACCCGTTTTAACTTTAAACTAAAAATTATTTTTAAGAACATTATAAACATAATTACATTACAATAACTATACTTATATATTAAAGGAGGTGATCGAGTATGTGAGACCAAGTATACTAACGTTGAAACAGGATTATGACCTTTTATACTAGATTATAGGTACATACCTTTGTTATTGTCTTTAGACGCTGAACTGCATGTCAGATTTTTATTGTTGCCCTTTGGCATTCCACAACAAAAACTCGCTATTTTGCATATTTTGGAATCTATCCGTCTACACTCGCCTCTTCAGCTATCATCGCCTCAATATTTGAAGCCAGAAGCACCACTTCACTGCATGAGTCATTTGCTGCATATTCTAACATGACTGCACTATCAGAGTAACTTATTGAATATTCTCCATTATTTTGATGCACCTTATCTACGCCTCTGTCTGGAACTTAATAAAATATCGTCTCTCTTTTCTGAACTCTATTCTCATCATGTCTGTGACACCTTTTGCCTGTTGCCACCGCTTTTTGCCTGAGGTCTAAATACGCCTATCGTATCTCATTGGTTGACCTCAAGGCGATGCGACAACACTTACTCATTTGTTAAACTTTTTACCAATTCCATGGATTTAATTTTAGCCTCCAGTAACTGCTCTTGCTCGATCGTACATGCCTGTACTTGAAGCCCCCTCATTTATGGCTTTCCTGATCTCTCGGGTCAGGGCTGCTGTAAATTGGCGCCAACCAGTCTGAACCCTTTGCAAAGCTTGTCAGACATCAGAAATATTTATAAACTACACAGCCTAAATGTATCCTGGTCTCACACCCATATTGTAATAACATTACCACATTTTATTCTATATGCTTCACTCGTTCGCAAATAATCGAGTACACAGACTCACGGATATACATGCACATACATACATACATACACAAAAACATCACCACAAAATCGCTCCAAATTCAGAAATGCCGAAAAGACGTAAATGTAGTGAAAATTTAAATTCGATTTCTCCATAAATTCATTCACTATACTTACATTACACTAAACTATATACTTGCATTACACTAAAAAATATGCTAACATTATACTGTGTGTGGGGAAAGTAAGAATTACTTTTTAACCTTTTTCTTTTTCAACTGTTTCAACTCCATCTTCATCTGCTACTATAACAAGCATTCCATTTGGTTTAACTTCATCTTTTCTCGAAATCTTGGCGATCAATAATTCATTCCGAGTCATTTGTCATTGTACAACTGTTGCCCTGCTAGGAAGGGAATAAATAAATCTCTACTGTGAAAGCATTGCTAATATGAAGAGTTTCAGGTACCGATTAGCAATTTAGATCATTTTATTCCTAACTGCCAATTATGGTTCAAAATATTATAATTTAAACTTGAAATATTCTTTTAACGAAATGGTTATTATGAGTAATGTAATATTTACAAGAGTAGATATAAAACGATTTTACACGCTCTTCGCGATCTCTCAGTGGCTTTGGATCACTACATGTGACACACACCTAATAAAAGTAATTGATAAACAGTTATAATTATTGGGAGCGAATCGAGAATATCAAAATATATATTTATTCTATTTGATAAATAAAATGGTGTAAAGTTTTTATAAATCCCTTTATATCGTCACCCCTAATTCGTATTTCCGAAAAATTCAATTTTGTCATTTGATCGGAAAGCTAAGATGGATCCAATGAGATCAAAACCGAGATTTTGGCTTGAGTGAAAGCACTCGAACATTCTGCAAAGTGGCTTTTATTTTTACTTTCTTATACTATTACGTACTTTCTCATATACAGGGTGTCCCAAAAAGATTGAAACGCGCTTTAATTCTTTACCTGTTGGAGATCAGTGGACAATATAAATTGCAAAAATGTTGAAAGTAAGGTAGGGAATGTGACTACGTTAATGAAATTGTCCTCTCATTAATTTTCAAAAAGTTACACTTTTTAAATTTTTATACGACACCCTTAGACAAATTTGGTCAATCAGAAATTTTTTATTTTTAATGCAACAAGATCATTAAAAAAATCGCATATCTGTATCTTTAAAATCAACTGAATTATGATAAAGGAAAAAATCTGACCTATGCCACTTTTCCGTACCATGTGAAAGGCTGTTTCATCAGTGAAAATAGGGATCATAAACAAATTGACGATGGAAATTGTTTATATCAAAAATACGTTAATATGTGTCAAAAAGTTTTATCACAAATGCATCTAAATAAAGCATTACACAAACAGAGATCATATAAAGCATTACACAGACAGAGATCCTATAAAGCAGTGGTACTCACTACGCGACTGGGTATCCTATATATTATCATCCAGTTTTATCTTTTTTGCTATATGTCACAAATTTACATTTCTAATTTGATATAGGGTCCCCATTCACAATGTTCAATTTTCAATTAAATATAACTCGCTCAATTTTAAAGATACGGATATGCGGTTTTTTAATAATCTTATTGCATTCAAAATAAAAATTTTTTGATTGACCAAATTTGTCTAAGGGTGTTATATAAAAATTTTAACTTTTTGAAAATTAATAGGAGGACTATTTCATTAACGTAGTCTTATTTCCTAACTTACTTTCAACATTTTTGCAATTTACATTGCCCACTTATATCCAACAGGTAAGGAATTAAAGCGCCTTTCAGTCTTTTTGGGACACCCTGTACAGAGAAAGTACTGTTTTCACGAAAACTTTCGATTTCGAAATTTTGATGCCAATGTATGTTTTAGGACGTGAACACGTTTTTTTTTTTTTAAGTGATGTCTGTTTGTCTGTATGTATGTATGCGGCCGATTTCTTGTCCACGATAGTTGCTACAAATATTAATGGATTTACACGAAACTTTATGCTCAGCTTTGTTAACGAAAATTCTAGAACCAGATAGAAATTTTGGAAATTCAAGCGAAAATTTCTAACGAAAAATTCTAATTAAAAATTTTATATTTCCTTAACATGGCAGCATAGGACAAAATTTGACATAATTGTGCATAAACGGGGTTATTTATCGAGCCGTAATCACGAAACTTAACAGTTTTAATCATTGTAATAAGAAATAGCCGCAATACAATTTATTTTCGTAACGCCATTAGCTGCCCCCGAGGAGGTACATTGTCAAACTTGGTATCAATCGAAATATTTTTTCAAGCCCTCTAAGAAAAAGGGTAATATGCTGATATGCTGTAATTGTGACCATTTGGACCAACAATATAGATTTTTCAAATTAAAAAAGAAAAAAACACACACAAACTACATGAAAAAGGATTCCAGTATGAGACAGTCGTGTTGAGCAACACTCTAGATAATTATAATTATTCCTTGCACCGTCATCTCAAATTATAATTTTCGAAATATTAGATTTGTTTCATTGACTCGTATCCTGAGAGTACACCCACGATTTCCAGAGGATATAATTTAGTAAATATTTTAGTGAAATTAAGATATAATTTTTGTAAATATTTTAATGAAATTAAGAAATAATTTTAGTATATATTTTAGTGAAATTAAGAAATAATTTTAGTAAATATTTTAGTGAAATTAAGAAATAATTTTAATAAACATTTTAGTGAAATTAAGAAATAATTTTAGTAAATATTTTGGTGAAATTAAGAAATAATTTCAGTAAATATTTTGGTGAAATTAAGAAATAATTTTTGTAAATATTTTAGTGAAATTAAGAAATAATTTTATTAAATTCTAGCAGCATACCCGTTCTTCGTACGGAGTATATAATATAAAGACACTTATAATTCAGAATCATATGCAAATTATGTTAAAATATTAAATTTATTGCTCCTAAAGAGAAGTGGATGAATATATGTTCTCATCATGCAAAATTATCTTCACGGACAGATCTGAAGAATAAAACATGCTGGCCCCTTTCGAAAGCAAATATACAAAAAATATGAAATTGAATCAATATATTCAAAATAACAGTGCTAAAATTGTATGGGATCTGTAGTACTTATATACTCGAATATTAGAAGATATAACCTGTATTAGTAGATAACATGTATAAATTGAAAATATCAATAAACCCGTAATTGATTCCAATATATGCCAGAATGAAAGCACTAAAATTATATGGAAATATATATATATATATATATATATATATATATATATATACCCGTACTACTTATATTGTCGTAGATTAGAAAATATGCCTGTATGTTAGTAGAAGATTACCCTTACTACAATATGAGTCTAAAAAATCTTTGCCGAAATAAAACAAATGACATAATAAATTGAAAATTTCAATTATCCCCGTAATCTTTATACCAGAAAGTCGTAATTGATTCCGATATATGCCAATATATATCAAAATATATGCCTATATACCTGTACTACTTATATTCTCGTAGATTAGAAGATAAACCGTGCATTTATAGAAGATTACTCGCACAACGTACAATATGTGAGTTTCAACAATTTTTGTCATAATAAAACAATAGCACAGAATTAATATGAAAATATCAATAATCCCTGAATCAACAGTCCACGAAATTACCAATTAGAATAATGTTTAAACCTGAAGACCGTAATTGATATTATCCAGTCAACAATGGGATGTCAATGAAATTTAATTTATATACATATCTTTGTTATTCAAATCGGAAAAGATTTAATGAAAATCGTATGCCGCATAAACACATTGGATTTACATCCGTTGCTAAACGACATGACAGCATTTGCTTCAAATGAATTGATGGGAATCTTATCCTTTGAATAATTCTATCTCCATGGAAGGTTTGGCGACATTTTCATTAATTTAGCCACAATTTAAAACATCGCCAAATTTATCCCCAAGTGGGACTGTAGAACTGACAGTCCTATTTGCGACACATTGACGAATAATCATCACAATACTATGCCCTAACAAAACACAATTATTGCATTTGCTAAGCACAATTTTATCAATTTTATTGTATTTTTATGGATTTGCAAACATTTTATCAATTTGGTGACATTTTAAAAATTCGCTAAATGTGTTACTAAGTAGGATGTATGGACTGGCCGATAAATGCTACCTAAACATCATTTCAGTACTCTCTTCTAAGAAAACAAATTTAATTTAATTGATTTACATCGTTTTTATCAATTTGTCGACATTTCCGTCAATTTGGCAACGTTTAAGAAAAGTTGCCAAGTTAGCGATATTCCGCGAAATTCATAGCTCTGAATTTGCAGATCTGAAGAATAAAACATCCGATCCCGTTTGCGTATACTATATGAAAACACTAAAATTGCATTAGAAAATATACCCGTTCTACTCTTTTTCTGTTTCAACAATCGGCTAAATAAATTTATTGGCTAAACATAATATATGAGTTTATTAGCTAAACACAATATATAAGCTTGAAAACTCTTTGTCAAAATAAAGGAAAGTGATGTACACAGTCCGTAATTAATATAATTAAAAGAAAAATCAAAACGTTCATTTACAAAATATATTTTTACATGTAGTTATTTATTATTCAAATAGAAAAAATAATAACAAATATTAACAAACACATTTAATTTAATTGCGTTGCTGAGCAACATAATATAAGAAAGAATCTTCCTCATAAACTGCGAAATTAAATAACCATTTTGATCTATTCCCCATAAAATACAAAAATATTAACCATTTTGATTTCTTATACTTTTCATTGTTTAGTAAATGCTTGTGAAGCATAAACCATGGAGTTAGATTTTCTATTTAAATTCATGTTTCAAACAATTCATGCTTTCAGATAGTGACTAATTAATGCAGAAATCCTGCACTAAGCTCAGAAATGAAGTTTTAATTGACGTTGACGTTTTAAACAAACGATTTTCATCCTTTGCGTTTGGATAAACTACGGAGTTACGGAGTAGAACTCCTAAGATAAAGTTCCGTTTTTCATTCATATCTCGACAACCCCTGGTATTAGAAATTCGAAACTTGGGCAAAATTTATCGGGGGCTATTTCAAGGCTACTTACAAAATTTCATTAAATTCGATTTAGCCGTTCTCTCGTAATAATGAGACAAACGAAATATTCGTTTTTCACTAATATCTCCTCGAGAACCACTGGTTGTAAAAACTCCAAACATGGACTAAATTTTAAGTGGGGCTATTTCTAGGCTACCCACAAAATTTCATCAAATTCGGTTCAGCCATTCTCCCGTGATGATGGGACAAACAGACAGACAGATTTTCAATTTTATTTATATAGACTTTAGTGAGATTAAGAAATAATTTTAGTAAATATAAATCATTTTAAAGGGAATTAAATAGAAATCAGTTTATTATTGTATTATTTTCAATGCAATAATAAGTTAACTATGCAATAATTCAAAAAATGATTCTTCGAAAATCTATGCCCATTTTTTTATTACCAACTTTATGCAGAATATGATATTATACCGGATACCTATTCAAGTCTTAAACACATCAACTTCGGAATAAAATGTCTGTGTACACGTTAGGTAGTAAATAGTACTATAGTATAGTGTCCATGCCCAATAAAAGAAAAGTGATTGCAGCGCCCTTAGTAGAGAATTGAAGAAGTTAAGAAAACGAATTTGGTAGCATATTGAAGAAAAGTGTAACCTACTAAATTGTAAAACATTGTCTAATTAATAGGAATTGGCAACAGAAATGAACGAACTGCATATATGCAAGGCAATAAATGCTTGTTATACTTCATCGGATAAGCGCAGACACTAGATACTAACTGTGAATTCGCCAAATGTTTCGTGTAATGAAATATTGATTAGAAGAGAATAAATTGGTGTACGAGAAAATCATTGAAAAACTAGTTAATGAACTACTAAACCCGTAGCCGCAAACGACTTTCTCATGGATCATATTTACGATAAAACGAAAGTGTTACTACCTCGATAAAGTATACACCTTATCTTTACAACAACTTTCTACAGTTTATAGTATTATATGCATGATATATTTTAACTTTCCTTACATACATAATGTATAAGGAAAGTATTCTGACGGGGTCGAAAATTCGAATTCAAGTTTTCGACGGCAGAGCACGCTTCAAGCATCCCTGATCACGAATCAAACATTTTTGAGGTGATGTCTGTGTGTGTGTGTGTGAAAGTATGTGTGTGGGTGTGGGTGTGTGTCTGTGAGTCTTTGGAGACGATATCTTACGAACGAGTGGAGCAATTCGAATGAAATTTGGTACAAAAATCACAATCCGTAAATACTGGTACCCCATTGTTTCTAAACGTAATCGAATGTTCAGAACCCCCCAAAATTTTCGAGTAAAATTTTGAAAATATCATCAAAAAATCAAAACCTTTAATAAAGTTACGCAAATAGGCATTTCTTATGTTATTTTTCCTTAAAAAACGATTGGCATAAACTTTAGAACGCTAACATGAACCGTTCTCGAGATATTGCGCATTTTTCAAATAAATTTATCAAAAAATCCCATAAATTAAAACAAAAGATTATCAAAAAGTCATATAAAATAGAAAAAAAAATATTTCCTTTTGAGAAACATGTTCACTTTTCATAATATCATGCGATAAATTTGGTGACATCATTCTCGTGGATCTAGCTCTCTCTCTCCTCTCTCTCTCCTCTCTCTCTCTCCTCTCTCTCTCTCTCCTCTCTCTCTCTCTCTACTACTACTACTACTACTACTATATCTACTTGAATATATCTTGTATTTCTACTTGAAAATATAGATGGATTTTTCTGAATATTCCTTAACTCCAATTATATATTGTGTTTTCTCATCACAAGTACATTTAAACATTATTTTACTCTTACTTATAAAATGCATATCTGATGCACCGCAACTTCTTCACATCATTTCATAACTTCTTTCCTGTAACCTGAAAATCAAACCCCGAACTTGATCCATTGAAGCTAATAGCATGTGCAGATTTCCCTTATTATTATTCCTTCCACATAGATAACCCCAAAGTGTTCCTGAAATGTAACACTACTGTTCAAATTTGTATCGATTTTATATGTGAAAAAATATACGCCAAGGAGGACGTCAAGGTCACCTACCTTTTAGGTAATGATAGACAAATGTCTAACAAAGTTCTGTCGATTCAGATATTACGATGATTTCTTGCAAACATAACTTAAAAAATTATCATTGTTAACAATTTACAACATAGTTGAAAAGTGTTTATGACTTTGTTAACACTTTACAACATAGTTGAAAAGTGTTTATGTCTTTGTTCATTCTGTCTATCTGTCTGTCTGTTAGCACGATAACTGCCGTAAAAATGACTTTAGTATGTTTTTCAGACGGTCTGTGGGACCTATGGGAATATAAATGAATAATATCACCCAATTAGTTTTGGATTGAACCCGGGTTGAAAATATGAAATACATTGAACCCTATGGGACCCATTTTTTTAAATATTTTTTAAGTGAATTTGAAATTCACAAATTGCTTCTAAATTTTAGGAAATATTCAAATTATCTCATAAAATATATAAAAAAAATTTCAGTAAAATATGTTAGGTAGTTTTCTTAAATAAAAATTACTTAATATAGGGAGAAAAACAAATTGAATTAAATTCTGACTCTTGCTATATTTTCCAGAAAAAAAAAATATTTTATAATAAATATCTTTCCAAGGGTTTAATCATTTTTATATATAAGAGAGGTTTCATATTTTAAAATAAATATGGTAGATAACAATTTTTCAAATTTTTTTAAATTTTATATAACTCTTCATGATTGATGGTCGTATGTCTGTCTGTCATTTTATACTTATTTGATGGCATTTTTAATGCACTTTACTACGTCCTAGAGAGTTGAAATTTGGAACACAGCTTAAATTTGTAGAACATTTCATTCTACAAAAATTTGGCGGATCCTCAAATATAGGTCCAACATTTTTTTCGAAATGGCCTGCAAATAATCCCCGTTCCCTTCTATGAATCATTGTTGTAAGATTGTTGAAAATTCTGATGTAGGCAGCACATGACTTTCCCTGCAGACTCATATTTGCGTTCTCTTTATTTCTTCAATAATAATTTGAGTTTACCTGCACAAATTAACATTCATAAATATTTTAAATGACATTGAATTTGCACGTTAAACTTAAATTTGGTTCTCATTTGATAGCTGGACTTATTGTCAAAGGTGGCGTAGCGAAAACGCGAAAAAATTAGAATATCTCAAGAACGGCTAGTCCTAGAGTAATGGGGTTAGTCTTATTCTTTTTATTGTCAAAAATCACATATAAAATATGAATTTAATTGATATAATTGAGCACACGTAGTCTTTTATTTTTAGATTTAGCGATTTTTGCGTGCCATTTCGCAAAAACAGCCAGTTCCTTTTTCCCGAATCGTACCAAAATAACCTACAAGTGATTTATATACCAAGTTTTGTTAAATTTGGTCCATCAGTTTTTAGCTAGAGTGGATAAAGGCAATTTTTGCCGGCCATTTCAAAAAGAAGGCGGATTCTTTTATTACGAGTCGTATTGAAATCTAATGAACATCAGGGTTTCCTACAAAAACTAAACTACCAAATTTTATGAAATTCGGACCATTAGTTTTTCAGTTAGAGTGGATACAATATCCTCACATACACACACAGATACACCCATACACACACAGACGTCTCTCTAAAAATAGTGTCTTCGTGTTCTAGAAGTCCCAAAACGTGTAGATCCTTCGAAAATTCGAGTTCCGATCTTCGGCACGATTCCAATACTTTGAATACATACACATACACACATATATTATCTGTGTATCTATGTATTATCTGTGTATCTGTATATTATCTGTGTATCTGTGTATTATCTGTGTATATAAATTCCATGCCTACGCAATTACAATAGTTGTGATTTTAAATGATCCCTAAACTTTTATTATTTCTACAACGGACACTAATTTTAACGGACGTTATATGCATGAAATATTCATTGATTTTGCATAGAGAATGAGACGATTTATATTTCGATGAAATTTTAAATATTTAAGTATAATAAATTACTGTAGTTCTGTGATAATGTAAAAGATATCACATTTTAGAGATTTTTAAATGAAATTGCATTTCAGTTGGAAAGTGTTTCATAATCAATGCTTATGATTGATCTTTCTTATTTATATTTATTTTCGACTTTATTCGAAACTATATTAATGTAAAATCACTTGTCGGATTTTTGGAAAAAAATAATTACTGGATACATATATCAAGTCCATCAAGTTCTGCTGAGGTTCTATGAATGTTTTTAAACACCTCAATATTTTTATAAGGAAACGTTCATGCGTGTATGCACACGATAGGTCTACCTGTACTAAAGTGACCATGTCAGATCGAATAAAGGAATTGCAGCTCCCCTAGCGGAGAATTTAAAATGTCTGGATAGAAAACTAGGCAACAAAGCATGATAGTCGAAATATACCAAGAACAAAGTCATAAAATATTGTAGGAATCGAAACCAGTTGCGACAAATACGCGTATATGAAAATTAAAAAAAAACTCCGTCACAATGAGTTGCTGGTCACGTCACAATACTGTTAAACGATGATGGACGATTCGTCAACATCCTAATAAATGTCTTCTGTAAAAGTATTTCAGAAGTACTCATTAGACAAAGTTCTACAACTTTGGAATTCGCATTTTTCATCTAGTACACACACAATTTTAAAAATACTAGACAAGTTTTAAAATGAACATTTCAAACACATGTGTTCATACTATTTATTTTAGGTGACCAGTCATAAACTATTGCATATATGACTTTGAAATACAAGAGAATACAATGACAGATTGGAAGGCCTATAAAACTATTTTTCAAAACACTGCATGAGAGTAGTTTATCCATCAACTGTCACACCTAGAAAAGACAAAAACCTATAATTATAATAATCTGATGAGGGCAGCACATGACTTTCTTTATATATTGCAATGCATTTACTCCTTTTATAGACAAAAAATGATGTATAAGATCAACGATACTATGTTTTTAACGTTGAATTGTACATTTGGCGATTTTCCGGATAACAATATGTAAATCTATTTCAAAGTACCTACCTAATTGACTTATATTTCGTGCAACTCTAAATAAACAGTTATCAATATTGATAGCGCCCTCAATACGCGACATAGTTCATATATTAAAATGTTTTAATAATTAATTCATCAATTAGGCGTCATTTTCATTAATTTAGCGTCATTTTTGCAATTTTGACGATATTTTCGTCAATCTGGCGTTAAATATAGCCAAATTAGCGATACGTTGCTAGATTATTCGCCAAGTTCGCCAAATGCATCAGCAAGTGTTACAGACAAACGGAGAGAATAGCATTTCTTATATATTAGAAGGTATGCCCGTCATATGGCGGAAATCAAAATTTGCGAAACATTACTTCCCATTTGGCGTCACTTTCATCAATTTGGCAACATTTAAAATAGTCGCCAAGTTGGCGAAATCCAGCTACATTTTTCGCTAAGCATTACGGACGGACGGAGAAATTGGTTATTCTTACAGTCTACTCTATGTACTTTCCAAGATATTGAATTCACTTAGTCGTCATTTCATTCATTTAGCTTCGGTTTCATCAATTTAGCGAATTTTTATCAATTGGGTGATATTTTTGTCAATTTGGCAACATTTAAAAAGTTAGCAAGTTGGAGATATTCCGATAAATTCCTTACCAAAATTTTACCAAACGTAACGGACAGAAAAATAGGTTATTCTTATAGTAGATACTTATATTCTTTCCAAGATATTGAATTTTCGTCAATTAGTCGTCATTTTTAGTGAATTAGCGTCATTTTTATCCATTTGGCGGCATTTTCGTTAATTTGGCAATATTTAAAAAAATTGCCACGTTGGCGACATTTCGCCAAATTCGTCGCCAAAATATCGCCAAGCATTATGGACGGAGAAATAAGTTATTCTTATCGTAGTTAAATCGTTATTGGCTTTCAAATACAAAAGTATTACTCAAAGTATCTTTTCTTATGAATGGAACGCGATAATTCCATGATAATGATGTCACTAAATATATCGCATGATATTACATATGAAAAGTGAACATATTTCATAAAAGTTATTATTTTATTTATTTTATGTGATTTTTTCGATATATTTATTTGAAAAATATGCAACATCTCGAGAACGGTTCATGCTATCGTTCTAAAGTTTATCTCAATTGTTTAAGAAAAAATTACATAAGAAATTACTATTTACGTAACTTGATTTGATTTTTGATGATATTTTTCAAAATTTCATTGGAAAATTTAGGAGGGTTTTGAATATTCAATTGCGTTTGAAAACAATAGACTTCCAGTATTCACGGATTGTAATTTTTGTACCAAATTTTGTTCAAATCGCTCCATTCGTTCGTGAGATATCGTCTCCACAGGCTCACTGACACACACACACACACAGACATAATCTCAAAAACGTTTGATTCATGTTCAGGGATGCTTGAAACGTGCTCTCCCGTCAAAAACTCGAATTGGAATTTTTGACCCCGTCACAATACTTTCCTTATACATTATACTATGCATATAAGGAAAGTAAAAATGACAGCAATATATATTCATAACATATGGGAAGTCTGATAAATTCATACTAAAAATCCGATTTTCCATATACAAACTTTATGTTCGTGATTTCTGGCTGTATAGAATCTCATGTCTGTCATTTCACTAACATTGCCACTGAGGATGGACGTTATGACGTCTGAAAGTGTGCTGACACTCTAAAATGTAAATTTTCGTATACCTCATTAATGGTGTTTTTAAATAAATGCAGTTAAATAAATTTGTAATCGTTGCTAGAAAATATTTTAAAATATTTGTACACGTGTTTTCCATGCTTATATATATATATTTTTATACATAGAATTTGTACACATGTATTCCATGCTTATAATTTTTTTTTCTTTTTTTTTTTTTTGTAGAATTTGTATAGACCTTTGCGTTTTATTAGATATATGTTTTCCTTTGCGTTCAAATTATATATGTCTATTCGTCAACAAGTTAAGCAAAAATAGATCAAGAACTATTTTAATGTTCTTGATCTTAAATTCTTGATCTAATTTCATCAAAATGTATTTAATTAAAATATATTTAATCAGCAGATCCTATTAAATGAAATATCTATTGAAAAAATTGTTGCAGAATATGAACAAGAATTAACATTTTTCAATCTTTCGAATGGATAAATATGAGACTGCTTATGCATAGAGAGTTCCTAGGAAAGTCTTTAAATAACAACTATCGTAATTTTCTAAGGAAAAGTCCTTGAATGTGCACGTTAAATTTGACTATAGTAAAGTGACCGTGCTCGACCGAATAAAAGAGATGGCAGCACACCTAGTGGGAACTAAAAAAGCTAGAAGACTAACTCGGAAGCAAACCGAAATAGCCGAAAGAAGACAAATACAATGTTGTTGGACATTGTCTAATTACTAGGAATTAACAAAAAAATTGTTGTAGAAAGTAATTATGCGACAGGATGCTGTTATTTACGAATGGTTGTCCTATTGAGAGATGCTAAAATAAACAAGTATGCACAAGAGTCTAAAGAATCTAATGCATGCCCTGTTCAAAATGCCCACCGTTAGCAGGAAAGCACATTTGACTTCAAAATAGAATATGGCCGTGTCATTACCATAGAACAGTGATATTCAAACTGGGTTCCGCGGAACCCCGGTGTTCCGCTAAACGTTTTCAGGGGTTCCGCGACTTTTTTAATAAATTTTAGATTTTTGTTATGTTATAAGATTTTATAACACTTTTATTAAATTTTTTGTTATTCAAAAATTTCGATAATTAAATTAAATTATTTTTTTAAACTGACATTCATAAATTGTATGCACATTTTAAAATATCTATACTGTGCTGTAGAGATACTGATTCCCTCTCTTTCTTCCAATTACTAGTAAAGTTAGTAATATATTCTCCTCTTGCTGCTCAAAGTTTTCAGTTCTTAGTCTTAATGAAACTGTCCAAAAGTTCATTATCGAACATTTATCGAATTTGCAGGAAAGTTTCAGAGAATATTTTCCGACTCCCAAACAGTCATATAACTGGGTTCAAAATCCATTTCTACAAGTCGAAGATGCTGATCTACCGCCGATGGAAAGAGAACAACTGATTGATATATCCATGGATTCGACTTTAAAAATGCAATTTGAACAAAAAGAACTATTGGGTTTTTGGCTGAAATTTTACAAAGAATACCCGAAAGTGTCTGATCGAGCAGTAAAAATTCTTATGCCCTTTGTTACTATCTATCTTTGCGAACGATCTTTTTCGAGTTATGTCAGCACTAAAAATAAATACAGGAACAAATTAGATGCAGAATTTGAAATGCGTTTGCAAATAACAACAATTAAGCCTGATTTTCAAAAGTTGTGTAGCAAGAAGTAAGCTCATTCAAGTCATGAAATTTAGTTACTTCTAGTATTACTTCTGAATTAGATATATTCCGGATTTTGTATTTTCTTGCATTTATGCCTACAAATATGATTGTATGTTTCACTGCAGTGACGACTTTTTAGAGCCAGCAAATTCACCTCAGCTGTATTCAATAAAAAATCTGAATAATATGTTTTTAATAATTTATTTTTGTATTTAGTATTTGGTTTTATGATTATAATGGTCAAAATTAATTTACAGTCTTCGGTAGTTAATTTTTGTAAATGTAGCCTCAAAACTTTTTTGCGGAGGGAGAGGGGGCACCGAGATTTTCTCTTACGTCACTATGCTTACGGGGCATATTTTTTGTACTAGGGTTCCAAAAAAAAAATTTTTTAAGCGTAGGGTTCCGAAAGCGTTAGAAGTTTGAAGACCACTGCCATAGAATAATCATATGAATATGACCGTGGCTATAGAATATGACCGCTGTATTCTCTCCGACATATAAAATTATGTCTTGATGGAGTTTTTCTTTGTACTTTGACAATCATTGCAGACGTCACAGTCTTACAGGCCCTGATTATTATGCCCTTGCGTTATTGATAGCTATGCCTTCAAATTAGGCAATTCTTTACAAATTTCTGATTGTTTTTTTATGTCAATCCCACATTGTTGTCGAGTTCGTTATCTTACCCATTTAAATATTCCTCTACGAGAGCTGCAATCACTTTTATTCGATCGGATATGGTTATTTTGTTCAGATAGACCGTACACTCATGGAAACTTCCTTACAAAGTTATTAGGGTGGAACAGGACTTTCCTAAGGTAAAACTCTACTGCCATCGAAGACAGAATACCTACCACAGAATTCTTTATAATTTAAACATCGCCAACGTGAATTGCATGAAGTAAAGCAGTTGTATGAAGAAACAAAAAATACGTTTGAATAGTTACTAAATACAAATAAATAGTTAAAGGATAAAAGGGCATAATTACAAAATAAAAGTGCATAGTTACTAGATAATTCACTATTATATGCATAGCTATATTAAAATTTGTGCATAGTAGACACTGATTATAGCAAAACTGAATAGGCATAAAAATAATTTTGATACTTACATATTTTTATTAGACGTATAATACAAGACGTCAACCTCTCCAGCGGTCCAAAATCAGTGGCACCAACTGGAGTCACCTATAGGTAAAAGAATGAGCAGTTAGTATATAATGTACAAATAAATGTGTGCTTACATTTGCGCATTGAGACATTTTGCAAAATAGATTAGAAAAACCTGATGTGGGCAACACATGACTTTCCTTATATAATGTAATGCATTTACTACTTTTACAGTAAAAAATATAGGTTTTTCTTATAGTAGATACTAATATTCTTTCCATGATATTGAATTTTCGACAATTGGTCGTCATTTTCATTGATTTAGCGTCATTTTTATCCATTTGGCGAGATTTTCGTTAATTTGGCAACATTTCAAAAAGTCGCCAAGTTGGCGACATTCCGCCAAATTCGTCGCCAAAATCTCGCCAAGCGTTATGGACGAAGAAATAAGTTATTCTTACAGCAGATACATGACTATTGGCGTTCAAATACAAAAGTATTACTCAAAGTATCTTTTTTCATGAATGAAACGAGCTAGATCCAGTAGAATGATGTCACCCAATTTGTCGCATGGTATTACATATAACAAATGAACATGTTTCTCAATGGGAAATATTTTTTTTTAATTTTATATGATTTTTTGATAATTTTTTTAAAAAATGTTCAATATCTCGAGAACGGTTGATATTAGCGTTCTAGAATTTATGTCAATCGTTTTCTAATGAAAAATTACATAAGAAATGTCTATTTGCGTAACTTAATGAGTGGTTTTGATTTTTTGACGATTTTTTTCAAAATTTCATTCGAAAATTTAGGGGTTTCTGAACATTCGATTGCGTATAAAAACAATAGGCTTCCAGTGTTTACGGATTGTGATTTTTGTACCAAATTTGGTTCAAATCGGTCCATTCGTTCGTCAGTTATCGTCTCCACAGACTCACTGACACACACACACACACATACTTTCACACACACACACACACACACACAGACATCACTTCAAAAATGTTTGATTCGTGATCAGGGATGCTTGAAACGTGCTCTCCCGTCGAAAACTCGAATTCGAATTTTCGACCCCGTCACAATACTTTCCTTATACATTATGTATATAAGGAAAGTAATAAGACTAAGAATAATTTTGAAACTTACTTTTATATATTAGAAGTATAGCTTAAGACGTCAGAATAATCCTCTCCAACTGTCCAAAATCAATGGCACTAACTGGAGTCGCCTATTGATACAGAAATTATCATTTCCTCAATAACGTACTACTAAATAGTGGTTGATTTTACACATTTCAGATTTTTAGCAAACTATATTAGAATAGACTAAAAATTACTTTGGAACTTACATTTGTATATTAGAAGTATAGCTTAAGACGTCAGAATAATCCTCTCCAACGGTCCGAAATCAATGCACCGACTGGAGTCGCCTATTGGTACAGAAATGATCAGTTAGTAAATAATGTACTACTAAATATGTGGTTGCATTCAGGTATTACAGATTTTTAGCACAGCAGATTATAATAAGACTAAAAATGATTTTGAAACTTACATTTATATGTTAGAATTATAGATTAAGACGTCAGGATTATCCTCTCCAGTGGTCCAAAATCAATGGCACCGACAGGAGTTGCCTATTGGTAAAAAATGATCAGTTAGTAAAAAATATGATGTGGACAATACATGACTTTTCTTATATAATGCAATGAATTTACTATTTTTACAGTAAAATAAAATAAGTTACTCTTATAGTGGATACTTATATTCTTTCAAAGATATTGATTTTTCTTCAATTAGTCATCATTTTCATTGATTTAGCGTCATTTTTACCTATTTGGCGAGATTTTCATTAATTTGGCAACATTTAAAAATGTTGCCACGTTGGCGACATTCCGTTAAATTCGTCGCCAAAATCTCACCAAGAGTCATGGAAGGAAAAATAATTTATTCTTACGGCAGATAAATGACTATTGGCGCTCAAATACAAAAGTATTACTCAAAGTATATTTTCTCGTAAATGGAACGAGTTAGATCCATGAGAATGATGTCACCAAATTCATCGCATGATATTCCATATGAAAAGTAAACATCTTTCTTTCTCAACAGTTAATAATTTTTTTTTTAATTTATGGGATTTTTTTGATAAATTTATTTGAAAAATGTATAATATCTCGAGAACGGTTCACGCTAGCGTTCTAAAATTTATGTCAATCGTTTTCTATGGAAAAATTACATAAGAAATGTCTATTTGTGTATTTTTATTAAAGGTTTTGATTTTTTGATGATTTTTTTAGAATTTTACTAGAAAATTTAGGTGGGTTCTAAGCATTCGATTATGTTTTAAAATAATAAGCTTCTAGTATTCATGGATTGCGATTTTTGTACCAAATTTCATTTGAATCGCTCCATTCGTTCGTGAGATATCGTCTCCACAGACTCACTAGCACACACACACACACACAGACATCACCTCAAAAATGTTTGATTCGTGATCAGGGATGCTTAAAACGTGCTCTCCCGTCGAAAACTCGAATTCGAATTTTCACCTCGACACAATACCTGTACCTTATACATTATGTATATAAGGAAAGTAATAATGCACTACTATAATGCGGTTGCATTTACGAATTTGAGATTTTTAGCACACTATATTGGAATAGAACTAAAACTTATTTTGAAACATACATTTATATACTAGAAGTATAGCTTAACACGTCAGGAGAATCATTTCCGGTGGTCCAAAATCAATTGTACCAACAGGAGTTGCCTATTGGTAAAAAATAATCAGTTAGTAAATAATGTACTACTAAATATGTAGTTGCATTTATGCATTGGAGATGTATAATACATTATATTATAATAGGGCTAAAATAGTTTCGAACTTACATTTACATATTTAAATTATAGCTTAAGACGTCAGAGTAAGTAATTTGTATATTAGAAAAAAACTTAAATTAAAGGCGTACACACCGGCACCAATTGGGATATTACACTTATTAGCAAATAAATGCTTTGATATTGACTAATTATCTGCTAAATATATAGTTATATAGATATTTGATCCTCGAAAAAGTGTATGAAAATAGACACTATAGGACAAAAAAAGAAATATGAAACTTACATTTGTCATTAATTTTCAGCCGCCCTTGAACCGCAGGTACGGAAGAGAGTCCCCTTCTTATTAAACCAGTGTCGAACTCTTTTCCGGCGGCTCTTCTTTTTTGAAGATACATCTGCGAAGACAAGTACAATCAATTCAATGCAAACTATGAAAATAATTCCATTTTTCATCGAAAATGCAAGGGTTTCAGTCCTGGATTCATTTTCTGAATGGAGAAGTAGGGTTGAATTGACAATTTTTACTTTCCCTGCAATACATGGTAATGTATAGGGAAAGTATTGGAATCATGTCGAAAATCGCAACTCGAGTTTTCGACGGATCTACACGTTTCAAGACCTCTAGAATACGAAAAAACCATTTTTAGCGTGACGTCTGTGTGTGTGTGTCTGTCTGTGCAGATTTTGTATCCACTCTAACTAAAAAACTAATGGACCGAATTTCACAAAATTTTGTAGGTAAGTCACTTGTGGGGGGGGGGGCTGGTGCTGATTAGTTTTGGGTACGATTCGGAATAAAAGAACCCGCCTTTTTTGTGAAATGGCCCGCAAAAGCTTGTATCCACTGTAGCTGAAAAACTAATGGACCGAATTTCACAAAATTCGGTAGATGAGTCAGGTATAGGTCACCCTGGTGCTGATTAGATTTTGGTACGATTCAGAAAAAAATAACCTGCCTTTTTTTTGCAAAATGGCCCGCAAAAATTGCCAAAATCTAAAATAAAAAACTGGATATACTCAAATATATCCATTAAATGCTGATTTAATATGTAATTTTTAACGACGAAAAGAATAAGACCAACCCCATTACACTAGGACTAGCCGTTCTCGAGATATTTTAGTTTTTCGTACTTTCCCTACGCCACCTTTGAAAATAAGTCCGGTTATCGAATGAGAACGAAATTGAATTAAAAGTGAAATAAATTTAATTAAAATAAAGAGAACGTTAATATAAGTCTGCAGGGAAAGTCATGTGCTGCTCACATCAGATTTTTCTAATTTCACACTCTATTCTTATTTGAATTTATGAAAGTTATATTACCTTCCTTGACAGACCCCCACCCCCCACCCCCCACCCCCACTCTTTTCTACACAACCAATATTGTCTTAGAATATTTAATTTGAATTTTAGAGTTAAATCTAATAAAATTAGGTATTTTGCCATTACAATGAAACCAGGCTGTAACAATATTGCCTATAACGATAAATATGTCTATAATATTTTTCGCGGTCCCGGCTATCAATGTATATATGCATATCGAACTTGTCTATAGCAGTAAGCCATCTATGACGATATTTTCCCTACAATATCGTTATGCTGTATAACCAATATTACACCGATGTCAAATTTACGGAATATTGCAAATATTTTAGTGTGAATATTAAATATAACTCCCTGGTTGGATAAACATTGCAACAACTGATTGGATAAACATTGAAACTATCGCAAATATAAAACCAGTGTTCGGAAAAATGCCTGTATATATCCCACAAGATATGTCCCATCTTTAATGTGACTTTTCTATTCTTTCTCTATCAAATTGGCTCTTTTATAACTGAGGTGGAAGCATTTAACACTTGACATTGGTATATGGAATTCGAAAAGTTCTGATAATGGGGAACCCACCCTATTATACAGCTATCAACCAAATCTTTAAAGTGTTCTTTAGCTGAATGGAACAAATGCAAAAAACTGTTAAAACAATAATTGTATCATTTTAAAGCAATAATCTCTTACTTGGAGGTACTTTGATGGTATCAGAAGATCCTGTAGATTCAGAGATCTCTTCCCTCGTCCTCTTTGTTTCTGCGTCGTCAAGAATGTCACAGGCGGCAGAAGCAGAGCTCGTGACATTTTGGGATGAATCTGTAAGAAACTTTAATATGTGATTTTTATTCATTTAAAGCCTTAGTCATAAGTGTCGTTATCCAGTGAATTACTGTAGCAAATAAACTTATTGCAATTTCAAATTCACGCTGTAATGAAATTGGAGAAATATAACTGTTTCCGCTACAATAATGAAAAAGTGACTAATTAACAAAAATCAACTAACGGATGATTGCCCTAAGAGTCGATAATTTTCACCATTAGAAACTGGGGAAGGAATCTATAGTTATTAAAAAAGAATCTATAATTATTTTTAGCATAAGTAACTTAATTTTAATTGCTACAGTAATAGAATCAAGGTACGATACACAGGGTTATTACGAAAATCACTACTTTGTAAGGAAGGGTTTATAGGTGTACACGTTAGGCTTATCTATAGTAAAGTGACCATATCCGATTGAAGAAAAGTAATTGCAATACCCCAATCGGAGAAATATAAAAGTTTGATAAAAAAACTCAGCAATAAAACGAGATAGACGTAAAAAGCCAATTACAAAGTTCCAGAGCATTGACTATTCCGTAGCATACGTCTGAAAATGCTATAAAAGATATTTATTTGATACCATACGATCATTGACAAATTGCTTCAATATACAGGAATGACGAAATAAACAACACTCACATGTACAGGAATCTAGTATAGATTAGAATCTAGTATGCTTTATATTTCACTGATTGTTACTGCATCGATTTCTTTATTTACTTAAGCCCCGTTTAACATTCTGGCATGGCTAAGCATCTAGCGACCTATTAATTTCGGCCGGCATTTATTGTGGCATAGTATACCTAGTGCGTCTTTTTCTGACGTCGATTCTTAATCATCAGACAATTCTGTACAACATTGTAATTGGATTTTACAGTCGATCTCGCTTTGTTTTGAGCCTAAAATTTTACATTCTCCTCTAGAGGCTCCGTAATCACTTTTAGTCGACTGGGAAAGGTCACTTTACAATAGATAGTCCTAAAGGGGACACTCATTGACTGTTTAAATGTTATTGGAGAAATTACGAAACTTCTTAGGAACTATGAATAAGGAGTTCTAAACATTTAGCTTACCATCTGGTAGAAGTTTAGTCGATTTGGAACAGTCCTTAATATGCCTTTCGCATACTTTGACGTTCTCATGCTGGTGTTTATTAGGCATAAGCTCCAAGGGTGGAATGTATATATTGAAGATATCCGACATAGAATATAATTTGATATCTTCTTGAATAAAGATCTTTTCTAGAGATTTAACAGACTTGGAGGACTGTCCATCGTCTACATTGTGAGGAAGGAATTCTTGCAGAATGTTTGAATGACTGATATCCGCAGTGGAATTCTTAACGGCACTCTCAGGTATAGGTAAGTTAGATGAAAATTCAGCAGACGCGATGTGATGTGCATTAAATGAAATGCAGGGACAGATTTCATCAGACGAGCAATTCCGTCATCCACTAGATCTTCATTCACGACACCTTTAGTCATAAGTAAGTTCTCCAGAAGAACCATTTCCGATGAATGAATACCGTCAGGAGTAAAAAATCCGTCTGCAATGTCACATGACTGGTGCGATGATTTTTCAGATAAAAAACAGCTACAGGTGACATAGTGTTCAGTCACTTCTTCAGAAAATGCTCTGGATGGGTGCTCATTAGAAGGATCTAAAGTTTTCCCAACGATTTTACATTCTGTCTTGGGCGGGTCTGATGACAACAAGCCGTAAGAAAATCCTGAAAATTGGAATTTTAAATAAACTTTTCTTAGTAATAATTTTTACAACATTAGTTGTAAAAACTGGAAGGATATTTTTACAAAATAAAAGTTACAGATGGGACCAAATTGCTGGAACTACCTTAATTTAAGTGTTTATAAGGTAAATTAAAGCAAATTGCTGATGCATGTACCACATATTCTAAGACGACCATAAAAATATAGTACACTATATAGATTGTCAGACACTCGGGTATATGGAAAAACGAACTCATGCCCTGTGGCTGTGATTCCAATAATTCGGTATTTAAGCCGTAACCATTAAACCATAGTATGGCCAACAAATTTAAAATATTGTGAATTTGAAGTATTAAAAATTTACTTTTCCAAGATTTTTACTGTTTACTATACACCATTTCTAGCCCAATTTTCTACAGACTAAGATCTAATATAAGATCCGCGTTAAGTTCTAATACCCTTCTTTTCTATATATAACTTTAGCGTAAATAACACATTTCCACTGCTAAATCTGTCCTTAAATAAACCAAGTTAGTCATAACTTCAGCTCCCCCTACACATACACACACACACACAAAAAAATGACCACCCATTGCTTGCTAAAGTGGTCGGCGACTGATTATAATTTTATCTTCCCGCGTAAGAGATCGCACACATTTAGAGAAAAGTTCCTGCGATAGCAAGTATGAATCTGCCAATCGTCTGAAAAATCGACACAGGTTCTTTCCATAAAACTGGGTTTTTTTAATCCAATTTTTAGGCTTTTTTGCGTGTCATTTAAAGTATATTAATTGTCTGAATTTTTCAATATTTTGGACATACTTCCAGATTATTTGTTACATTTTAATACAAACAATGACTTTCCTCTTAGACCCAATTATGTCATATTCTATTAGGAAGTCCCAGTATTACTTCATATTCCTCTAAAGAGTATCAGCACTATGTTAATTTTCTTTCAGGAGCACCAGCACTGTGTTACATTTTCTAGGGTACCCGAGTACTATATTGATTTTTAGGGAACATCAGAACTATGTTAAAATAATTTATGCAATAATTTATGTTAAATTCTTATAGGGTAACAACACTGTATTACATTTTTAGGGAGTCCCAGTACTACATTAAATTCATTCAGAGAGCAACAGTAGTTTATAAATTGCTGTTTGTAAAAATTGCAACACCATGAAGGAATCATCAGAATTGAATGAAATTCATTCCACAAACGACCTGTATTAATATAATTAAACGATTAAATTTCCAAAGCAAAAAATCAATATTACATGTCGATAAACAGTATTTGGTGAAGCCAACAGGCGCTGCCATAAATGTTTCCATATGACGTGGCATCGAAGCACTGCAACAACTGCTTCTATACGACGTGCATTCCAGATTGCTTCTATCCGAACCCAAAGTTCGGCTGTATTAGCGATGCGACGAGGGGCAAAAGTGAGACTCCAACCGATAAAATCCCAGACATATTCAATGGACGACATATCCGTTGAATAGGCAGGCCAAGGAAGAAGTTGTATCTGTTTTGCTGAAAATAAGCCTTGAACATTTCTAGCAGCATTGACCTTCTGAATACAGCTCCAAGAATGCGTTGAAGAAAGAGTGCAACTTCGGACTCCAGAACTTCTCTGATGTACCGGTTGCTGTTGAGATTACCCACAGTTCTTAGCTGAGATCGTCCAAAATGTCCAATGGCGCTTCAGACCATCATTCTTGGCGTTCATCCAATATGACGTTGGATAATGCACTCCGGAAAGCGGCGTTCACCGCTATAGCGTCTAACTTGGATGTGGTCATTACTGTACTAAAAGTTAAAGCGGGATTCATCGAAAAAGACGACTTGTTATCAATTGGCATGCCAGTGTCTATGTTGATGATCCCATTGAAATCGCAGGAATAGATAGATGGTTTTGCGTCAGGGGAATCCTGTACAAAGGAATCCTTGCATGCAGTCCACTGTGCAACAGACCCTGACGAATTGTTGGAGCAGACAATAATACACCTATAGCAGTGCTCCAACGTTCTGCCAACTTCCGAAATGAAGCTGTACGGTCCATCACTGCCATACGGATGAGGTGTCTATCATCCCGTTCTGACGTAACACTTCCTCCACTGCCAGATTTGCAACTAGTTCGGTTTTCTTCAGTTCACCGCTTCCACACTCGTATCATAGTGGTGACATTGCGCTCCATACGAGCTGCTATTTCACAATAAGAAAATCCCCTTCAGGAAGGTCAATCATTCATCCCCGTTCAAACTTCGTAACTTGCTCATATGACGGCCTCTGTCGCAATAGAGGCATAGTGACTTTTCATGAAACGTTTACCGATGGAAGACAACCATAGATTATTTTCAACGTCTCGCTACAGTTCCCTATTTATACGGTTAAAACGGCAGTTCATAGGGCGCTCCCACGTTTGCGCAGTGACTCTAAAATTCTAATAATTTTCATAGCATACCCTAATTTACATTCGTTGTCAATTTCAGCTCAATCGCGACATTCCTTCATGGCGTTGCAATTTTTACAAACATGAGTATATATTACGTTCATCCGAAAAGCATCAA
Organism: Amaurobius ferox; assembly: GCA_951213105.1. Lineage (NCBI taxonomy): Eukaryota > Metazoa > Arthropoda > Arachnida > Araneae > Amaurobiidae > Amaurobius > Amaurobius ferox. Next base: position 28,793,200 of record OX578137.1, read on the forward strand.
CACTGAGTAGCGCTGAATTTCTTTTTCAAGAAATAAAGGAAAATATTTTATAGAATAATATATAAATAAATTATAATATTCATTAAATAACGGTTTGAAATTTAACAAATTTTGTAATAATTTAATACAATATATTTGAATTAAGGCTATAAATTTGTTTTCTTCAGCTCTGTTCCAATAACCAAAATGTCTAACATTTTCTCCGCTTTCAGATATTTTACTTTTTTATAGTAAATTCCATGGATGATGTTCGAACATATCATATTAGTATAATTACATGTATTTATAATAAATGGGTTCAAAATTTGATAATTTATCTAATTAAACAGTGTAGAATTTAAATCGCTCTTTTCATAAGCAAAAAATGCATATGTCAAACATTCTCCAAGCCTACTGTATGTCCTAATATAGCAAAAAATTAATGAGTCCCAACACTTTGGTGTTCGCGAGCAACGTACATCTACGGTACAAGATGTAAAATACTCGAGGAAAATTAAAAAATCTTAGCATTTTGACAAACTTACCTTTTACAATCCAGACCACTTCCGGCATTTCAAGGACCTCTGTATCGGTAAAGAAGGCGTGGTTCAGAGCTTCCCTTGCCGATGGCCTTTGTTCTGGCCTCACCCTCAGAATGGTGTGAAGAAAGTTAAGAGCACTCTTGACATCCGAATGTGAAATCGAAGAGCCCGGAAACGCAACTTTGGTCAACAGTGCGTAAAATTTATGCATCTAGAAGAAATTAAAGTTCGAAAATCACATGAAATGGGATAAACTTTCAAAGTCGCTTTTATTTTCCATGCAATTTTTAAATAAAGAAGCAAACTTCTCGCTGTTCCTCACCCATATGTTTTCATAGCTTTAGAGGAGAAAAAGGACAGTAACATATTTAATGTGACATTAAAAATGTTTAACTTAACTTTTAGACATACAGATTTGTAGACTTATATGACATATTTAAATTAAGGATTTTAATTGAATAAACATCGCTATAAAGCGTTTACTCTCCCTATTTAGATCGCCCGACACCCCGAAGGTGTAAGGTATTTCGAACATTACGTCACATCTTAGCTCTTTATCTGATGCACTACACTAAGAATTATACTACAGCATTCGGGTTGTTGCGTTATATTAAACATTTATTATAAAAAAGCGAATTTTTTGGGAAAATGCTATATTTTCAGCACAACTGTCGGTGAAAACTGAAAAGGGTTATTTTCATAAACCTTCCCTTTAAGTTGTGAGAAGGGCTAAAGACGAACAAGTGGTACGATAATCGTATATCGTCCACTGCGCAAACTAGATGTTTAGTTTTTTTATGGGGATGGTCTTCATTGGACACAAGTTTACGCTGAGTGTGACTATCTCCGTAACTTTTCATTAAGGTGATCAGATTGGTTGATGGTAGATTAATCCAGCTGTATGATTCCTGTATATTCGAAGATGAACATTTTAGCTATATTCCTCAATTCTCCATGAGTAATTAGTAAAGAGAAATGATATATCTGTGACCTTAAGAGGGCGAAATTTAATAAGCTTGAATTAACCAGCGGTGTGATCGCCTTAATTCTAAGTAACAATATGAAATTTTACAGGGATATTCCTAATCGGTCAGATATTTATAATCGGTATACTAAACAGAGAGTTTTTCTTAATCATGTATATGCGTTGAAAAATTATGTACGATAGAGGAACATGATCTTCGTGCCTCCACGCCACCTCGATCTTCGAACCTGAAAATTTAAAAAGAAAATTTTCGAGAATGATCAGTAAATACATAATGATCATTTTTACATTTACAACCTCTAAGAGAGGAGTATGATGATCGAGCGGCAAAAAAATTGTCTATCTATAACCGCTCGAGAAAGACACAAAACTTTTTACAAGAATGCTCCCCATTGATCATAAGTAAACTCTATATTTTCATATGTCACACGGAAGGGTATGAGAAAGGGTGAGACGACCGATGGACTTTATAATATGGCTTTTCCGACAGTTTACACTAGAAAGTCTTCTCTTTTAATGAAAAATTAATTCGAATGAACAAAAAAATTTCGGCTGCTGAATCACGAACGTTTTAAAACGCCGGTAATGTGCATGAATGAATTTAAACTCTGTGGACTGACCTGCATTTCTTCAAAAAGTACCGGATAAACATCCTCCTTCCAGCAATTCAACTGCAAAAGCTTCTTGAACATGCTGAAACCAGTGAAGGCGTTGAAGGCCATTAAACCAAAACTCCACATGTCTAAACTAGTACCATCCACAAGTCCGTAGTGGCCCTCAATAGCTCGCCACACCTCGGGAGGAAGCAGGGGCTTTGGGGCTCCACATCTAAGGAAATGTAAAGAGCAATGTAAGGAGACAATTAGAATCTCATTCAATTCAGACATACAGATTTGTAGACAATTGATGATTTGTATGAAAAAAAATTCAAAAATGTATTTGTAAATTGTTTTTAAAAGCCGATAGATCATTGGAACACTAAGACACAATATAAAATGAAGGTGAGATTCAGCAATGTTCAGTCATCTATGTCTAGCATATTTGTGTCTTTCCGGTTCTTTAAGAAGTTCCCCTGTGGCCTAAAATACTGGCCCGGAACCCTTAGGTCATGATCCCATTTGGGGTCGTGAGGGTTTATAGAAGGGTTTCAAAAACTTCATGTATAGAATAGAAAGAAAATACGAAAGAAATAGGATTTAATTTTAGGTTCAAATTTCAGATTATAAATCTTAAACATTTTTTAAATCCTTTTTATTAATTGTGATTTCTTGTTTAAAAAATATCCTACATATCTATCTGAATAAATCATTTGGACATTTTTAATTGCTAAATGTAACTAATATGGATGAATGTGAGATAAATGTTTTTTTAAATGATATATAATTGCAAATTTAATTCCTTATTTTATTTGCAGTGTGGCACAGGGTGTCTTCTAAATAAAATAATACCAAGAAAAATGTTATGAAAGATATGACTAAATCTGTGGACAATTATAATTTCAACCACGGGATAGAAATAAACTGAACTTAACTGAACCAATTTCCAGTTCGAACGACTAATTTTGACTCTAGGGGAAGTCATACATTGTTAATCAAATTGGAATTAAGTAAAAGTTTCAACTTAATATTGTAAGCGTGTTAGTTTCCCTGCCAGGCCTAAAAACTAGTACACCCATAAAATTTCACGAAAACTTCGGACAGAGCAACATGGAATTGCAGAATAACATAAGTTTTCATACCATATTTTACGTAGAAGGGTTCTCGTCGAGAATGATGTATGGTTGTATTCTTATGCATAAGCTAAGAATACAATGATACATCATTCAATATTTTACGTCATACATCATACATCATTCAATATTTTCACAATATTTTATTCATACATTTAATTGTTTAAAAAAATAATTCTTTTTGGTTAAGATACGTTAGATTTTAACCTAATATTACTGCGCATAAAAAATAATATACATGCATTCTGAAGCAATTCGCCTATACTCGTATATTTAATTTAATTATCTATCATATATCATTTTTTCTGACCATCCGATTAAATAAACCCTGGAAAGGCTAAAGGTTTAAAAATGGTAAATCGAACACTGAATTAAAGGACTATATGTAATATGAATAAAAAAGAAATCGTTTAAAACGGTTGATGTTTGAGTAAATTCTTACATTTTGATGGGTTCCTTAGTTGAACTTACAAAAGTAAAATCACATAAAACGGCCTGATTCTGAAAGTCTATCATAACATTGTCGGTCTTAAGGTCCAAATGACAAAAGTTATTTTGGTGCAGGTAATTAAGGCCATAGAGGATATCTTTTAACCATGATTTTACCAAGCTAAATCCTGACGGTTTTCTACTTATATTGCACAAGACGCCTTCAAGATCTTTCGCCATCTGTGGCATTATAAAAATGTTAGCACGAGGTAGTTCGATGATGTCTAACAATGGCATTACATTAGGATGCTTAAATTTTTTCCAGGCTTTCAGTTCATTTTCAGATGTCTGATCGCTTCTAGTTATCTTAATGGCGACCTTGCTGTTTCGGTCAGGACTGGTGGCCAAAAAGACATCTCCAAAACTTCCCGATCCGAGATGATTCAATATTTGATACTTTTTTAGCTCCAGAACTTCAATAGCATGTTTTTGAAGTTTATGTCTATACTCTTTCTCATCGATTTTATTTTCATCGAGAAGCTTCTTCAATTGCTCCATATCTGAAGCCATAACTTTTTATGTTAAGCAGGCCAAAACTGGTGCTTTAAATAAACTCAAATGTTAACACACTTCCAAAAATTCAGGAAAATTTATCAAGATGGTAGAGTTCAAACTCAAATTTGAGAGCGATTGTCTTTCAGATGACAAAAACCACAATGTTTTGCGGTCTCTCAAATAAAAAATTGAGATGGAAAAATTGATCCAATTGATAGGATACAACAAAATACGATGAAAATTGCAAAATGCACAAAATTGGTAGGTATAAGTAAACTTTTAAATCGCTTTCAGATCGCAGAGAAAAAACACACAAATAGCATTTAACTCCAAAATTGAAATGGAAGAGTTAAGCGAAATTGCAACACAGCTGCTATTGTTTTCATTGTTGTCAAATAGTATTGTTTGGTTCAATGCAAAATTTTAATTGTTTCAATTAATTTTGCGAACAGAATATCCAACATTGTTGGCAGAAATTCCATATTTTTCTGTATGTTATACAAAATTTAGATTCAACATATGGAGCATGCGCAGTTAGCTTTTCCCAGACATGGTCAAAATTATAATAATATTTTTTTAGATTAAACTTGTAATTTGCAAAACTTTTATTTATTTTTGAAGAATTTAGAATATTTTTTACATTTTAGAATTTAAAGTAATTCAATTTTCAAAATTTTTATTTATGTTTAAATAGTTAAAATTAAAAAACCTTTTAACATAAGTAACATTTTAATTTTTAATATAATTTATATCTTTTAAAAAATAATAAAATCTATTTAATAATTAATTATCTTTAAATGCCATTTTAATTCTTAGATCTTTTAGATCTCTTAGTGTTCATGCTTAACTGGAACTTTTAAGTAGTTCTACTTTGGAGTGATTTAAACTTTTCAAAATATTTTAAATATTTATATTTTCATATAGTTTGTGCATTTTAAGTAAATCAAAAATTAAATTTAAAATATGTATTATTTCAATTTAGTATTTTAACTAATTTTAAATACGCCCGACATTTTTTAAATACACCACATTTAAAAAATAACTTATTAAGATTTCGGTGGCGCAAAAAGAATTGAACCAATTTGGTTGGTGAAAGTAGCAGAGACCGGAATTTATTAACTAGCCTTGGACTTTTTCTGTAATTTCGCTGTTCAAACTATTTTGAAAATTTTAGTTTAAACGATATTGAAATATATTTGTTTAAATTTTAGCAAAATATTCTACTGATTTTGCGAAAGACTGAAGTAATTACAGTTTTAAACACCCAAATAACTTTGTAAGAAAAGCCTATGAGCGTACATGTTAAGATTATCTACAATTGTTATAGTTGTTACTAAGCCCCTTGACCCAGAAAATGATAGGTCAGGTCCAAGAGATCACGCCATCCATAAAACACTGAGGCTACCCTCTCCTTGTCCTCTACTAGAAGACCTAAAGATGTTCCTATGCAGTCAGGAAGATGAGAGGGAGTAGCCGAGGAGGAAGAACAGGTACAAAGACGGAAAACTCTTATCTCCTAGTTCAAACCGAATAGATCTAAAGCCACCATATTGGAGCGATAATCGAGATTTCTTAGCCGAGTACCAGTGATAATATGGAGAAGTATTTTGACAATTCCTAGATCTTTTCAAGGTTTGCATTTCAGAAGCAGTGAAATATGTACAGTAAAGTGACCAGTGATGACAGTAGAATAAAAGTGATTGCATTGCCCTTTGCTAAGAATTAAAAAATTAGAATTATGAACTCGGAAACAAATCCAGAGAGAGAAAAAAAGCCAATTACAATGTTATAGAGCATTGTTTAGTGAGTAGGAACAGACCCGAAACCCGTTCCAGTGGACATTTATTTGTTACAGATTAGACAAATGAATGCCTTCTGTAACAATTTTATGGTTGATCCCAACCCATTAGACAATGGTCTATGTCACAACGGGAATACCGAGGGCATCAGAAGTCACAACGGATTCCCGTCCGACACGGCTGACCGAGAAAGTCTAACTTTCTCAGAGAAATTTCTATTACCCAGGTTCTGAACACACCTCCCGTCAATTGGAAGAATTCCAATTGATGACCTGCGGAAAACCCAACCAAAATCCAAAATAAACAGAAAAACACCTTTACCTTTAAGAACTCATCCAAAGCTGAAAAACACAAGTCTACACAATTTCTACACAAATAAAAACACAATTTAAATTCAAATCCAATATTTATTAATTACTTAAGAAATGGAGTTCGCACATCAAATACAATTTCTGAATTAATAACTTAAAACCACTGGACCTCTTCTACCAAAAATCACCGGCTCTTTGCCGGGAATTAAATATCAATTCAATAAATCATTAATACATATTAATACACATATTCAATCAATTAACTATGTTATGGTCATGGAGAGAAAATCACACTCGAGGAACGCTTAAGGCTTAATTTACTTTAATTCAAATTAAATTACGATTGATTTATTATTCTTAAATACGAAAGAAGGAACTGAAGAAAGCGATATATATATTTAATGTTGGCAGCAGAATTCAAGGGTGAAGAGTTCTTCAGAGGTCGATGCGCAAGTCCAGACGACTGCCCAACGGCACGTCTAAATAATCAAGGCTTACCTCACAAAATACTTAAAAAGGACTCATGGTAGGAAAAGCGTAGGTATCCACTGGCAGATTCCCTCGGGGCAAACATTGCCCCGCTCCAGCAGGAACGGCAGAACCGCAGTTTCCGGCAAGGTGCCGGATCAGGTAATCCAAGGATCGACCAGTTTCATAATTTGCTTTTACTGGTCCCGGTACACGGATTCGTAATATGAGGTACACATCCATCATCCACACGACGGTCGGCGAGGGCAAGGCATCAGCAGATCTCAGCAGTGGCGACGGTGGCAGCTGTGGCATCTCTCCAGAGCCCCACAGCGACGGAACTCAACCTGGGGGATGAATTCCGAGCCGTTCGTGGGTTCGAAGATGGTTCCAGGGAGAGAACCCAGAATCAAGAATCACTCAGCTTTTAAACACTCCGGGTGGATCCAGGACCCGGCCAATTAAAAATATCAAGAGGGGCTCACAACTTCTCCTTTCCTCCAATCCAAATTTCTTCATTTCAAATATATCCAGGGATCCGCCCCTTCCAACGACACATTCTCAAGGCACGTGCAGAATCACACGAAATCCAGCGCAAGATTGCATCACCCAACAAAGCGAAAAAACATGGAGACAACTGTCTCCACCAGCAAACAAGTGCGACCTTGAGCGACGTACGTTGTTCCTCGAGTGTAAGAGAATTATTATGGAATAAAAATGGCCACAATTCAATACAGATTTCGATACGTTTAAATATGCTAAAATATATGCAATGACAAGAGGGTTCCAGAACACAGATTAATTAAATATTAATATAAAAGTTTAAAAAGTACTGTAATTATATAATTTACAAAGGAGTGACGAATTCCGTCACGACAGTCTACATCTTTGTAATTGGCTTTCCCGTCTATCCCGCTTTGTTACCGTGTTCTTGATCTTAATTTTTTAAAATTGACATTCACTTTCGTTTCACGACTCATATTTTCACGTTTTCAATTATAATGAGGGAGAATGCTTACAGAATCTTTTTGGTGATCACATTATAAAACAGAAATGACGTAGATGAAAAAATAAAATTCCTTGAGATAAATCTCTAAATTTCTAAAACTCCGTTGGAAATCATTAACGTGTGACGATCTTGGAATCTATTGCCAATTGTCGAAGGTTCTACAACATAAGTAGGAAACATTGTTTCTGGAAGTTTTTCAATACAACTGAAGGATTGGTTGATTCACATAAATACGTTTAGTTGGAGTTTTCCCTTTTACTTTTTCTACATAGTCCATTTTTTCATGCATACGGAAAGCATTGGAACGGGGTCGAAAATTCGAATTCGAGTTTTCGACGAAATCCATCCTGAAGTCCGAGTAGCAATGCTGATTTTCAAGTTTCTACACACTTTCCAACAGTACTTATATTGGATTTCAGTTAACAAAAATGTCTTCCATTTCTACTAAATATGCAGTGGTATTGATGGTTTAATGCTGCTATTGTGTAGCAACACTGCATTTAAACTTGTCTTTGACGATTCTATGAAAAGTCTTCATTTCTGAGGGATATGCTTGAAGCCAAATTCAATCATTAAACCGTTAATATGTATATACACACACGCGAGCGCGAGCGCGGAATTTTGTATTGTAAATGATCCTGAAAATTATTTTTGCCTCTTTCTGTACAATGAAATTCTAGTGTTTGGAGTCAGTAAATTTCACTGCTGTCGCCTAACAAAAATCTGATGTGGGCAACACATGACTTTCCTTACATAATGCAATGAATTTACTAATAAAATATAGGTTTTTCTTATAGTAGATATTTATTTTCTTTCAAAGATATTGAATTTTCGTCAATTAGTGGTCATCTTCATTGATTTAGTGTCAGTTTTATCCATTTGGCGAGATTTTCGTTAATTTAGCAACATTTAAAAAAGTCGTCAAGTTGGCGATATTCCGCCAAATTCGTCGCCAAAGTCTCGCCAAGCGTTATGGACGCAGAAATAAGTTATTCTTATAGCAGATAAATAACTATTAGCGTTCAAATACAAAAATATTACTCAAAGTATCTTTTCTTATGAGCGGAACGAGCTAGATCCACGAGAATGGTGGCGCCAAATTTATAGCATGATATTACATATGAAAAGTGAACATATTTTTCAACAGTTAATATATATTTTTTAATTTATGGGATTTTTCGATAAATATGTTTGAAAAATATGCAATATCTCGAGAACGGTTAATGCTAGCATTCTAGAGTTTATGTCAATCGTTTTCTAAGGAAAAATTACATAAGAAATATCTATTTACGTAACTTTATTAAAGATTTCGATTTTTTGATGATTTTTTTCAAAATTTCATTAGAAAATTGGGGGGGGGGGGGTCTGAACATTCGATTACGTTTAAAAACAATAGGCTTCCAGTATTCACGGATTGTGATTTTTGCACCAAATTTCATTCGAATTTCTCTATTAGTTCATGAGATATCGTCTCCACAGACTCACTGTCACACACACACACACACACACACAGAGAGATCACCTCAAAAATGTTTGATTCGTGATCAGGGATGCTTGAAACGTGCTCTCCGGTAGAAAACTCGAATTCGAATTTTTGACCCCGTCACAATACTTTCCTTATACATTATGTATATAAGGAAAGTAAAAATCTGATGTGGGTAACACATGACTTTCCTTATATAATGCAATGAATTTACTACTTTAGAAGTAACAAGAAAGATCAATCATGCATAAGCATTGATTATGAAACACTTTCCAACTGAAATGCAATTTCATTTAAAAATTTTTAAAATGTGATACATTCAGTAGTGATATCTTTTACATTATCACAGTACTACAGTAATTTATTATACTTAAATATTTAAAACTGTATCGAAATATAAATCATCGGATTCTCTATGCAAAATCAATGAATATTTCATTCACATAACTTGTATTCCAGACTCCAGAGCTAAATAATTTTGTGTGAAAAAAATTCAGCAATTCTTATGTAACTCACCTTACAATCGCTTGAAATATTTGCATTCAGCATAAGTTAAAATTAGGCTTCGTTGAAGAAATAATAAAAGTTTAGGGATCATTTAAAATCCCAACTAGTGTAATTGCGTAGGCACGGAATTTAGATACTCAGATAATACACAGATACACAGATAATATATGTGTGTGTGTGTGTATGTGTATGTATTCAAAGTATTGGAATCGTGCCGAAGATCGGAACACGAATTTTCGAGGGATCTACAAGTTTTGGGACTTCCAGAACACGAAAAAACTATTTTTAGGAAGACGCCTGTGTGTGTAAGGGTGTATCTGTGTATGTTTCTGTGTGTCTGTGAGGATATTGCATTCACCCTAATTGAAAAACTAATGGACCGAATTTAATAAAATTTGGTAGGTATGTTTTTTGAGGGAAATCCTGATGTTCATTAGATTATAGTACGATTCGTAATAAAAGAATCTGCCTTCTTTGCGAAATGGCCGGCAGAAATTGCCTTTATACACTCTAGCTAAAAACTAATGGAACAAATTTAGCAAAATTTGGTGTATAATATTTCAATAACCTACAAGTGATTTATATACCAAATTTAACAAAATTTGGTCTATAAATCATTTGTAGGTTATTCTAGTACGATTCGGGAAAAAGGAAAGAGTTATTTTTGCGAAATAGCCCGCAAAAATCGTTAAATATAAAAATGAAAGACTACGTGTGCTCAATTATATTCCTATTAAATTAAAATTAATTTCTATTAAATTAAAATCCAATTAAATTCCTATTTTATACGTGATTTTTGACAACAAAAAGAATAAGACTAACCCCATTACTCTGGGACTAGCCGTTCTTGAGATATTCTAATTTTTTCGCGTTTTCGCTACGCCACCTTTGACAATAAGTCCAGCTATCAAATGAGAACCAAATTTAAATTTAACGTGCAAATTCAATGTCATTTAAAATACTTATGGCTGTTATTTTGTGCAGATAAACTCAAATTATTATTGAAGAAATAAAGAGAACGTGAATATGAGTCTGCAGGGAAAGACATGTGCTGCCCACATCAGAATTTTAACAATATTGCAACAATGAATTATAGAAGTGAACGGGGATTATTTACAGGCCATTTCGAAAAAAATGTATGATCTATATTTAAAGATCCACCAAATTTTTGTAGAATAAAATGTTCAACAAATTTAAGCTGTGTACCAAATTTTAACTCTCTAGGACGTAGGAAAGTGCATTAAAAATGCCATCAAATAAGTATATCATGAAGAGTTATATAAAATTAAAAAAAAATTTGAAATATTGTTATCTGCCAATTTTATTTTAAAATGTGAAGCCTCTCTCATATACAGAAGGATAAAACTCTTGGAAAGATATTTATTATATAATATATCTCGTTTTTCTTTCTGGAAGATATCCCTAAAGTCAGAATTTAATTGAATTTGTTTTTTCCCTATATTAAATAATTTTTAATTAAAAAACTACTTGATATATTTTACTCAATTTTTTTTTATATATTTTATGGGATAATGTGAATATTTCCTAAAAATTTCGAAGCAATTTGTGAATTTTAAATATGCTTAAAAAATGTTTGAAAAATTAGGTCCCTTAGGGTTCAATGTATTTCATTTTTTCAACCCGGGTTCAATAAAAAACTAATTGGGTGATATTATTTATTTATATTTCCATAGGTCCCACAGACCATCTGAAAAATATACTAAAATTTCATTTTGATAAAGTTATTTTTACGGCAGTTATCGTGCTAACGGACAGACAGACAGACAGACAGACAGAATGAACAAAGTCATAAACACTTTTCAACTATGTTGTAAAGTGTTAAAAACAATAGATTTTTCTTATAGTAGTTATATTATTTCCAAAATGTTGAATTTTCGTCAATTAGTCGTCATTTCCATTGATTTAGCCTCATTTTTATCCATTTGGCGAATTTTTCGTTAATTTAACAACATTTAAACAAGTCACCAAGTTGACGACATTCCACAAAATTCGTCGCCTAAATCTCGTCAAGCGTTATGGATGGAGAAATAAGTTATTCTTACAGCAGATAAATGACTATTGGAGTTCAAATACAAAAGTATTACTCGAAGTACCTTTTTTCATGAATTGAAGGATTTAAATCCACGATAATTATGTCGCCAAATTTATCTCATTGCATTTGAAAAGTGAGCATGTTTCTCAAGAGGTAATACTTTTTAACACTTTACAACATAGTTGAAAAGTGTACCTAAGGTTTCAAACATTCCTTAAGCGAAAAATCACAAATTGCTTCTAAAGTTTTAGGAAATATCCAAATTATCCAATAAAATATATAAAAAAAATTCAGCAAAATATATTCAGTAGTTTTTTAAATAAAAATTAAAATGATAATTACATCCTTTATATGAAGAGATCACTTGACCATTATATGAAGAGATCACATGACCCACTTCAAAATAAAATATGGCATCCATCTTGTGTCAACATCGTGATTTTTGAAGTTCTTTTTAATTCATATTTAGTGTTGTATCCGTTATAAAACCGCTTTATTTTTGCTTAAATTCTGTGCATCTATATACTGAAACAACGAATTTCAATATATTTGAGTTTAAATGATCGTCAAACTTTGATTATGTATACAACGAAGCCTAATTTTCACTTATTTAAAATATAAATACCAAAAGATGTAGAATGAGTTGTATAAGAATTGCTGCATTTCTTTAACGCAAAATTATTTAGCTCATGGAGTCTGCAATATAGCTGATATGAATGAAACATTCATTGATTTTACATAGAGAACCAGACGATTTCGATGAAGTTTTAAGCATAGAGTTAAATTACTTGTACCTCCATGGTTTTAAATTTTTAAATAAAATAAATTATTACAGTATTGAGATAAATGAAAAATGTTTATGAATGAAATGCTGCTTTTATATAGCGGTGATTTATATTTCGATGACGTCATTTGAAAAAAGTTCATTTGTTTTCGATGAAGTTTTCAAATATAATAAATTATTGTAGTATTATGATAGAGTTAAAAATATTACAGAAGAATGTATCGCATTTTAGGGATGTTTAAACCAGGCAATTTATATTTCAATGCCGTCATTTGAATGAAGTTCATTTTTTTCGATGAAGTTTTAAGTTTTCAAATAAAGGGTGTCCAAAATTCACGCAAAATTTGAATTTTGCGCCATTTGTGCGATAAAGTATAGGCAACGAAAAAAAAAAGACAGCGTGACAACTGACAGTCTAGGGTTACTAAAAATGGAGCACTACACGAAATAACAACTCGTTTTCATTGTTGAGCAATATTTTAAAACTAATGAAGGTTTGGCAGCTACAGTTCGCAATTTTTGCACAAAATATAGTCGGAATAGTGATTTAACTTCATCAACTGTGAAGAGATTAAAAAAATTTAGGGAAACTGGAACAATAAGTGATCTTAAACACTCTGGCCGTCCTTCAACAAATCGCTCAATACAAAACATCGAGGGAGTTCCTGAGAGTGTTGCTGAGAGTCCAGGAACATCAATTTGGCACCGTGGGCAAGAATTGGACATTTCGAGAAGCTCTCTATAGCGTTTCTAACGAAAGATTTGCATCTTCATGCTTACAAAATTCAATTGACTCAAGAACTGAAGCTTACTGACTACGCACAGCGAATAGAATTCGGTCATGGAAAACAGTCATGGAAAATTTCAACAAAAAAGTGCGTATGTGCCAGCAAAGCCGTGGAGGCCATTTACCCGATATGCTATTCCATACATTACCCTATACTATATACTTTATGAATCAATAAAAAATTTACAATTTTTAATTATAAACCTGTGATTTCTATTAAAATTACTTATTGCGTGAATTTTGGGACACCCTTTATAATAAATGAATGAAGTATTGTGATAATTTAGAAATATTAATGGAATGTATCGCATTTTAGAGATGTTTAAATAAAATTGCAATGAAGTTGGAAAGTGTTTCATAATCAATGCTTTATGCATGATTGATCTTTCTTGTTTAAATTCAATTTTGCTTTATGTTTGTTAAATGAAAGTATTTGGTTTATAGAATTACCAATCAATCGAGTAAGACAACGACGCAAAAAACTGTCGGCGAATTGCTTTTTAAAATTATCGCTGTAAAGATATAAAAATATCTGATATGTTCAACAGATGACTTTCACAGGTGATGTGCTCAACACATGAGTTTAACACATCATGTGTTCAACAGATGATATGTTCAAAACATGACCTTTAACAGAAGATGTGTTCAACAGATGATGCGTATAACATACGACTTACAACACATGATGTTTCAACAGATGACTTTCAACGCATGATGTATTCAACAGATGACTTTCAACAGTTGATGTGTTCAACATATGACTTTCAACACATGATGTGTTCAACAGATGACTTTAAACAGTTGATGTGTTCAACAGATTACTTGCTGTAGTGACTGCCCTTTTTAGCTTATCCTGATAAAGGGGTATCTTTTCGCTTTTTAAATTGGTTTATACTATTAATCAACTATTTATACTATTACTAACAATCCCAGTTTTACTTTTGAAATTGGTTGATACTTTTAATCAGCTGTTTATGTTGTTACTAGCGAAGAACTTTTAGTTTCATGTTATTTTAGACTGCATGTTACCGCAGACTCAAGCAGCAGAGTCATTGTGTATTTTGCAAATAAAACGCAGTTGTCTTCTGGTAAAAAGTGGTCTGTATCCACTTATAAAATAATCGAAATTTGTATATCGTTTGAGCTGACGTCACTTTCGACTCCCTGGATTAATAACTAGTTTTTTTATAAAAAAAATTCGTCATAAAGGAGTATTGTTATTAATAAAGTAAAGTAGGAGAAATGTGAAAGAGAACTGTTAATAAAATTGTTTGCTAATGTCTATGGATATCCTTATCACACCAGCTGTGAGACCTGACTTACAGATGGTGTGATCATTGGAGCTTAGTTGTCATAATATTCATCTTTTGAAAGCATTGGTATGTACCTTTTCTTATAGCGATGGTACCTATTTTGATAATGGTGATACCTCTTGATAGCGATAATACATCTTTCGATCGTAGCGATAACTTTGATATGTAGTATACAGAGTGTACCAAAAAAATTGAAACGCTCTTTAATTCTTTACCTGTTGGAGATAGGTGGGCAATATAAATTGCAAAAATGTTGAAAGTAAGATAGGAAATAAGACTACGTTAATGAGATAGTCCTCCCATTAATTTTTAAAAGGTTACACTTTTTAAATTTTTATACGACCCCCTTAGACAAATTTTGTCAATCAGAATATTTTTATTTTTAATGCAACAAGATCATTAAAAAAAACCCGCATATCTGTATCTTTAAAATCAAGTGAGTTATGATAAAGGAAAAAATATGACTTATGCCACTTTTCCGTACTATGTGAAAGTATGTTTCATCAGTGAAAATAGGGATCATAAACAAATTGACGATGGAAATTGTTTAGATCAAAAATACGTTCATATGTGTCAAAATTTTGTATCACAAATTCATCTAAATAAAGCATTACACAGACAGACATCATATAAAGCAGTGGTACTCACTACGCGATTGGGTATCTTATGTATTATCATCCAGTTTTATCTTTTTTGTGATATGTCATAAATTTACATTTCTAATTTGATATATGGTCCCCATTCACAATGTTCAATTTTCAATTAAATATAACTCGCTCAATTTTAAAGATACAGATATGCGGGTTTATTTTAATGATCTTGTTGCATTAAAAAAAATCTGATGTGGGCAGGACATGACTTTCCTTATATAAAGCAGTGAATTTACTATATTTACAGTAAAAAAATAGGTTTTTCTTATAGTAGATACTTATATTCTTTCTAAGATATTGAATTTTCGCCAATTAGTCGTAATTTTCATTGATTTTGCGCCAATTTCATCCATTTGGCGAGATTTTTGTTAATTTGGCAACATTTTAAAAAGCGGCCAAATTGGCGACATTCCACCAAATTCATCGCCAAAATCTCGCCAAGTGTTATGGAAGGAGAAATAAGTTATTCTTACAGCAGATAAATGAATATTGGTGTTGAAAAACAAAAGTAGTACAAAGTATTTTTTCTCGTGAATGGAACGATCTAGATCCACGAGAATGATGTCACCAAATTTATCGCATGGTATTACATATGAAAAGTGAACAAGTTTCTCAATAGGAAATATTTTTTTTATTTTATATGACTTTTTGATAATTTTTTTGAAAAATGTGCAATATCTCAAGAACGGTTCATTTTAGCGTTCTAAAATTTATGCCAATCGTTTTCTAATGAAACATTACATAAGAAATGTCTATTTGCGTAACTTTATAAGCGGTTTTGATTTTTTGACGATTTTTTCAAAATTTCACTCGAAAATTTAGGGGGGGTTCTGAACATTCGATTGCGTATAAAAACAATAGGCTTCCAGTGTTTACGGATTGTGATTTTTGTACCAAATTTCGTTCGAATCGGTCCATTCGTTCGTCAGTTATCGTCTCCACAGACTCACTGACACACACACACACACACATACACACACATACTTTCACACACACTCACACACACACACATATACTTTCACACACACACACACACAGACATCACTTCAAAAATGTTTGATTCGCGATCAGGGATGCTTGAAACGTGCTCTCACGTCGAAAACTCTAATTCGAATTTTCGACCCCGTCACAATACTTTCCTTATACATTATGTATATAAGGAAAGTAATAAACATTTTCTGATTAACCAAATTTTTCTAAGGGGGTCGTATGAAAATTTAAAATGTGTAACTTTTTTGAAATGAATGGGAGAACTATTTCATTAACGTAGTCTTTTTTGCAATTTACATTGCCCACTTATCTCCAACAAGTCAAGAATTAAAGCGCGTTTCAATCTTTTTGGGACACCCTGTTTATGGACAGGGCTTCATTTCTGTATAAAATTCGCATTTATCCCTGTATTTGCACTTACTCCTGTATTTACACTTCTATTTGCATGTCTATCGAGAGGGACAGTTTAGTTCCTCTCATGTTTTGTACTTCAAATATTTTTTTAATTTCCCACAGCATATTATCGCATTTTAATCTCAACGGTGAGTTGTGGTATTGGTGCTTGCTGATGGCTAAAGCTAAAAAAATATAAAAAAGTCTGCATTTCATTTCAAAGTATTAATGCTCAGTCAACGACAAAAATATGCTTAAAATAATGGGGCATCTTGAATATGTCGAGTTATTCGATTGACACAATCAAGCGCATCTTTTTAACTCAAAAAGTTTCTACTTGACAAGTATAGTTCGTTTGTCGCATTCTGCCCCATCAACATTCGTCTGTTTATGGAAAATAATACGGTGCATAGATTTATTAACCATCATACTTTTTATGCCACAATTTATTAGATTCATCGAAAAGCTCTTAGCTAAAACTATTTTTTTTTTCTTTAGAGTTTCTAGGAATGTCCTCAAAATACTGCCAGTAACTTTTTAAGTAAAAGTCCAGGCTTGGACACGTTAAGTCTAAATATTGTAAAGTGACCATCACTGTTTCAATAAAAATTTTTCCAGCTCCCCTAGCGGAAAATTTAAAAAGCCGAGATGACAGACTCGACAACAAAACGAGCAAGTTGTGGAAAATTGTCTAAAAAGTAGGAATCGACCATAAAACTGTTGCAGAAAACATTTATTTGTCACAATAGGGTCTGTCGGTAATGGTTGTACTGTTCATGAATGATGCAGTAAACAACACCTACATGACGAGCAATTTAGTGTGAAACCTCTATAAAAAGTCTTCTATCAGAGACAATGTACATTTGAATTCCAGAAAGAATATTGCTGACTACATTGACAAGCATTGCAGGGTCACCGTGTTAGAAATCTTGATGATACAACTTTTTAACAAATATTTATTGCCTTCCATATACATGTTTCGTTCGTTCTTAATGTCGATTCCTACTAATTAGACGATGCATTGCATGTATATATTTAGGACTTTTTTGTATGTCTATATCGATTTATTGACTATTTCGTTAATTCGCTCGCTCGATGAGGGTCACTATACTATAGATAGACCTAACTTTTATACTCATTGAACTTTTCCTTGTAAAGTCATTGGGATACTTGAGGACTTTTCTAAGAATACTGCATAAAAACGTTACACAATAGCCAAAACAACTTTGGATAATATTTTTTGAATTTAATTTATCCAAATATTATTTTCTCAGTTCCAACTTATTAAAAATTTGACCTATTGAAATAAATTTTCCTTCCCTTTTAAAATGATAAAATTCCAAAGTTTCAATATGATTTTATTTTCAATTACATTCTCCATTCACAATTTTCTTAAAACATTTCAATTCATCAAAATGTTCCTAAAATATTTTGCTCATCCACATGAAACACATATATTGCGAAACCGAAGTTTCTTCGCTGCTTTCTCATAGCCCCTTTCCCTTGACCCGCAAAAATCGAATCGCGAACTTGATCCATTGAAACCAATAAATGTACGTAGTGCCCTGATTATTATTCCCGCCGCACTGCTGGCCCAAAAATGTTTCTGGAATGTACCGCTACTGTTGGAATTGGGGGTGCTGCAATATGTGCCGAAGAATGCGTGATAGAGGTCGCTAATGTCACCTGTCACTTGAGTGATGAAGGGCTTAATGAATAACACATTCCTCCGTTCTGCCGATTTAGAAACACCATTATTACAAAATAGAGATCTAGAACAGTGGAGAAATAAGTTCAAGATAAAAAAAAATTATAGACATAAATTTATAAAGAGTAAAAATTGTAACACCACAGTTTTATCCATCTGCATTCATATTACACGAAACTAAGAGTAATTGGAATATATATATATATATATATATATACCAAGTGTCCCATAAATTCGTAAATAATGTTAAAATCCATAAAAATTGAAGGAATTGGTATACTTGAATGCGGTTTGATACAAACATATTCTCATGAAGGTGGAATTTTTTTTTTTTAATTTCATTTATTTTTATTTTTTTAGAAAAAAAAATTAGTTCAAATTTTCTTCGATAGGGGGGCACTTTAGACCTTCCAATCACAATAAATATACAAATCAGAGTCTTATAAAACGCAGGGTGTATGATGATCAGCTCATATCTCACTTTTACTGTTACTGGTGCAGATGTAATTTTTTCATTGGTGTGGCTTCGCTGCGTCCATTATGGTGGATCCATTTCCTTTGAAGAACCGTGTGCAAAAACAGGTTGGAAGACGTGTTCAGTTAATTCAAAACACTACTTGCAAATGCTACAGGAGAAAGTGATACTGTGCTTATTGGAACGAAATGGCCTTCACACAGTGACATTCATGCAATACGGGCAACCTTCTCATATCACATCTCCATCAGTGCAGTAGTTCCTGGCCAGCACGTTTAATGATGAACAACTAATCAGTCGTAACTGTAAGAATGAATGGTTCTCTCTCTCACCGGACTTGACGCCAGTTGATTTTCAACTCTGGAGTTACTTTAAGTCTCGAGTTTTACCGCAGTAGCCCGTCTTCTTTAGCTAGGTTAAAGGATACTTGCCATTCGCCACGAAATCTCCGGCATCCATACGTATTCCTCAGTTAACATGCTTCAGTTAATGGTGTTCTCACTCTCTTGCAAAGTGTAATTTCTGGTGCTGATGGACATGTTGAGCAATTATTGATGCAATATGCTTATAACCATTTTCCTGAATGCGAATAAAGGTAATTTTTCACGAAATTTTGTGATTTGAATGCTTGCAACACGAAAATTTGAACTAATTATCGACCAAAATTTGAACTATTTTTTTTTCTACCAGAAAAAAATCACACTTCATGAAAATATGTTTGTCGCAAATAGCATTCAAATATACCAATTCCTTCAATTTTTATGAATTTTAAATGTATTTACGAATTTATGGGACACCCGGTATATACTGGGTGTCCCAAAAACATTGACCTCGGCTTTTATTCCTTAAATACTGATCTTAGACATATATAATACATTACAAAGTTGCGTAAAAAAGGGTACAGAATTTTATGAAATTGATTAAAATTTTCAAGGGAATTAAATTTTAAGAAATACAAAATTAAAATTTTTATACAGCCCCCGTACAAAAACATTTCCGATGAGTAAAATGTGCCCCATACACTAATAAGGTGATGTACAAAATTTCAGCATTTTATCATAAAAAGTCCCAGAGATATGAAAAGACAAAAATGCTGACTTAAACCACTTTTCGATGCATCGACATGGGTTCTCAGAGGGGAAAAATCATGTCGGCAGTTTTAGGGGTCATACACAAATTACGAAAGAAAACAATGATTACATAAATAAATAATAAGTTTGCTATTTATTGATACAAAAGTATTTACACTGTGTAGAAATAATAACTTTACACAAAGATTACAAAGCTTGTTCAAAATATTTTCCATCCATGCCAAATATCCATTAAAGGTATGAGGCAGATAGTATTTGCCTACGATGTATTTCTGCGTTGCGTCCTTTGCACTCTTGCTGTAAATATTTACATTTTAATTTGTGATTATCCCCTCACCAACTTTGTTTAAACATATCTCTGTGTGTAAACAATTATATATACATACATATAATTTATACCTTTATCATTATGAACAGTCTTTTACTTCAATAGATTATAAAATTTACAGATATGTTGAGAGAGAGAGAGATGATCTGATTTGTTTAGAATATACTGAAAATTATGTCATAGATATAGATTTCTATCCAGACACTTTGGAATTAATTACTAATGAAGCTACTATTAGTAATAATATTAATTTTTTGGATTTAAATCTAATTATTGAACCTACTAATGGAATAGTTACTAATGTATATGATAAAAAAGATTATTTTAATTTCAACATTAATAAAATATTACCATTTAATTCCTTCAACTCGATTCAATTGTTTAGAAATATTATCCTTAATCAACTTTTTAGAATTTATAGATTATCAGATAAAAAACTTCATGCTATGCATGTAAATAATCTAAAAATTTCCAGTAAATTATACAAATATCCAACATATTTAGTTAATGGTATTTTTAAAAAGTTTGGATTAAGTGAATATTCATGAATTCTCTTCTTCGTATCTTATATTGGCCAGACATCAACATACTCTTGATTTAACATTACATTATATTTACATCCCCTTAAATATTAGCCTCACTGTTTTCGATTATACGCCCCATTAATTTGTAGCTCTTACTGCAGAATATCACCTTTTACTGCCTTTTCGCATTACTGTTATTTCTTTCACACGATTGGCAACAGTGGATCTCTACTTTTAAACTTTGCGATTGACAACACTGGTTTCTTCATTTTGGGCTCCAATGGTTAACACATTTGCAGAGTTTTTTTTATTCCAGGTGTTCTTGTTTCCTTTATAATTTTTTCCTTTATAATTTATAATCTTTATGTGTGTTGCCCAAGTCTTCAATGACGATCTGGATCATTTTATTTACCGATTGGCTGTAAAATACAGTTTACCTGTTCATACATTCAGTGAATGGAAATATCATTTAAAAAATGGTTTTCAAAATTACTACAAAAAGCAGTATCAAAAAACTACTGTAACCACCATTCCACGATCAATCACAGATATCAGGTAAAACTATGTTTTGACTTATACGGATAAAATAGTGTCTAATTATGCTTTTATATGCAAGAAATATTATGTGGAAAATCTAAACAAATGTTACCAGGGTCAAGATATGTATACACCTTTACCCCCGGGTAGTAATGTCTTGGATAAGAGGATCAAAGCTTTATATAAAAGGATTGGAATTGATTTAAAATATATTAAGTTCCCTTATTTGGTTCTAATACCAAAATTGCATAAGGAACCTGTGAAATTCCACACAGTCACAGTGGGCTGCGGATCATATTTGACCATCGCCAATTTAAAACTATTACATATTCTGAAACATGTATTGATTGATATTTAAAAACAAGGTACAGTTGTGATCAAGAACAGCCAGGATATTATAAAAAGACTTAAATTTTGTAATAAAGGCATGAATTTTAAAACTTATGATTTTCGCGATCTTTTTAATACTATTGATATTACGCAACTTTATATGATTATGGAGGAATATGATTTGAAGAATTACATTACCTATCGCAGATACATGGATCTTGTGAATATAGTATTGAGAGAAAATATTTTATTTGACGGAAAAAGTTATTATAAACAGATTAGGAGAATACCAATGGGAGGGGGGCATGCTCCTCCGTATTGGCTGACATCTATCTTACTAAATAAGAAAAAGGCACACATTTATTATATGAAATACCATATTTCCGTTATGTAGATGTTGTGCTTTATGGTTATTATAAAAATGCACCAGATTTAGATTTCTCTTTTTATCCCAAAAATCTGGAATTGATAGAAAACAGTGGTAAAGAGGATGGATATGTAGATTTCTTAGATATCACTATTAAGTACCACAAAAAATATGGTATATATACGTGTTTACAAGACAAATGAGCTAGTTACAAGATCAAAATAAACCATATCATCAACTGGAGAACGAACCTATCTAGAAATGTCTTTAGGAATATTCTTATGGGTCATTTCAAAAGAAATCTGGTATGTAACACTTTAATGAAGGATTGAATTTCCCGTAACAATGAAATAATATTAGAGGCTATTAATAAGAATTACCCTGTCAACTTCTTGAAGAAATATTATAATTCTTTTTTCAACGATGAACAAGTAACCAATGCATTCCAGAGGGATTTTGCTGGATTGAGATAGTTACTGCAGATCTGTTGTAGACTTACACATGCGCACTGTATCTTACTTTAAGCAGTATTTTCTGGTTATACACATGTTCCCATCTTGACCTTCATTCTCGGTCGCTCTGTCTCTCCATTGATGGGTGCTTCTGACTATGCACATATGGGGGGTCAACCTTTGCAATGCAACGGTTCAGTGAGCGTTGCCCGAGCTGTAAAAGCTGCTTTAAACGGGAATGAGGAGTCGCAATCCTTCTCTACCATTAGTTGCATTGCATTTAGTTTCCCTTTCTTTACTTTATCTTTTTATTCATATTTTTACTTGGGATAGTGAGCTGCATTTGCGCCTTTTCCTTGGTGGTATTGGATTGTAATGGGAATTATACTGTAAAACCTTCTACACGTTGTCATGTATATATATATATATATATATATATATATATATATATACAAGGACAAAATTTGTTTAACCTGCTTAGCTATACGAGATGTAAATTTCCTTCTATTAACTTTTAAGAAATATTATTCTTTTCATTTTATAACTATTACTATTAATTCTTTCCTACATGCCCGGTTCCTAAAATTCACACTTTCTAAAACGGTTATTTGTATCTGTCAAACCTGGAGATTTCAACAATATATCTTTCCGTAAAAGGCTTCATAAATCTGAAAACTATAAGTAGAAAATGTTTCCTAAATACACGCTGGATTTCTTCAGTAAAAAGCTCTATAATGGCTCCAAAATGTCTGGTTATATGTTGTTCTTAACCTTGAGTGCTTGCTGAAGAGATGATGAAAAAGCGTAACTACAGTTTAATGGCCAATCTCGCAAGAGAATTAATTGATGTATCTTTGTGAAGATTTATTTGGATATGGTTTTTGGTAGATAAATGTTTTTAAAGCGTTACTTTCCGACTTTTACATGATTTTAATTGTGTCTTGTTTGTATTGAATGTTATCAGCTTCAATTTTTTAATAATACAATATCTGTGGTGGCAGCCGCTAGTTTGTTATGCCAAGTAAGTTAATAAAATAATTTGATATTTTGAGGTGAAGTCTACGGTCGGGATAACAGACTGAAATTGGGCGGAAAATGAAGTGATATAAACAGTTTATGGGATATAATTGAATTTTGGATCCGTTTCTTAGTTTTTGAAATATAGTGGTTAAAATTTCGATATTCCAATATTTAGTACTATTTTTAAAAGATGGTTTTAATTTCCATCTTTCAAACTGCTGTGGTTAAAATTTTGATATACCAATATTTTGTACTATTTTTAAAAGATGGTTCTAATTTCGATCTTTTAAACTGTTAAACTGTTTTAAAATATCTAAAGAGTACAAACCCCCACAAAGAACGATGGACTCCACGCAAAACATTTTAGACTCCATCGGACTGAAGCCACAGTCGATTTTTTTAATCATTACCGATTATCTTTATACCGATAATTCGATAAATTTTCCAAGTATTATATTTTTTCGCTAACAAGACTACATCTCTCTTGTAAAGTTCGCCGATGCAGCGATTGAAACGTGTAGTAGCAGAGAATGCCAGTCCGCCGCCAACCGAGGCAGTTCCAACAGACAGACGATTTCACGAGGGGTATGGTGAGGGGTATCACGAGGGGTATCAGACTCAGAAGGGCAGGTTGGTCCATACGTCAAATCTCAACGAACAGCCACCTACACGCGTCCATGGTGCACCGGCTGTGGCGAAGATGGTTGAAACAAGGGAATGTAGCACGTATGAGGGGTTGCCGGTATGGCCAGAGTGACGTCAGAACGCGTGGCCCGACGCATCCGCAGGCAAGCATTAGCGGCCCCGCAGGCCACTTCAGTCGCCCTTTTGCAGCATGTGCAAGACACCCTTGATCTTCGAGAAGCAATCAAGTAGAGAAAGCCTCGACAACCCTAACGCAAGACCGGAAAGATAAGTCATGTGACTTTAGTTACTCTTCCCGCCCAGAGCTTTTCGTTTCCCCTGTAGTTCAATGGGAGATGAATGGCAAAGCGTCCTTGAAAGAAAAAATATATATTTTTAATTATTTCTGCTACCCTAAGCCTTGGAGGATAAAACAAATTGTAGGAGGTGAAGAAATTATTCCATCAATGTATTTATAAAAAAATATTCATTAAAACATCTTAAACTGCGTTTTACTATATTTTGGCGATATTTGGCGGTTTTGGAAAAACGAAACTGCGAGACAGCGCGCGAAACCGCGCGCTTTGGATGCGTGCAACGAAATGTACTTCCTAAAATATAATTTTAAGATTGCAATCCGGGGTATTTTTTACATCCCGGGATATCAGAAATTAATTTTTTTTAATTTCGGTATCCCGCGGGGTTAAAAATATCCTTTTACTTCATTTTATAGATAAAGAAAATATATTTTAATTATCTTACGTTCTGATTCATTTGCTTAAATATTATGTGTATGTGAACGATAATAGCATGTTGAGATTTTCTGATGACAAACTTTTGGTATAACGGAATTTTGAATATAATGAGAACATTTTTATAAAAAAAAACAATACCTTTAAGTACTTCTTCGCATTTATAATAAACACTGATATACTACTTATAAAGAGCATTAGACAATAGTTAACCTTCTGAAATAATACACCTTTAATTTGGCAATACAATATATTAAAAAAAATCTAGTACAATAAATGTACATGTGTACTTTGACATATGTACTGGAAAATGTAACTGACTGATATCGAACAAATTGTATATAAAATTTATAAATAAAAGCATCCTAAGTTAATAACTCATTACATTTGGCATACTGTATAAATTTTATTATAAAAGAAATTGGTATGCAGTACGTCGCTAACTTCCCTCGCATTTTGACATCTCTATGGAAAAAAATTATAGTTTTCAAATCGTAGTTTAGGCATATCGCATTGTCATCAAAATCATAAAATAACTCAATAAGTTATTTTAATATGTTTTCATTTGATCTGAATCGAAAACAGAAAGAAAAATAAGTGGTAGGAAAAGTATGTTTTAAGACCTACGTCATTAACACAATTCAAACACTCTCTGCAAGATGTTTGTGTTGTGTGTGTCTCTGTGTGTGTGTGTGTATGAGTGTGTGTGCAGTGCATATCTGTATATGTGATTGTTGGTGTGTGTGTTTATATGTATATGTTCTTGTGTGTGTGTGCGTATATGTGTATGTGTTCTTGTGTGTATGCGTGTATGCATATGTGTTTGTTTCTGTAAGTGCATATTTGTATATGTATTTGCATGTAAAATTTGGGTAAGATAACTTATGAACGCATGTAGGTACCGGCATGATATTTCATGTGGATACATTATGTAAAATAATTGAAGGAGTTGGTATTTGTTTCGTAAAAATTCCAAGATTAAAACACAAAATATTAGAAATTTTAAATTTTTGCAGCATTATTTATTTTGGTAAGCAATGGGGTGACAGTTGAATTTAAGCTGGAAAATGATTGTTTGAACTATGTTTGAAACAATGGTATTACTGGTAATTGGTAACTAAGGGCATAAACTAATAAAGGCATTTCGCATACTGTACAGCTTATTATGAAACAAGAAGTATGCGGAACGTTGGTGTTCTAACGACTTTCCTCACATTTTGACGTCACTGTATGTATACAATTGTTTTAAATTCGTAGCTTAGACATAGCGCATTGCTGTTAAGGTCATTATTGAGTAACTCATAAAATTATTTTAATTTTTTTTGGTGTGAATCGGCAAAAGAAAGAAAAATAAGGGATTGGAAAAGTATGTTTTAAGACCTCATGAACAACGTTCAAATATTCTCCGCAAGATGTATGTATTGTGTGCCTCAATTCAAATTGTTTGCCTTTGGATGAAACGAATATTTTAAATGTAACATCGTCACATAACAATTATGGAAAAACACTAAACAAAGACTCGGCAGAAAGTATGCCCCAAAATCTACAAGAAATAGACAATATGTCTGATATTAGCATCCATGACAGCTTAAACTTCTTTCTGGCTGATATAGTCAGCTATATTGCTGGATTTGTAGTTAAAAAATTGACTAAAACTTTAAATTGTGCAATATGCGTATCTGCTTTAACTTTTCAGGTTAGAATAACAGATTTAATAAAACAAAAAAATAGAGGGGGATTGATATACCCGGGAAAAGATACGGAAAATCTATGCAAAATAGCAGAAAAAACTTTTAGAATTTTTCAGCATGCTGAAAAATTAAAAATGCATAACTGTATGCAAATGCTGATTACGCATTCGTTGATGCAAATAGAATCTGGTATTTTTTCCACTTTAAATTATCATATTTTATGTCAGGACCCTGTAGAAAATCACAAAATTTTATTAATGAAATCTATATTATTTGAATATTTCAGAATTCGATTATGTCATGTCGCTAAAGTTTACACCGAAGAACTTCAGAAAAACAAATGCAGAAGCATTAATAATAAAACTACTCTATTTCAGGGTCATTAAAATTTTTAATTTTATTTCAAAATTTAATATGAATTTTTGCAATTCCGTAAGAGGTCGACATTTTAATTAGAAGAATTTTCGAGTAAAATTTTGATTGAAAAACCATTTCGAAAAATTTTATAATTTTTGCTAATTATAAACTAATTATAACGCCTAAATTTTTTTATTTAATTTGTAGTAAAGTGCCAAACATCATTTTAAAATTAAAACTTAAGTGGTATTTCAAACATTGTCGAGAATTTTATTGTTAACGGTGTTTTGTCATTAGGTGCATTATATTGTTATTTTCTAGTGTACTCTGTTACCAGTCGAATTATTTAATATGATATTAAGGGTTTGAAAAATCCTTTTATGTGTATAAAATGTAGGAAATGGAGAGTCAATGTAGAGTCATTTTAATCTTATTCTAATAAGTTTTGTATAGTAGTAAAAATGCGATAAACGATATTGAAATCGAAAATAAATTTTATTTATTTCTCATACTATTGGATGCAAATAGTATCCCAAAAATTTGAAAAATCGAGATTTTGTCGATAAAATATATTTCAGAATTTCATGAACACGATTTAAACACTTTATTCATGATGTTTATCTGTGTGTGTGCATATATGTTTGCGTATTTGTCTCTTTGGATAAGATAACCCATTTGGAAACGAAGTTCTGTACTTTTAAAATAGAAAATGTTTAGCATTTAATAGAAGTCTGTTTACTCTAATAATTTGCTCAAATATTACCTATATCTCGTCAACAAAATGTTATCTATAGATATTATTTATGTTTAAGGATAAAAAAAATACTGAAATATTAATTAAAAATTATTTGCAATGACAATTTGAAAAGAAAGCTAAAACAGTTGTAACAAAATTTGAAAATTAATGTGTAAGAAAAGAAAGTGTTCCAGAATCTTAATCCATGCATTTTGAAATTTTATATTTTAGAGAATTAAAAATACGTAGTTTAAGATTCTTAAAAAGGAAAGTTGCGTCAATGAACAAACTACCACAATGGCACACTTTTACAATTGTCTGGAACTGCTACAAAGCGCCGTTCTAGCGCAAATGTGCCAAATCTGGCTCTCATTTGTAGCAGCGGAGGGGCACATAATGGCCATGCTTTTCAGATCACCAAACAATGGAAAGGCTACCTGTAGTGATTCTAGCTCTTTGCCCTTGATGCTCCCATATCGACCAGGACCATTATCTGCCAATTGGTCGCCAGAGACCTGCACTAATGGCGCCCGTTAAGAAGACTGTCATTGACCCAACAACACAGACGCCTCCATTTGCAATGGTGTCGGGATAGAGCCACGTGGACGGCTGAATGGCACAGGGTCGTATTCTCAGACGAGTCACACTTCTGTTTTAACAATGACTGTCTCCGTGTACGAGTCTGACGTCGAAGTGGTGTCAGGTCAAATCCGGCCGCATCTGTGGAACGTCATACCTCGCGACAACGTGGCATCATGGTTTGGGGCTTCATCGCCTACGATAGCATGTCACCTCTAGTCCGTATTGAGGGGACTATGACGGCCCAACGACACATGGATGACGTTCAGCTACCAGTAACACTACTCTTCCTTCAAGGGGTGCCCAAAACCATTTACCAGCAGGATAACACCAGACCACACACGGCACGCATCAGCCAATATGCCCTGCAAGGTATCCAGGTGATATCCTGCTGTCCATCAGTCTCCCCTGATCTCTCACCAATCGAACACGTTTGAGACGCGATTAGACGCCGCTTGCATGTGCTCTCACCACCGCGTTTAGAAGACAAACTCTGGCGAATGGTTGACAGGAAATGGGCAGTCATCCCTCAGGACACCATCTGCATGCTCTTTGACTCTGTACCTAGACGTGTTGCTGCCTGTATCGCCGCCCACGCTGGTCCTACAATCTACTGATCAGACGGTGTTATCGCTCAGTGTATAGGTGTATTATGTTGCAATAAACATCACTTATTGTTCGTTAATGTCTCTCTCTCTGTTTGGCGATTTTCATCACTTTCTGCCCACTCCTTCTTGGTGTCTCATTTCTATTGTCTTGTAGTGTGTAATGCAATGAATTTACTTCTTTAACGGTGAAAAAGGGATGAAGATATCCACGGCACAGTGTCTCTAACGTTAAATTGTAAATTTGGGACTTTTCCGGATGACAATATGTAAAACTATTTCGTACCCAATTAACTTATATTTTACGCAACTCTAAATTAACAATTTTCAATATTGATAGCATCCTCAATAAGCAATACAGTCGATATATTTAAATATTTTAATAATAAATTCATCAATTTGGCGTCATTTTTACTAACTTGGCATCATTTTTGCAATTTTGACGATATTTTCAGCAATGTGAGGCTAAATATAGCCAAGTTGGCAATATTTAGAAGAACATTTCTTACATAATAAAAAATATACCCATCATATGACGGATTTAAAAATTTGCAAAATATTGTATACCATTTGGCGTCATTTTTATCAATTTGATAATATTTTTATCAATTTGGCAACAGCTTCGTCAATTTGGCAGCATTTAAAAAAGTCGCCAAGTAGGCGACATGCCGCTAAAATTCGTCGCCAGAATTTTGCCAAGAGTTACAAAGGGAAAAATAGGTTATTCTTATAATAGAGTCTTATATTCTTTCCAAAATAGTGAATTTTCATCAATTAGTTGTAACTTTAATTGATTTAGCATCATTCTTATCAATTTGGTGACATTTTTATCAATTTGGCGAGGTCTAAAAAATTTGACAGGTTGCTGCTAATCGGCCAAATTCGTGACCAAAATTTCATTAAGCCTCGGAGAAATAGCAAATAAACGACTAATGGCTTCCAAATACAAAAACTATTACACAAAGCATAGCCAGGTCAACGGCCCTACAGTGCAGAAAACACCGGTTCTCTTTAGATCACCGAAGTCAAGCAGCATCGGGCGCGGTTAGTACTTGGGTGGGTGACCACCTGGGAACGCCGCGTGCTGTTGGCACATTTCGGGAGCGGTAGCCCTGTGGTTTGCACGCTGCCACAACTGCCGCCGTGTTCATGCGGACGTTACGATCACGTTAAACATGTGGATCCGTAAGTCCTTCCGAGAGGTTAGTGGTAGGGGAAGGAGGGTACGGTCCCTGTGGCACATTTCGGGAGCGGTAGCCCTGTGGTTTGCACGCTGCCACAACTGCCGCCTTGTTCATGCGGACGTTACGATCACGTTAAACATGTGGATCCGTAAGTCCTTCCGAGAGGTTAGTGGTAGGGGAAGGAGGGTACGGTCCCTGTGGCCCCCCCCGCCTCCCCCACTGGGTTCCAGTCTGAATTGGGTGGCTCTTCCCGGCCATCCAAACAGTTACCTTACACCTTTCTGGTAGGTCGGACGGTCTGGGTCTCACTAACAACAAAGCATAGCCACCTTTATCTAAAACGCCCCTTCATTTCCCTTTTTCTATTGTTAAAAAAAAGTGAAAACCACGATAAACTTACAAAAGATGTTAAGTATCGCCATCTAGCGGTAACAGCTAGAACAAGATGAAGATTTAAAAGATCGTAGACAATGTGAATTTGATATCTTGATAGATAGATAGATACATTTCCTGATAGAAATTCCAGCTTCTCTCAGGGTTATTGTAAATTTAATTCTGATTTGAATTTGCATACAATAAGATGTAAACAAACATAAAAAAATTCTTTATAGATATCAATATGAAATTCTTAATTAAAAATTTAAATTTATAATGCTATATACAAAGTATATAAATTACAGCCAATGTTTGCCATGTTTGATTGTGTCACTAGCAGTGATGGTTCTTTTTTGATCAATTGCTCATAATAGAGTTTAATAGTTTAGTTTGTGCAGAAATTATACAAGTATGCAAACTTTTTTGAAAAGTCAACACCTTCTTAATTATTAAGAACAAGATAGATATAAAATGTTCACACTTCAACCTAGGTATGTTGGCAGTTTAATTTGTATCGAAATTATACACGTATACAAACTTTTTTTTAAAAGTCTCTGTTTTACTCCATTTCTCCCGCCGATTGACTTCCGAAGGAGATTCTAAAAGATTTATACAATCTTTTATGCTATTTTATGTACAAAGGGCACTACACAATAAACCATAGTAAAACCTAGATATTACAAATTAAAAATACAAGAAAATCAAAGTCAAAAAATTTGAAAGCAAGATCAAAATTAAATAAATATGACGCATCCTCCAAGGAAAAATACATAGTCAAATTGAAAAACAAAAACGTTATTTTAGATGATAACTAGCACAACATAGCGGTCATTTTGAGCTGGGATTGTTACCTATTTTCGCGGAGAAACAGGCATTTTAGATAAAAGTGTCCATGCTCAAAATAACTTCTCTTATACTATTCTTATATTCTTTCCAAGATATTGAATTTTCATCAGTCGTCATTTTCAATGATTTAGCGTCATTTTTATCAATTTGGTGACATTTTTATCAATTTGGCGATATTTTCCTCAATTTGGCAACATTTAAAAAACTCGTCAAATTTTCGATATTCCGCCAAATTCAGCGCCAAAATTTCGCCAAGCATTGTGGATGGAGAAATAGGTTATTCTTATAGTAGATAACAGAATAATGGCGTTAAATTACAAAGTGTCTTCTCTCGTGAATGAAACGAGCTAGATCTACGAGAATGATGATAATATATTTATCGCATAATATTACATATGAAAAGTGAACAGATTTCACAATAGTTAGTACTTTTTTTTTAATTCTATATGATTTTTTGATAAATTTATTTGAGAAATGTGCAATACCTCGAGAACGGTTCATGATAGCGTTCTAAAGTTTATGAAAATCGTTTTTAATGAAAAATTACGTAAGAAACAATTATTTACGTAATTTTATGATTTTTTAAAATTTTTAATTCAAAATTTAGGGACGTTCTGAACATTCGATTTCATGTAGAAACAATAGACTTTCAGTATTCACCTATTGTGATATTTGTACCAAAGTTTGTTCGAATCGCTTCATTCGTTCGTGAGATATCGTCTCCACAGACTCACACACACATACACAGACAGACATCACCTCAAAAATGTCTAATTCATGTTCAGGGATGCTTGAAACATGCTCTCCCGTCGAAAACTCTAATTCGAATTTTCGACCCCGTCACAATACTTTCCTTATACATTATACTACTATGTAGGAAAGTAACAAAATCCACAATTCTACCCCATCAATTTATTCATGGATAATAGAAGGGCCGAAGTGGAGAGCCTTTTCCAGGATTCGAACTACGTCTATGCTCGGGTGACTCTAAATTACATTGACAAATAAAATTTTAGATGTAGTTAAACCTATATGATGATCACATACAGAACATCAATGTTAATGACGGTTTTTTTTCGATAAGCAAAACTTTCTGCGCATATATGCTATGTCTAATTAAATATTTATAACTCAATAAAAGTAATAATGAATATTTAAAATTTTAACCATCTACAAAATGGACTTGTAAGTACAGTAAAACTTTAATCAGGCGCTTTTTGAAAATAAAAACCTCAAATACAAAATCCCTTAAATAAAAAATTGTCAGTCAGTGTATTCAACGTAAATGATAATTATTTATTTTTCTCATAATAATTTTTATAGAATTTTTTTATTAAACTGAAGAAAGACAAATAAGATCTTTTGAAACAATTATCAGTTTGAATCATTATATTTAGCAACTTACATTAAGATAGTTCTTTTTATACTGTAAATATAGATCGCTTAAATCCAACCCATTTAAATATTTTTAAATATAAAATAAATTATAAATTATGCGAGTTATTAAATCTTCATTTGAAAAATATTCATAAAATCCTTATTTTACTTTATCATATTTTCAAACTAAATCATTTGGATTCCTGTATCGCGCTTCGAAGTTCTTATTCATCAATAATTAATTTTGACTGTAAATGTATCTTTTCCTTCATAAACAACATAAGGCAGGAAAATGTAGATTCTCTTTTGGTAAAGAGCTATCCCAAACTAAAACCCAGTGAATTGCATATTTATGAACAATAGGCATAAGCAAACTTAAGGAGTATATAATTTAGGCAAGAATTCATGTAGAAAGTTCTATTAAACAGGGAAATCCGTGAAATTTTCCCCCTGCAATTTCGCTGCATTTATGATGGTAAAGATTATTTTATAAAATTATCAATAGATGGCAGCGCTTTATACATCGGAGATTATATTTTCATAGACGTAATTCAGTTTCTGATATACATCATCTTAGGTTTAAAGGTAAATTAATTAAAGGTAGTTAAAATGAAATTTCAAATTCAGTTAAAATATTCACATGTAGCATTATCGTTTTAAGAATATCCATGTGTAAGCGTTCCTTAAAAGCAAGGAAGTGAGTGAGCTATTTAATTTCCAGCATTAAGTTGATTGTGGCGGTAAAGACCCTTTTACAGGATTATCAATAGATGGCAGCACTTCATGCATTCTAGATATTTTCAAAGACGTGATTCCGAATTATACAACATCATAAACAGGGCCGTTTACAGATAGGGACCACAGGGGGCTGATCCCTCTCCCAAAGGTATACTCACTCACACACAGTCAATTTTTAATAGTGGCATGAAATTTCATCCAAAATGTTATCCAAATTCTGCATGAAAAACAGCTTTTTCAGAATATTTTATAGATTACTTAATTTAGCATTGACATTATGGAGTCAAAGTCAGCTGATGAGAAGATAATAGTAAATATTATGCATTAACTATTAGAATTTTTAAACAATAAACAGCTGTTCAGCAGGTTAAAGGTAGCATTATCATTAATTTAAATTATTAGGGGAGGTTGAGGTACAATGAATTACTTATAGAAAGACTCCAATTATCTCTGTATTAAAGTTTCATTGTATCCTTGGGGTCACATATTCATTAGCTACAAGTATATATATATATATATATATATATATATATATATATATACAACTTCCAAAAAGGACCCAAAAAGGACAAGTAACAATGTACTCGTAAATTTCTAGAAGAGTGACAGGAGTAACGGCCGGGGGGATTTGCGACCCCCAACACTCCGGTTAAAGCTTTTTTCCGCCATGGCAATATATATATATATATATATACATATATATATATACATATTATATATATATATATATATACTAATTGCCAAGTGTCCGTCCGTCTGTCTATCCACCTATCACGCTTTTTCAGACCCTTTCCGAATAGATAGAGACTTGCAATTTGGTACATGGGTCGATCGTTCGATAAAACCATCTGGAAAAATCGAATTTTTCAAAAATGTTCTGCAGAAGGTGTGCTGCATACCAAACCGTTCAAAAAGTGAAATAATAGGAAATCATATTTTTCTGTGAGATACAGATTTCAAATTTAGAGTATATGTAAACCGTTCGAAAGGAAGAAAGTGTGCAATTTCAGATTTTCAATATTTGCTACTTTAGGGGGTGCCGCGCTTCAAAAGATTTGATTTGCCTAACAAATGAGAAACGCCTGCTTTAAAATTCGATAGAGGTTTGAAATTTGGTATATGGGCTAATTATTTCATGAAAACACTCAAGACGAATATAGTTTTTCAAAATTATTCGTTTAATGCGCGCGTTTGTTAGTCCAGTGACATCACATGCGCAGATCCATGTAGAAAAAATTAAGTCGTTAATATCTGGTAGCACTACCCCTCCCCCCCCCCCCCCCTTGATCAAATCCTGATCTAAAAAATCTGAGCTTTTACAATGTCTTACTATTTTCCCCCTTCCCTACTCTTTTAACGCTTTTTACCAAAATTCCCCATCCATGGGAAATTGCGTAAAATTTTCTTTGGGAAATTTCCCTCGATCTAACAGCCTTGTTCTGGCAACACTGCTTTGAAACGTGGGATCTAAAAAAATGGCTTCCAGGATATCCGACATTTTTATAATCTCAGGTATGTTAATAAAACTATACTAATTGTACAGTTAAATAATATAATAAGTAACATGTTTATAATTACGTAAGTTAGGATTCTTCAATTTTTCAGTTTATTGATAAATTCTTTTAAAGTATTAGTAAATATAGTGTAATATAAAATATATATGTAAATAATTAAAGACGTTGTGTCCGTATAAACCGCATCAGTAAAACTGAGGGATTAAATATTTTGAGAAACTTTAGTTATTTTTATGATAGTAGCTTAAAGAAGATTTTAATTTTTTGTTTCTGTATTTCAACATATTTCTTAAGTTTATTCTGCTGATTGCAAATATGACTATTTTTATTGTACAGCCAGTGTTATAGAAAACTATTCCAGAATTTGTGCTTGTCATACGAATACTTACTTTGTCAAAATGAATTTAATAAGATAAATACATGCATATTATATTTATATTGCGTAAATATTCGTCTTGGATTCAACACCCCCTCCCCCCTTCTAGTTGCAAAGTGATTATTTTCTTTCAATTAATTTCAAA
Source organism: Amaurobius ferox (assembly GCA_951213105.1). NCBI lineage: Eukaryota > Metazoa > Arthropoda > Arachnida > Araneae > Amaurobiidae > Amaurobius > Amaurobius ferox. Next base: position 28,828,697 of record OX578137.1, read on the forward strand.
ACTTTGCTACAGCGATTTGTTATTTAATCGGCACTTTCTGAGGGTTTAAGTTATAAAGGGATACCAGAGTTGTGGATCCAAGAACGCCACTGAAAAATATATATATTTATAAAAAATAAGTATTCAATAAAATGAATAGGCAGTTTAATAAAATCATAAACTGTTAAGACATTTCCTTTTGAATCAGTCCTTAAAATAAACTCCAAGGTCCTTAAAATAACTCCAAGGTCTTCTACCTGTTTCACAGGTTCGATCGTAGTATTCGATGTGGACAGCACATGACATTCCCTGCAGACTCAAATTTATTTTCATTATTAAATTTTCATTATTATTAAATAATTCATTAAATTGACTTTAATTGCTTGAAATTAAACTAAAATTGCACTTTTATATATTTGTGTTCGTTTCCATTTGGTAACTGGACGTACTCTAAAAACCGGCTTAGCAAATATGCAAAAAAAATATCTCGTTACGGATAGTCCTAGAGTAATGGGTTTGGCATTATTCTTTTTATCGTTGAAACTGACTCACAAAATAAGCGTATAATTCATACATTTGAGCATACGTAGTTTTTTATTTCAGATTTTGACAATTTTTAGGGTTATATTGCAAAATCAAGGCAGGTTGCTTTTGTAACCGAATCGCACCAAAATCTAATCAGCACCAGGGTAACCCACACGTGATATATATATTAAATTTAGTCAATTAGTTTTCTTGGCTAGAGTGGATATGGACAATTTTTTCGGGCTGTTTCGCAAAAAATGACAGGTTTTCTTTATTCCGAATCGTATCAAAACCTAATCAGCTCCAGGGTCACTCACAAGTGACTTATCTACAAAATTTCATGAAATTTGATCCATTAATTTTTTAATTGGGTGGATACTTACATTGCGCAGACTGATACACACAGACGTCATGCTAAAAATAGTATTTTCGTATTCTAGAGGTAAGTCCCAAACCGTATAGATCCATCGAAACTTTGAATTGCGATTTTCGACATGATTCCAATACTTTCTCCTATACATTACCATGAATTATAAGGAAAGTAATAAACTGATAGAACATATTCAACGTTTGAAGTTTTTATACATTAACAGTTATACTATCAAATTATTCAGTTGATTTCAACTATGCAAAATTAATAAAAAATAACTTTTAACTTAATTTTGAGATCAAACTCACGCTTTCGACATTTTTATATAAATATCGCAAAGAAGGCCTTTGATCTGAGTTCGGATTCAACATTCGACAATATCTTCGATCTCGAACTGTGCTCTGGCACTATTATTTAGTTTCCGCAAGCTTTATCCCTGCGTTATACAATAATTCCTATGTAATACACTTAGTTCCCAGAATGTAATTTTTCTGAAGTTGGTGTAATGTCCAATTAGTGATATCTCGGTGTGATGTCTAATTAGTGATACCTCTTTTTTTAAAAACCCCGTTTAAGGGTTATATTTTGTACCTTCTTTTACTCAAATGTGCCATATGATCAAATTTGCATACGATGATACTTGAAATATTTTTACTTTCCCTGCAATACGTGGTAATGTATAGGAAAAGTATTGGAATCGTGACGAAAATTACAACTCAAGTTTTCGACAGATCTACACGTTTTGGGACCTCTAGAACACGAAAAACTTATTTTAACGTGATGTCAGCGTGTGTGTCTGTCTGTGCAGATTTTATATCCACTCTAACTGAAAAGCTAATTGACCGAATTTCACAAAATTTGGTGGACGACCTTTGTGCTGATTAGATTTCGCCACGATTCAGGATAAAAGAACCTGCCTCTTTTTGCGAAATGGCCTGCAAAAATTGCATGTATCTACACGAGCTGAAAGCCCAATAGACCAAATTTCACAAAATTCGGTAGATAAATCACTTGTAGTCTAATCTGGTGCTGATTAAATTTTGGCATGATTTGGTAAAAAAGAACCTTCCGTCTTTTGCGAAATGGCCCGCAAAAATCGTTAAATCTAAAAATACAAAACTACGTATGCTCAACTATATCAATTAAATGCTTATTTTATGACTAATTTTTGACGAGACCGATCGCATTACTCTAGGACTAGCCGTTCTGGAGATATTTTAGTGTTTTAGAATTTTCTCTACGCCACCTTTGAAAATAAGTCCAGTTACCAAATGAAAACGAAAATTGAATTAAGAGTGCAAATTCAGTGTAACTTGAAATAATTATGGCTGTTATTTGGTTCAATTAAACCCAATTTAATGAATTATTGAAGAAATAAACAGAACGTCAATATTAGTCTGAAGAGAAAGTCAAGTGCTGCTCACATCAGATTTTTTATTTTGGAATCAGCAATTACACATTACATTTACAGTCAAATTACAGTACATGTACAGCTTAGTGTAGTGTTTTTTTACCGTGCAAAACATTTATAGTATAGTGTGTACTGTATTTTGGCGAAAGTCTTATATTAATAACTAGCAGCAAAATCTCCCACCAAACTCAAAGATAAAGTTTTAATTCACTTTCAAACGATTTTCAAGCTTTTCGTTTGGATAAACCACGGAGTTAGAGAGTAGAACTCTTAGGGAAAAGTTTCGTTTTTCATTAATATCTCGACAATCCCTGGTCTTAGATACTCGAAACTTAGGCTAAATTTATAGGGGGCTATTTCAAGGCTATCCACAAATTTCATCAAATTCGGTTTTGCCGTTCTTCCGTGATGATGAGACAAACGAAAATTTCGTTTTTTACTAATATCTCGAGAACCACTGATCGTAAAAACTCCAAAAATGGACTACATTTTAAGGTTGACTATTTCCAGGCTACCCACAAAATTTCATGAAATTCGGTTCAGCAGTTCTCCTGTGATGAAGGGACAAACAGACAGACAGACAGATTTTCAATTTTATTTATATAGATAAGTATACAGTGTAATATTTTGCATTTTAAAAATAAGTTATCAGGATGACTAATTTGATGAATAAACGGTAATTAAAATATCTAATGGAGGCAGCACATGACTTCCCTACTTAATGCGCTGATTTCATTTTTTTCACAACAAAGCCAGTAACGTATAAAGGCCATGGCACCCTGATTTGCGCATTATACATTAACATCTGTCTCTTTTCTGGATGACAATGTATAAAATTATTTTAAAGTACTACCACTACTGTATTTCACGCTAATCTAACTCGGCAATCAGAAACTTTGCTAATATAACATAAGCAATAGAATCCACATATTAAACGTATTTTAATTATTAAAAAATGTTGAATTTTCATCCATTTTGTCGTCATTTTCTTTCTTCAACATCCTTGGTCAATTTGGCAGTATTTAAATGTGTTTTCTATTTGGCGATATTTCGCTAAATTCATTGTTAGTTCAAGCAATTTAAGAATACTTGCGACGTATTTTAATTTTATGTAACTTTGATGAATTTATCTGAAAACGTTATATATCGAGTAAGGTTCATGTTAGCATTAAAGTAGGTGACATTCGTTTTAAAATGCAACGTTGATAAGAAATGGCCATTTATTAAAAGTCCTGGTTTTGTAATGATTTTTCCAAAAATTCAATCAAAACTTGGGGGCCTTCAGAATTTTTTATCGTGTTTAAAATCAATAGGGTTCCAGGATTCACTTATTTTAATAATTGTACCCATTTCTTTATTTTTCAATAACTCTGAGAGTTCGTGCGATATCGTTTCTCAGACTCTCTAACACAAGCACCATGAGATACACTTATTCTAACACAAGCACACACTAACACACATACACACAAACACACTAACATATACAAACCGCACATCACCCAAAAATGTTCCAATGAAGTTCAAGGATGCTTGAAACTTGTCCTTTCGTCGAAAACTCGCATTCGAATGTTCAACCCTGTCACGATACTTTCCCTATACAGTATAATATGTATGCAGGAAAAGTAAAAAATAGGTTTCGTTGAAAAAAGTAATTTGTGTGACTTCTTCCATTTTTCACGGTCAGGTGGCTTGATTTTGGGTAGACAGATGTGTACAATGTTTTAAGAAAATGTTTAAATTTATAACATACTTAGTGGTGTCATTTGGTCGGTTGTTTCAATGTTGAATGAGTTTTAAATTCTGTTGCAAATTGGCTAGAATATGAAGTATGGGCCTAATCAAGTTAAAAATAGTATAAAGTTTACGTGATCACCTTTAATCTAAAACAAATAACGAAACAAATATCATTTTAAAATTAGGCAGAAACCGATTGTTAAAAAATCGGCAGTGGCTCCAGTTCGATGAAGCCGGAATGATTTTGCATGAGTAACATCTTTGTGGGTGGTTTATCTTATTTGGCTATTCAAAACCGTTCAAGATAGTAAAATATTGAAATTAGTACCACCTTTTCAAAATGGTTCAAAATATTAAAATATCAAAATGATAATCACTCTATTTCTAAGACTAAAACCCTAGTCCAAAACTCAATTATACATCCTTGTAGGGCTTCCAAAGAGCTACAAATGACTCGCAATATATTTATAGCTAACACGTTTAGTTTCCTTTTTGATTTCAGCTGAATACTCAGACCTAAAACTTCAAAATATCAAATTATTTTACTAACTTGCTTAGAGGCCTATAAACTAAACTTATTTCTTATTATTTCTTATAATTTATATTATAGCTAGCATTTTTAGTGTTTGAGGTGTAAGCATTTCAGAACGGAAGATGTTCAATCTTTTTCAACTCTGCAAGACATTTCCTCAAAAACCTTAAGAACTAGATCTAAAAAAAAATTATCCTAGTTCCTAGATCTGAAAAAAATTATTGATCTAGGAACTGTATTTCCTACTGAATATTTTTCTCACTTACTATTTAAATTTATCTTTCATTGATATTCGAGTAAACGTAAATAAAATGAAACACAAACTCCCTCGGGCAAAAACTTTTTAGTGTTTTTGATATAAAAATTCAAAATATTGGAAAATTGAAATTATTTTTATATATTCATAATTCGTGCAAAATCTGTCGAAACAAATCGTCTGTACATCCGTCAAAACAAGTAAAAATTATTTACAGTTTTATTTATTAGGTTCGGAGATATAAACCTCTTAAGTGTTTATATTATTTATAACACTTTTTCGCCACAAATACCCGAAATAAAGATGGTATTAGCATGAAAATTAACCTTAGAATCATTTTCGTTCTAATTAAGTAAATTTAAAAGAAAAATTCTATCTACAAAATATTTCGTAGAATGACGAGTCATTTGAGTCAAGTTTTGTGATTGGAATAAATTGTTCAGTTCTTGATTGCTTCTTAATAATTTGAAAGTAAATTATTTGTTTTTGTTTTTCACAGGGACGGATAACTCAGATGGTGTTGGTTCATCCTAAATACATCGCACTTCATTTAAATATAATGCGGCGTGGACAATAAAAGAGAGGATGAAAGAGAGGTAAATCTCACGACACTAGTTGAATATATAAAAATAATTTCAATAAATTAATATTTTGAACTTTTTTCTCGATAAAACTTCAAACTATCTGTCCAAGCGAGTTTTTTTTCTCTTCATTTTTCTTACTTTTACTCGAAATATCTTCGAAACTATAAAATATAGACATAAATAGTAAGCGACAAACATATGTATGGGAAATTTAGTTTTAAAATATATATTTGTTTAAATAAAAAGCTTTTATAGTTTTCAATTGATCGTCTAGTTGAAGATTTAAATGTTTCCCTTTTTGCAAGATTTTAATGATTATATCTCTGAAACTAAAAGGACTATCTATGAACAATAAGCAAGAATTTATAGGTCTTTGATAGCTTCACCGGTGTTATATAATTGGATTTTGGATTCAGATTTTAGTTTTTGAAATATAGTGGTTGTTGAGACCCAGACCGTCCGACCTACCAGAAAGGTGTAAGGTAACTGTTTGGACGGAGGGGAAGAGACACCCAATTTAGATCGGAACCCAGTGAGGGAGGCATCCACAGGGACCGTACCCTCCTTCCCTTACCACCAACCTCTCGGAAGGACTTACGGACCCACATGTTTAACGTGATCGTACTCCGCATGAACACGGTGGCAATTTTGGCAGCGCAGCGAAGGGAGTCGAACCCTGACCTAATAATTTCCGCTAACCACTGGGCTATCGCCCCCTGAAGTATAGTGGTTATAATGTTTGATATTTTAGTGTTTTAAAATTGTTTTTCCGATAGGTGGGAAAGCTGTAATATTTAAAATATCACGAAAGTTACAGCTCAGTGTGTTTACTTACCACTTGCCTTGGTGAAATGTGTGTGCACAAGCACGAGATATTTTGTCTTGTTTAAAACAGAATTAGGAAGTTAAATAAACTTGGAGATTCTAAAGATGTTTAATAATTGATGAGGTTTGAGCAGAATAGATCGGTATATAGGTATACAAGTACGTATTTATGTGCCGCCAGGCAAGTTTATAGATTAACTTGAATCTAAACTATAGTCAAATATATATTATGATATTTTAAGCAAAGACTAGAAGTATTGTAAACTGTATTTTTTATTTATCAAATGCCAGTTGCATTGGCCGCTAGGCCATCAAACTTCTAGTTTGCCAGTATCTTTCGAATCTACAATAAAAATTGGATAGTGCAGCCCACACGTCTAGATGATTTGCCGTCATTGGTTATCCAGAGTCACATAAAGTAAATGATGGTGAATCAACAAGTCCAATACGGTGTAGTATAAACTGTATTTGGTACACCATCTTCACGTACAGGAAAATTTTTTCAACATGCCATAGCGCTTTCAGATAACAGTGTCCATCATTAGTGGCAATAATTTCCACTAATGGACAGTGGACACTATGTTGTCCGAAAGCGCTATCGCATTTCGAAAATTTTTTCCTGTACTTCCAAGATGGTGTGCTAAATAAAGACAGTTTACACTACATATTTTCCCCATCAGTACATATCTTTCCCCATTGTACATATATCTGTAATATGTATTGATCTGTGATATGTAGCATTTTCTGAGAGTATTAAAATATTTTAGACACGTTTTACCATACTTAAGAATATATAAGTTTAATTTATATACCACCAAACAAATTAGTAAAATAGTTGGATAAAATAATTGGCCAATTTGTTTCAATTAGGTGGCACTCATAACCCTGAATATTAAATTAAATATCATTCGCTGTTTTTAATATATGTTAAGCTATTATTACAAAAAAATTTTCATCATTCAAAAAAGACGATTTTCTGGGATTACTTTTTCAATTATAAAATAATATTTCTCTTGCCACTCGCGTGAAAATGTCATTGAAGAGTTTCAGAAGAAATTTCCATTTTCTAAAACCCTAATCATTAAACCATTACGAAGTTAGATAAACGTTTTCGAGCAGCTGGATCTTTTACAGACAATGAGAGAATAGGCAGACATTAACTCCGGATAAACAAGCTGAAATATAAGAACTGCCACTCTGCAGTGGCCACCTCCAACAGTCACCAGCGAAACTCTTATAGGAGTGGCTAAAGAAATAGGGCTCTAAAATAAAAACTCTCTAGAAAAACTCCCCGTTCTTCGATAGATCATGATTGTCTGATGTTTGATGGATATCTGATGTTTGATGGTCTCATGATGGATGTCATGATTGTCTGATGTTTTAAAAACAGTGGATGGCATAACTTGAACATTATGCATAGTATAATGTATAGGGAAAGTATTGTGACGGGATCGAAAATTTGAATTCAAGTTTTCGATGGAAGAGCACGTTTCAATTTTCCCTGAACACGAATCGATCATTTTTGAGGTGTGTGTGTGTGTGTGATGATATCTCAGGAAGGAATGGGACGTTTCGAACAAAATTGGATACAATATTTACAATCAGTATATACTGGATATCTATTAATTTTAAAGGTAATCGCATGTTCGGAAGACGTTCGGAAGAAGAAGAATAATATCGCATAAAATTAAAAGAAGCATTAACTATTGTGAAATATGTTCACTTTTGGCATGTAACATTACGCGATTTTGATATGTAACACTGTGTTAACATCATTCTCTTGGAACTAGTTTGTTCCATTCGCAAGATAAGATATTTTGTAATAGTTTTGTATTTTGACGCCTAACAATTCGCCAATAGTCATTTATATATAAGAAATGCTACTCTCTTCGTTACTCTGTAAAGATCGTCAATCCATTTGGTGAACTTGCCAAGTTATTTAGCCCTTATTGACTAAAATATCGTTAACATTGCACCCTAAATTAACGAAAATGATGCCAAATTAATTAATTAAATATAAAAATATTTTAATATAAACTATTACGCTAATATTATAAACTATTATATATTTAATATAAACGCTTACTGCGAATGCTATCCATATTGATAATTGTCAATTTAGAGTTGCGCGAAATATAAGTTAATTGGGCATTTCGAAACAGATTTACATGTTGTCATCCGGAAAAGCGCCTAATGTACAATTCAACTTTAAATACATTGTTTCGTGGATCTTATACATAATTTTTTCACTGTGAAAGAAGGCGAGCCATTGCATTTTATTGGAAAGTCACGTGTTGCCCACATCAGATTTTCTGAATATTGGAACCGAATCAATATTTTTCGTAACAGATTAAGTAAGGCTGTCATCTAAATTCAATAATGGCGTATATGAAAAACCAAATGGCTGGTCCGCACATACACTTTCACTTAGCTAATTGGTGGGTTCAAGCAGCATCGGGCGCGGTTAGTACTTGGGTGGGTGACCACCTAGGAACACCACGTGCTGTTGGCACATTTCTGGCGCGTTAGCCCGGTGGTTTGCGCGCTGTATTTGCACGCTGTCACAATTACCGCCGTGTTCATGCGGAGTACGATCACGTTAAACATGTGGGTCCGGAAGTCCTTCCGAGAGGTTGGTGGTAGGGGCAGGAGGGTACGGTTCCTGTGGATGCCTCCCCCACTGGGTTCCGATCTAAATTGGGTGGCACTTCCCGACCGTCCAAACAGTTACCTTACACCTTTCTGGTAGGTCGGACGGTCTGGGTCTCAACAACAACAACTTAGCTAATTGGTATAAACCAGCAAAATCCGTGCTTTTCGTGCGTCCGAGTACACTGCGGCCATACATGGGAAACATGATCCTGCGAATATCAACTGATGCGGACCCTCCTACCCTCTTCTAACAGCCACAGTAATATCTGTATTTTAATACCATATGTCTGGCGTAGCATATCCTCTTTGGATATTGTTCCAAAAAATCCTAATCAACCAACAACCACAGACGCATATGAACCATACACCTCTCCTATTCAATATTACCACTTATTATACGACTCACTATTAAAACATACATACTATACCAATCCAACATAACGTAATTAATTTACGCTCTCCTAGACCCTCCAACAAACTGATTTATCAAGTTTAATATCTGAAGTTTTCAATTTCCGGTCATACTATGGAACACTCTGTCTGACTTTATAGATCATACAATTCAACTCCGACCAATCTATCTATATAAACAAAGTTTCCAGGCATGGAGTTAGAAAGGAGGAGATAAAACTCCTATGGATGAAACTCTTGAAAACGCCATAATGTTTTGAGAATTATATCTAGGTGTCGGTAATGTTAGTAAAGTAGCCGCTACTGTTAGTTGTCACAACAGAAAGGCGTAGTATTTAGTATATGTATTTTTTATTATTTTTAAATTAAGGGTTCCCAATTATGAGTATAATTAACCAGTAATTTTTCATACTTGTAGATAGATTACAGAATATAAAGAGATAAAAATAAATTGAAAGGTAAAATAATTTTGAATACGTAGAAACATTAATTGTTTCAGTTCTATTTTACATTGCGCTAATAATTTATTTTTACAAATTGACAGTTTAAATAAATATTTTAGGCCTTTCGCAAGGGAAATGCATACAATGCAGGACTACTTATCTTTTCCCAGTGCCACCTTGAATTACTGTCCCAAACGATATTTGCGTTTTCTCAACCTTTAGCTTAAGGATGAAACAGCGTCCATCGCAAACGAAGAACCTCCCAAAAAGACAGGTATTTGACATACCCTATCCAAAACAGTTCGATCCCCCTTCTCATGCATTGGTGTCAATGCTTGCAAAGGGGGATCGAACTGTTTGGGATAGGGTATGTCAAATACCTGTCTTTTTGGGAGGTTCTTCGTTTGGAATGGACTCTGTCCCACCCGTAAGCAAAAGATTAATATGAAGTTTTAACTCCTTACGTTTACCTACATATTTACAGCAATTGAATTGTTTAAAACGTAAATTTGAAGATAAAGCAGGGAGCAAGTCTCTGAAACTTCATGGCTAGAATATTCATATTTCGAATTTTTAAATTGAGATAACCTTTCGATATTAACTTTCCTATTCAACTGAATCATGGTGGTCTTAACTCCATGAGCTGCATACAATTTTCCATTTATTTCTTCAAATCTCATGGCCATGCAATTGCATCATGTTGTGAGAATTGCTTTCGGCCTGAGATTGTAAACACAAAAGAAGCAAAAAGGTCAAATTATGATAGGCTATTCCTAGAGATTCATGGGATAAGTTGAAAAAAGGATTTCAGATTTGGATTCGGCATGGTCAAATTAGTATAGACAAGAGTTCCTTTAGCCGTCGGGGTTGCATTGGATGCTCTGACAAACTAACACTGCGCTTTTAGAGAGGTGATTACGGATAGATACGAACTAAAAACACTAATCACAATGATAGTAATCCATTTAATACGTTGTGCGCTTTTAGAACTAATGTTTTACCTTTTACAGACTTGAAATTTCGAGAAGGATGTTTTCGTGAAGACACCTGTAAGGAAGCTATTGGAAAGGTTGATCGGCAGTATCCATGTGTGGACCTGCGGAAATCTCGTTCTCAACTTCGTTGGCATGAGCAGAACCATCCTCAATATGACGCTGAGAACTTTTGGTAATAGATGTTTATTTACAACTATTAAAAACGTTTGGAATTAAAATTATAAAAATTAATTACTTTAAATTATGTATTATCTCATAACCTTTCCGCCCGAAAACCATAATTAATATATATAGAAATGTAATTCCGGTAAAGATTTATTTTTATATACATTTCCTAATTACTTAAATCGGAAAGGATTTAATAAAAATCGTCTGCTGTAGGGGAGGGTGGGGTACAATGGACCCCTTTCATATATTTTGACGTTTTTCTTTTAAAAGATGAGCAAAATTATCACTTTAAATGAGTATACATATTATCTATACATTCAGGTTTATGATATACTTACTTAAAAACAATAATTGCAATTACGTATTTCTGTAGAATTTTTTAAATGACTGACAAAGTGGACCATTGTACCTTGGAGTTTGGGTACAATTGTTCACACGATGGGGTACTGTGGGCCATGGTTAAATTTCCTAGGAATAATGAAAATAATTAATCAGTACATTAAAAACAATTTATTTAGTATGTAAATTAGAGCCAAATAATCCATCAGTATTTCCTAAAAAGGACTGATGTCCAACTTATAGAAGAATATGGGGTACAGTAGACTATAGTCCATTGTACCCCAGATGCTGTTGTCCATTGTGCCCCATATGGAAGTACAACAATAAATACAAATAAAATACACAAATTTTGAGTTTATTGAATCAGATATGATATAAAAGGAAAAAAACCTTACCTTTATATTGTACTCGGTCACTTCTTCGAATTTACAATTCTTTCATGAATAAAAGGAAATTTGCACACCTCAAAATTTTTACTTTAGTCATCTATCAACCACCTACAACTATAAAATTGCTTAATAATGAGTTGAGAACATTATGTTTGGATATAGTACATCAAAACTGTGTTGTCATATATGTGTCAAAATATGAAGCATTGTGAAAAAAACTTAAGAAAAATTAAAGGAAGGTAGTCCACTGTGCCCTTAGGTCAATTGTACCCCCCACTCTTCCCTATATTTCATTGTTTATTTCCGTTTCTTAGCAACATGTTTTCTTCCAATAAATGTGCGGAAAAAATATCGTCTGCATAATGCCGTGTCTATGGAAGGTTGAATTGTTAGTTTATAACACTTTTCAACATAGTTGTAAAGTGTTTATAATTTTGGTCATCCTGTCTGTATCTGTCTGTCTGCCTACCGTTCTCACGATAACTGCCGTAAAAATAACTTTATCAAAATGAAATTTTAGTACGCTATTGAGACGGGCTGTGGAACATATGGGAATGTAAATGAATATCACCCAATTAGTTTTGGATTGAACCCGGGTTGAAAAAATGAAATACATTGAATCCTATATGGGAACTAATTTTTTAAACATTTTTTAATCAAAGTTAAAATTCGCAAATTGCTTCTAAAATTTTAGGAAATATTCAAATTATCCCATAAAATATATAAAAAAAATTTCAGCAAAATGTTTGGTAGTTTTTTAAATAAAAATTAAAGTAATTGCATCCATATAATATGAAAAGATCACATGACCCACTTCAAAATAAAATGTGGCATCCATCTTTTTTTCCCAGAGTAAAAATCGTGATTTATATTTAGTGTTGCATCCGTCCTAAAACCTTTTGCTTATTTTTTGTGCATGTATATTCTGCGCCAAACGCAATTACAATATTTTTTAGTTTAAATGATCATAAAACTTTGATTATTTCTACAACGAAGCCTAATTTTAATGGATGCAGAATGTAAACAAGAGAGTGTAAGATGAGTTGTATAAGAATTGCTGATTTTTTTTTCATGCAAAGTTATTTAACTCAGGGAGTTTGGAATAAGGGTTTAAATCAAAAATATTCATAACTTTTACATAGAGATTCAGACAATTTATATTTCAATAACGTCAGTTAATTTTTTTCAATAAAGTTTTAAGCTTTCAAATAAAATAAATTATTGTAGTTCTGTGATAATTAAAAACATATCACCGTTGAATGCATCGCACTTTAGAGATGTTTAAATAAAATTACATTTCAGTTGGAAAGTGTTTCACAATCAATGCTTTATGCATAATTGATCTTTCCTGTTTATTAATATCTCGACAACCCCTCGTCCTCGAAACTCAAAACATGGACTCAATTTTAAAATTTCCAATAAAACTTTTACATATTAATTACTGTTAAAAAATCCAACATTACGCATAAGATTTTAATTGCATTAAAAACATGTTTTCATTTCAATAACTGGACGAAAGATTAGTGTTCTTGAATTGAAGGGTCCATACCTGTAGAAAAAGATTGTGGAACTGCTAAAAATATTATTTGAACCCTTACAATTTAAAAACTTGCAGATCTGCATGTAACAAATCCAACTGTTTGGAAAGCATTATTATAGGAGAAATAGGAAATCTAATATTTCAAGAAAAACTCATGAAACACAAAAATATTTGATTTTTAATATTGATATAAAATTTCATCCAACATATCCAAATTTTACGTTAAAATTGCTTTTTTGATATATATATATATATATTATAAATTATTTTGTTTTGTATCGTACAGAAAAAAAGCATTTTTTTTTAGTTTAACTGAATTTAAAAATATACTGTTAATCATTCATTTATTTATATAATGAATTTAAAATTATTTAAAAGTTTTTAATAAGTTAATAGTAATTTAATATATTTAGGATACTTTTATATTAATACTATTATATGTATATATTCACTGTTATACATCATAGAGGAAGTTGAAAATTTATAGAAAGTCAGAAAATATTTCCAGACGCTTTAAAAGTCCCCCGGTGACCTAGAAGGCTGAAACTTTTTACATTTATAAAAGCAGCCAGATGCAGAATCTAACTGAGCAAATGTTTTATTAAAACGGCTGTTTTTGACACAAAGCGTCATAAATTATTAAAAAAAAAAAAAGTTGTAACCTTGTCTTTTTAGAGTGTTAGTTTCCTTGTCTTTGATAGGCTTAAATACTAATAAAGCGATAATTTGACCAATTAGTTAAATAGATATTACTTTCCCTATATACATTGTATGACGTATAGGAAAAATATCGGAACGGGGTCGAAAACTTGAATTAAAGCTTTCGATGGAAGAGCATGTTTCAAGTATCCCTGTACTCGAATCGAACATTTTTAAGGAGATGGCTGTGCGTGTATGTTAGTATGCATATGTGTATATTTGTGTGGTTGTATGTTAGTATGTGTATTAATATGTATATGTCTGGGCATGTGTGTGTACGTTAATATGTATGTTAGTGTATGTGTGTATACGTTAGTATATATGCTAATGTATATGTGTGTATGCTAGTAGTATATTAGTGTATATATGTGTGGATGCAATTTCTCGCGAACTAATGAAGCATATCGAATAAAATTTGTTACGATTATTAGAATAGGTAAATACTACTAGAACCTTATTGATTTTACACATAATCGAATGTTCCCGGTCGTCCATCTCGCTGCTCTAAGTCCTCTGGACGAGCCGGACGGCCTGGGGCTTTCACATAATCGAATGTTCAGAAGACTCAACCCCCCTCCCCAATATTTCAATGAAATTTTGAAAAAATCAGAACCTTTAATAATGTTATACAAATAATCATTTTTTAATTATTTTTTCATTAGAAAACGAATAAAGCAGCTTTTGGATAGTTAGCATGAACCGTTCTTGAAATGTTGCCCGTTTTTCAAACAAATTTATAAAAAAATGGCATAAAATTAAAAAGTATTAACTATTGTAAAAATATGGTCACTCTACATATACAATTTGTGACAAATTTGTCAACATCATTATAGATATAATTTATTCTATTTACGAGGAAATATATATTGGGTAATAGTTTTGCATTTTAAAGCCCAGTAATCATTTATTTACGTATAAGAAAAGTCCTATCTGTCTGTATCTAACGCTTGGCAAAAAATTCGACTAACTTTGCGAAATATTGTTAACTTGACTTTTTTTTAATGGCTCCAAAATGACTAGAATGTCGTCAAAATTGCAAAAATGACGCTAAATTAACGAATGAAACGCCAACTTCTAATTTCTCATACAGAGTTTGCCATTAGAAGTATCCTCGTTGATTTGTCGTATCTAGTGTTTTCTTTATCCATTGATCTGTGAATCAGGATTTTTTTCACCAAAAAAATGTTATTAAATATTATAAAATTATATTATAATATTAAATATTATAAAATTAACCTCCCCTCCCTTCTGGAACTTATCGGTAAAAATGTTGTAATATGGCGAACATTCTGCCAAATAATATCTGCCTCTTATCTTTAATGGATCTTTGGCATGGATGGAAAACATTTTAAACAAGCTTTGTAATCTTTATATAAAGTTATTGTTTCTACACAGTGTAGATACTTTTGCACCAATAAATAGCAAAATTATTATTTATTTATGTAACCATTGTTTTCTTTCGTAATTTGTGTATGACCCCCTTGAAACGCGATCTGCCGACATGATTTTTTCCCTCTGTAAACTCGATGCATCAAAAAGTGGTTTAAGTCAGCATTTTTGCCTTTTCATATCTCTGGGACTTTTTATGATAAAATGCTGAAATTTTGTACATCACCTTATTAGTGTATGGGGCACATTTTATTCATTGCAAATATTTTTGTATCATATAAAAATTAAAATTTTTGGTATTTCTTAAAATTTAATTCCCTTGAAAATTTTAATCGATTTCATGAAATTCTTTCCTTTTTTTTACGCAAATTTTTAATTTATTATATATGTCAAAGATCAATATTTAAGAAATAAAAGCCGAGATCAATGTTTTTGGGACACCCTGTATAATCAATTACGAATAAGAAGAGTAATTTAATGGCTGCTTTACATTTCAATAAAACATTTTGCTCTAATGCACAATTTTTTATTCACCTAGTTGTAATAATTAGGTAGAATAGAAAAATAGCTCATATATATATATTTTTTTTTTTTGCTTTTCCTGGTACTAAATTAAACATTTTTGTTTGCCTACAAGTAATATGTAACTTAGATTCATTTATAATAATGGTAATTGTAAATAAATATGATACAATAATTTTCAATTCATATATTTTGTTCGCCTGAAAACTTTGTATTTTGGCGTCCATCCCTTATTCTTATTGAGATTTGGTTAAAAAAATTATGAATATCGCATTGCTCAATTTGTTTAACTTCAACTCGGGAATTATTATTTTATTTTTATAAAAAATCAGAAAAGCTTGGAATTTTCCCTATGCTTACTTTATTAATTTAAATTCATTAAATAATGCATTTCAAGTTCAAAACTTACCATTTACTGGTTCATGGTAGAACATTTGGCAAATTACCTGCCCACTTTTGAAAAATTATAAGGTCCGCGATAAAAATTAATAGATACGTTTTGCGTTGAACACCATTATAGATATATAATTGCAGTGGACTGAATATGATGAACCTGACACTGCAGCAAGAGTCATTTTTCAAACTTAGAAAGGACTTTCATTAACGGCAGAAATATTCAATGTTGGAAACTAAATTTCCCAGGAATTCTACATATTTCCAGAGTCTAAATTACGACATTTTATTTAGTAAAATAAGTTCAAATCCAGTAAAAAATGTAGCGGTAAAATTGGTCAATTTGTTGAAAAATCAACAAAATATTTGAACAGATAAAATGGCAATTTGAAGAGCGACGAAATCGGTGTAGCAATGATCAGTTAAAATATGTACATAGAATTTTAAGCAAATGTAGCTAATTTCTTTACTTTTTCAGGATCTAGCTAAGCACACCGTAGGACTTTTACGACGACTATCTGCACTACCACGCGCTCATCCATCAGTGGTAGAAAAGACGCTTGCCATTTTATTTGAAGTCATGTAACAATGAAGATGTAACATTTTCACAGCAAAAATAAAAATATTTGATCTAATTTAAGTTTCAAAATCTCTATTCCTGTCGATGGGTTGCCCAATAAATGTACACTATTACGAACGTATCGTAATAGGGTATATTTATTGGGCAGCCCCATCGATTTCCAAAAAATAGGGCCACCAAAAAATCCCTAAGTCCAGACGCATGCGTATAGAAGTCGACCCCTTAATGCGCATGTGCGTGGACTTAGGGATTTTTTTATCCATTCAGTACTTTAAATCTTCGTCAGTTACAGCATACATGGTTTATTAAAAAGCATCAAATGTGATTGAAGAAGTTTGTTTTTATTTTTCAACTTGACTTACCAATTAAAGAAAATGAAAAACATTGGTATATATAAAAAAGATTTTATTTTACTCAACATTTACATGGTTTATAAACATATTTTTGCTCAATATTTCGAGATTGTACAAGGACTTCTTTACAGCACACAATAAGCATCTAGATATTCAAGAGGAATTTCAGTCCAGGAACGATTACATAGCTGAAATAAAGCAAACATGAATATAATTTAAAGCATCCGTAAATATTTTAAATTAATAAAACAATTCAAGATTTTCAAAATAAGGCAGCGAAGAATTTTAGCATTTTCATTCAAACTTTAACATCAGTTTTCCCTTAAAAATGTTCTAATATAACATTTCTCCAACATAGTATATATTGTTTCGGTAGGTGCTGGAGGTACATGTAGCTCTACGGAATTCCTTTTCTAACCCCCATTTCCTCTACAGAATATTTTAAAACAGTAATCTCTGAAACACGAGGTTATCTAAATTTGTACAATCTATATCTTCAAAAAGGGGTTATGTTATTCATATTTTTTTTAAAACGTATCGTTTAGAAAATGATTTTTGTAATCTGTCAAGAACCTGATTACTTTGGGTGTGGAATGCCGTGGATCGAGTTAGCGTCATACGGCGAACATTTATTCTAGTTGCGAATGATAGTGAAACCAGAGGAATGGCTCAACATGAAATCGAAAAATATCCGGACACTTTTTCTACCGAGTGTATCACGAAGAGTATTTTGAAAAGAATGAAAAATCAACGGTGAGTCGCAGAAGTGAAATATTAAAATAATCGGTAAAACAGAGAATTTAGATAATAGTTGCACCCCCTCTCAGAACTGATAAATTTATTTAAAAGAAAAAACTTACATTTTTATACTGCATCCTAGGTCATTTCATGTGAAATGGGCACAGAGGGTTCCTTGACTATTTTATTATTTTTTACTTTCCCTGCAATGCTTGGTAAAGAGAAAGTATTGAAAACTATCCCAACTCGAGTTTTCGATGGATCTACATGTTTTAGAACCTCTAGAACACTTTTTTAGCATAACGTCAATGTGTGTGTCTCTATCTGTGCAATGTGTGTATTCACTTTAATTCAAAAACTAATAAGACCAAATTTCATAAAATTTTATAGGTAAGTTACTTGTGGGTTATCCTGGTGCTGATTAGATTTTAGTATGATTCGGGATAAAAGAATGCCTTTTTTTTTAAAAAATGGCCCTCAAAAATCGTAGGTATCCACCCTAGCTTAAAAACAAATTGACCCAATTTCACAAACTTTACTAGAGAAGTCACTTGTAGGTTACCCCGGTGCTGAATAGATTTTGGTACGATTCGAGAAAACAGAACCTGCCTAAAAATCTTAAAAATAATCTAAATTACAGTGATTGGAGTTCAAATAATGTTTCATATACCGCAATTTCCCTATTAAAAAAACTAAAAAGTGTGCGTTATTTGTTTGCTTAAAGTTAAAACGTTTTTTCATATTCTGAACATTTATTAAGTGTATAGATATCCCATTGAGTGGCCACTAGTCATATTGTTCACGCGAAGCGTGCGTTGAAATGGCTAGTATATGGAAAATGAGCAAGTTGAACCACGTCGAGGATGCTACCCTAAAATTAATATTAACGCATATAACCAAATTCATCATTTTCGTCAATAAGCTGTTATCAATTTAAGAAAATATTTGTTAAAGATTTTTTATGAAATATTTTTAAATAATTTGGGTGCGAAATCTGAAAAAAAAATACAAGATTTTATATTCTGATAAGTATTTTGATACAATTAGAAACTAAACACTGTAATAAGAATGAGAGAGCAAGTGAAATGGAGACCCGCTTTCCAAACACTCACTATTGCTCATTACAATTTGATGGCAGAAAACCTAAAAGCAATTTTGACAAATCAGATACTTTTTTTAATATTGACAGATAACAAAAAAATACTTTTTTCTTTAATTTTGAACTTATTTTAACAAAATATTCTGCAATTTGTTCCAATTGAAATGAAAACATCTACAAGACTAAATATAAAGGTATTTTCTCAATTTACATCACGGGTGAATTCTCACCCACGGTAACAAAATAGGATTAAACTTGTATTTTTTGTGCAATTTTTGTTAATAGCTTTGTAAATATTCATCTCTTATCAAAACTATTTAATTTTGAAACCTACCACTGAATCTCGAGCAATACATCCTCTGATCATCACTTTGATGGTGGTTTTCTTCTGCTCTGGTCCCTGAAGTCGAATACGAAATCATCTCTGAGTTCCTCAGGTTTATGCATTTTCATGCACATGGACATCAATATATCTGTGCATCTTCTTCAATGGCACCCATACAGGTCTCATTCAAAAATGCATCAACTTAAAGCCTTGCGCCTATAAAGAGAAAAAATAAGTCAATAAAACGTACTATGTAAGAAAAATAGATTATTATCATAGTGACTTATCATAGTGATTTATCATATTCAATTTGTCCATATCTACAATTTACACTAATTGGAAAAGTTAATGTATGCAAAAGTGCAGATCAATGACATATCTGACCATTTCAAGCACACTAATGTAATACTTACTGTTTAAATTGCGGCTAAAGTAATAAAACTAAATTTTGTTAAATGCAGCATACAGCACAATAATAGTGTCGACCGGTTTCGAAGGCAAGAAAGAGCCTTCTTCGTCAATATTCCTATTAATTACTTAGAAGTATCTGTTATAATTAATTATTATCAGATGTTCTAAATTTCTACGGAAAATTTACTACCCAATATTTGTATTAAAAGTACATGTTTCTTTATTTTATTTGTTGCTCCCCAAAACTTTTTTTAGATGTACATGTAAAACTCTGTGCGACAAAATGTATTCTTTGGATTCTGGTACTTAAAGATACTAATAAATGTCCTCCCGGCCGTCGTAACAGCTGCTCAAAAACGTCAGATGAGTGGGACGGCCAAAGATATGTACTTCAATGACGTCACTAAATATCCTTTGACGTCACTGGATCCTGTGGGCTAAGCCCAATTTAAAATCTCTGCGCAAGTTGTTTACGCTTGAATATTGCCACTATTACAGTTAAAATTGCAAGTATTACAGTTAAAATTAACAAACAATTTTAACTGTAATACTGAAAAAAACTTTTGTGTTTTAGTAACTCCTCTCAAAGTTTATTCTGTCCCGTAATATCACGAATAACGAAACTTAATTCCCATTACGTGAAGCTGACAACTTTTCATTGGTTACTGGGCTGAGTGCCCAACCTTATATAATTATAGAATCTTGTCGGCGACTGGTGTAAGGACAGAAAACGTGATCAAAGCAGGAAAAGGAGTCTGCCGACGACGAGAGAAGAAAAAAAGGGGCAAAAAACCAAATAGGAAGGAACACGAGATAAGGCACAATTTGTACGGTAGGTTTTGTCCTACCTTTTATTCCTTGCTCCTTGGTTTTTTCCTCATTTTCTTTTATCGCCGTTGGTACCCCTTTCACTACTTCAGTCACGTCTACTGCCTTTATATCTGTCGTCGATCTTATTGTAACGGGTGAAAATTGCTCACTTTTTGTGTCTCCTGATAAAGAGGAATGTTTCTGGCCTTCGAAACCGGTCAACACTGCTATTGTGTTATATGCTGCTTTTAATGAAGTTCCTTTAGTTTAGTTTTTAACACTTTTAAGCTTTGACATTCCCTAAACTTTGTCTAATTTGAAAAATACAGTAACAGTATTGAAATAGGTATAATTTCGGTTGAAATGCGACAATTTTGGCAATCAGTATAAGTGCACTATAAGTACTACATTTTAAGTGCCTTACTTTTATGTTTCAGAATTTGTTTTAAATTTTCTGACATATAATAAAAATACATACCCTTCCTCACTTAGTATTATCTCAAGCACACACTAAGTACAGTTACAAATCTCTTAAATGTATTGATTATGCTACTGTGGATGAAAATTCACACATGCTGTAAATTATTACTGTTTATGCTATAGAAATTTTAATTGGTATAAATTGTAAAATATTTTGTTAAAATAATGGTAAATTGATATTTAAATAATATAATTTTTATATATAGGCCAATAAGCTATAGACTTTCAAGGTCACAATAGACAATTTCAATATAGTTATAATATCATATTAATTATAACTGTAGTGAAAGAAAGATATGTGATAATTCATCAAGAGTAGCAATAGCATTTGTAACATACGAGTTGTAATATAGGATTAAAAGAGAAATAAATTTAACATAGCATTTAATTTATGTTTGAAAGGATACACATAGAAGAATCTCCAGGCGATCCCCAGGCGAATAATTTAAGAGTTTTGTTAGCGAATGATCCCCAGGCGATAATTTAAGAATTTATTAGAAGAATCATCCACCAAGGTGATAAAATATATCCAATAATTATCCGGTGTGAGTTTGGCAGCACTTTGAATTCCCTACTTAATAACAATTCTCCAACACTCAATTCAACATCAAAAGGCCAAACCATAATTATTCTGATTATAAAAACGGAAACATTAAATGTTTTAATTTCACATTTAGGACATTTAGATTAAAGCAAAAGATTAAATGCCTTTAGACCTCAAACGCCCATCATCAGAAGGCATCACGAAGGGAACCATTACATAGGAAACGTATACTAAGCCAAAATGCGAACAAAATTTGCATATTACAGTGAGATAAAAACAGATTCAATGAGAATTATATAAATGTGCACATAAAAAGCATTGAGCACTAGAAAAAAAATGATCCAAAAAAAATGTACTGAAAAAGTGGGGAACAAGATTAAATGGTTAGGTGGATAGAAAACAAATTAATTGGAGTGTAGAAGACCCAGACCGTCCGACTCGTCCAGAGGACTAAGAGCAACTATTTGGACGGCCGGATATTAATTAATTGGAGTGGAATTGTGGCTTAACTCAGCTAACTCAAATTTCTCATACCAGAATTTATTCTTTTTCTTAAATATTACATGAAAATATTTAAACAAGAAAGATCAATCATGCTTAAAGCATTGATTATGAAACACTTTCCAACTTCAATGCAATTTTATTTAAACAAGTCAAAAATGCAATACATTCCTCGGTAATATTTTAAAACTTATCACAATACTACATTAATTTATTGTATTTGAAAACTTAAACCTTCATCGAAAAAAATGAACTTCATTTAAATCACGGCATTGAAATATAAATTGCCTGGTTTAAACATCTCTAAAATGCGATACATTCCTCGGTAATAGTTTTTAAACTATCATAATACTACGATAATTTATTATATCGAAAACAACTGAAATTCATTCAAATGACGTCATAGAAAAAATAACACGCCTGGATCTCTCTATAAAAACAGCATTTCATTCATAACATTTTCCCATTCATTTCATTCATCACAATACTATAATAATTTATTTTATTTAAAAATTAAGACCATGGAGCTACAAGTAATTAAACTCTATGCTTACAACTTCATCGAAAAAAATCGTCCTTCTCTTTGTAAAATCAATGAATACTTCATTCATATCAGCTATGCAGACTCATGGGCTAAATAATTTTGTGTTAAAGAAATACAGCAAATCTAATGCAACTCATTCTACATATTTTGCTGTTTACATTTTACATAAATGAAAAATAGGCTTCGTTGTAGAAATAATCAAATTTGGATGATCATTTAAATTCAAATATATTGTAATTGTGTTGTTTCAGTATGTAGATGCACAGGATTTAAGCAAAAATAAAGTGGTTTTAGGACGGATACAACACTCAATATGAATTAAAAAGAACTTAAAAAATCCCGATTTTGAGACAAGATGGATGCCATATGTCATTTTGAAGTGGGTCATGTGATCTTTTCATATCATGGTCACGTGATCGCTTCATATAAGAGGTGTAATTGATATTTTAATTTCTATTTAAAGAACTACTGAATATATTTCGCTGAATTTTTTTATATATTTTATGGAACAATTTGAATATTACCTAAAATTTTCGAAGCAATTTGTGAATTTTAAATCCGCTTAAAAAATGTTTGAAAAATTAGGTCCCATAGGGCTCAATGTATTTCATTTTTTCAACCCGGGTTCAATCCAAAACTAATTAGGTGATATCATTCTTTTATATTCCCATAGGTCCTACAAACCGTCTGAATAACATACTAAAATTTCATTTTGATTAAGTCATTTTTACGGCAGTTTCAACTTTGTTGTAAAGTGTTAAAAACCGGTATCGTGGTTACAAATTATTACAACTATAGAGTGTTACCTTCAAGAGCTTGAGAAAATATTTCGATTGATACTATACTTGACAACGTACCCCCCGGGGGGTAGCTTGTGCCCCGAGATAGGCTAATGATGTCACGAACAACATAAATTTGTATCGTGGCAATTTTTCACAACAATGATTGAACCTATTAAGTCTCGTGATCATTGAACCATACCTTTCATGCATGATTATGTCAAATTTTGTCATATGCTGCCATGTTAAAAAAAATGAAATTTCGAATAAAATTCAATCTTTTCGCTCATATTTTAAAAAAATTCTCTTTAGTTCTAGAATTTTTGATATCAAAGCCGGATATAAAGTTTCGTGAAAATCCATTAATGTTTATGTCTGCTATCGTGTGCACAGGAAATCAACGACAGACATCAGTCACACAGACAGACGGACATCACTCCAAAAACAGTCAAAACGAATTCAGGAGGCATTAAAACATATATTGGCATCAAAATCTCAAATTTTCGTAAAAACTATTATCTCAATACTACGTATGAGAAATTAAAAATCAGTTTACTACTTTATATCTAACTGCTCGCAATGCAAGTTTTACCCTCGCTCTATGATAAAACTTTTCTTCTAACACTCTGCATTTTCCCCTGAGCATGTTGCTCTTTAAATCTATTTTATCCATCTTTATAGCGATTTTACATGCAATAATGCCCCAGTTTAAAATCTTAGTTAGGTGTTTAATACTTGATTATACTGTACTTATACCTAACCTTTGCAAGAGGAATTTTTCCTCCGTTATTTTTTAGTACATTTTTTATTAAAGTATTTATTTGTATATATTTCTGGTGTTTAATATTTTTTGTGTCCGCATTTACACGGAGTACTTAAAATAGATTACACGACTCACTATCCCTTGAACTATGAGTCGTAGATACGTGGTTTCAATTAAAAAAATCTAATGTGGGCATCGCATGACTTTCTCTACAGAGTCAAATTCATTTGCTCTTTATTTCTTTAATAATTCTTTAAATTGAGTTTAATTGCACAAAATAACACTAATAGTCATTTTAAATGACATTGAATTTGCATTTTTTAATTCAATTTCCGTTTTCATTTGACAATTGGGAGTATTTTCAAAGGCGACGTAGCTAAAATGGGAAAAAAATCTAAAATATCTCGAGAACGGTTTGTCGTAGAGTAATGGGATTGATCTTATTCTTTTCATCGTAAAAAAATTAAGGATAAAACAAGCATTTAATTGATACATTTGAGCATACTTTGTCATATTTTAGATTTTGAAGACTTTTGAGGGCCATTTCGTAAAAAAGGCAGCTTTATTTTTTCCGAATCGTACCAAATACTGATAAACTCCAAGTGACTTATCTGCCAAATTTTGTGAAATTGGGTCAATTAGTTTTTTAACTAGAGTGAATACAAACAAGTTTTTCGGACCATTTCGCAAAATAAGGCAAGTTCTTTTATTTCGAATAGTACCAATATGTACTTGGCACTAGGGTAACCCACAATTGACTTACCTATAAAATTTTATAAAATGTGATCCATGAGTTTCTGAGTTAGAGTGGAACATACATTACATAAACAAACAGATACACGCACACACATACAGACACACAAACACACAGACGTCACGTTAAAATAGTTTTTTCGTGTTCTAAAGGTCTCAAAACGTGTAAATCCGTTGCAGTAAAAGCATGATTCCAATACTTTCCCTATACGTTACCATGTATTGCAAGAAAAAAAATCTGATGTGAGCACTGAGCAGCACATGACTTTCCCTGCGGACTCAAATTCATTTTCTCTTTATTTCTTTAATCATTAAATTAAGTTTAATTGCACAGAATAACACTGAATTTGAACTTGTAATTCAATTTTGGTTTTTATTTGGTAACTGGACATTTTTTCAAAGGCGGTGTAAAAAAAAAAAAAAATGCGAAAAAAATATCTTGAAAACGGCTAGTCCTAGAGTAATGGAGTGGGTCTTATTCTTTTCATCATCAAATATTACGTATAAAAAAAAATATTTAATTGATGCATTTGAGCATACGTAGTCTTTTACTTTAGATTTTGAAGAATTTTGCGGGCCATTTCGCAAAAAAGCAGGTTCTGTTTTTCCGAATCGTACCAAAGTCTAACCAGCACCAGAGTCACACACAAGTGACTTATCTACCAAATTTTGTGAAATGTGATCAGTTAGTTTTCAGTTAAAGTGGATACAAGCTATTTTATCTGGCCATTTCGCAAAAAAGAGCAGGTTCTATTATCCCGAATTGTGCCAAAATATAATCAACACCAAGATTACCCACAAGTGAGTTATTTATAAAATTCGGTCAATTAGATTTTGAGTTAGAGTGGATACATACATTGCATAGACACACACACACAGTAACACACACACACACAGTAACACACACATAGACGTCACGCTAAAAATAGATTTTACGTATTCTAGAGGTCCCAAAACGTGTAGATCCGTCGAAAATTCTAGTTACGATTTTCCACAATATTCCAATACTTTCCCTATACATTACCATGTATTGCAGGGAAAGTAAAAATGCTTTAATTTAGTATCATCGCATGAAAATTTTGATCATATGACATATTTGAGTAAAAAAGGGTATAAAATATAACTCTTAAATGGGCTTCTTAGGAAAAGAGATATCACTAATTAATTAAACATCACACCGAGATATCACTAATTAGACATCACACCGAGATATCACTCATAAAAGTTTTCGGTGGATAGTTAGGGACTTTATATGACTTTTGCTAAAGATCAGTAAGCGTGTGTCTTTTCTAATGAAAGCTTTATCTAGCGGAATACAATTTTTATACGACCCCTGAAACTTGTGTTTATGAGGGATAGTCAAACCTGTTTGAAATGGAACATAGTCATCAGCGGAACATAATAGTATTAGCCCCGTCCAAACATATGGTAAATTTATGTTATTTCCCCTTTGTGAAAAGGAACCTGTACAACGCGGAAACGGATGGCCAATTTAAAGTAATTTGTAAATAAAGCACCTATTGTAACGAACTAAGAACGGAAAAATCAACTGTTTGAGCCATTTATTTCCAAGAGAATGATGAAGTGTCACTCGTAAATGAAAACTGTTCTATTAAAAAGAAACTTTCTATCAAATCATGTGGCGATTTTCTGACAGCGGTTTCAGACAGCGGAACATCATGAAATTTCAGTTTATCTGGGAGATTCTAAATTGCTAGATATATTAATCAATGCATGATTTTTAAATAAAAGTCGCATCTTTGGTATGATACATGTCCAAGAAACCATGTTGGATTATTTTAAAAGTTCATCTTAAAAACAAAGCGTATTTTTTATTTCATGATAAGCAATAATGTTTTGCCGGTAAGTCAATCCATCCAGATTTTAAGGTATGGTAATAAGCTAACAGTCAAGGACATGGAGTACACTATTTTTTATTTACATATACTCCTGTGATCACAGTATGCAAAAATGTACGTATACACATATTTTGAATCATTGAATTAGTGATTATGGTATAATATAATAATTAATAACTGCATGTATATAAACTTTTTAGAATTTTTAAAGTCATGTATAGGTAAGCAATTACATATGGATTATCTGTATGTCCATCTAACCTTAAACTTAGCTTTTCCTAAAAATGACCTGCATGAAACGGAAACCTCTTAAAGACGGAAAATTCTTTCGGTCCCCTGAAATTCCGTTTAAGGCAGGTTCGATCGTATTTTGAGCGGTGAAAGAGACTTAAATCCTATAACACTGACACTTTTTCAATGGCCAATTTTGAGTATTAGAGAAAAGGTTACTTCAGGAAAGCTAAGTTTAAGGTTCACCTGGAAATGCAGATAGTCCATATGTAATTCCTTAGCTATATATGACTTTAAAAATTCAGAAAAGTTTATTTAGATGCACTTAATAATTACTATATTAAAAAATAATAGATAATTTAATTATTCAAAAAACTTATATACGTACATTTTTGCATACTGTGATCACAGGGGCATACGTAAATATAAAAATAGTATAGCGCATGTCCTTGACTGTTAGCTTATTACCATACCTTAAAAAATATTTTATGTAACGGAATACAATTTTTGTACGACCCCTGAAACTTATGTTTATGAAGCATATTTTGATCGGGGAAAGGGGTTGAAGTCTTATAATATTGATACTTTTTCAATGGCATATTTTGGATATTAGAGGAAATTTCTTCTTTTTTTCGAGACAGATATCTTTAAAGGAACAATTTTCTAATTGCAATCCTTTTTATAGAGGACCAGTATATAAATTTAAATTTCGCAAACTTTTACTAAAACATGTCAGGTACCTAAACCGTTCCAGTCTGAAATACTATTTTATTTGAAGCATTGTGAATGAATAAGAATTTAAATAATAAAGAAATGTATTCAAGATATATTTTATGGAAATTGCATTTTTTAGTGGATTATATCAATTAATGCCTTTAGGTTTAAAGATTAAGGGGATTATTGATATTTTTATTTGATTACATTATGGGTTTCATATTGGCAAGGATTATTTAATCTCATATATTGCAGTACCGGTAAGCTACTAATACAAGGGTATATCTTCTAATCCAATATAAGCAGTACTTATACAATATAAGCAATACTCATACAATTTTAGCACTTTCATTTTGGTATATATTGATTCAATTTCTTATTTTTTGTAAATTTGTTTACAAACGGGACCAGGGTCTTTCATTCTTTAGATAATTTTGTATAGCCAGAACACATATTCTTAAACTTTTATTAGGAGAGTTAATTTAAATATTTTAGTAGAAAGTTTAGAATGACAATGTCATTTTGAATACTATAGAAATTTGCATATGATTGAGAAATTGAAGTTTCGTTATAATGTATATTCCGTGTAAAAAACGGTTATACTGCTAGTCCCAAATAGACTACACTATACTCAGACTATACGCATAGTGATTACCTAGTAACTTTACACATAAAAACATTGAAAGGACTTAAACTATAGGTATATAAGAATTATAAAACAAAATAGAAAGGTGAACATAAGCAAACCAACCACTGATAGACAAGAAAATATTCCTTGAAAAAATATAAAAGTTTTAATTATCATCGAACGAAATTGTTCGAAGTTCGCTTATCAAGTTTTCATGCAAATAAAGTAAATAATATGGCAAAAATTGAAATAGAATCTATATAATAATTGTCCAACGAATTTTTTGGCATTTTATACTCTTCTAAATCCCCCCCCCCTCCACCTATAATGGGCTAAAAAACTGAATCTTTGTGTACTTACAGTATTGACTACGGTACAAAACCAAACACTGCAGTATTTTCGAGTTACCCCTCAGATGCGAATAAAAAGGGTTCCGAAAAGTCTTTCCATCCCCACTACTCCCCTCAAAACCATTTTGTTAACCTAGAAAGCTGAATATATGCATATTTATAGTATCATTCATTGCCCAAAACTATTGCCCTACTATATATAAGAAGATTTTTAATACCCCTATCACGAAATTGGATTTTCGATTCCTTTCCCCCCCCCCCCCTCAGGGGCTGACAAAATTGGTGAAGGGAAACGCGACAGCCAAGTGGTTAGCGAGCGGGGATTGCATTCAAACGACCAGAGTTCGATTCCCGCCTCTGATAAAATTGCCGCCGTGATCGCTCGAAGTACGATCATGCTAAACATGAGGGTCCGTAAGTCCTTCGAAAAGTTGGTGATAGGGGAAAGAAGGTACGATCCCTGTGGATGCCTCCCCCACTGGGTTCCGGCCTAAACTGGGTGACACTTCCATGAAGTCCAAACAGATGCCTCACACCTTTGGGTAGGTCGAACTATATGGGTCGACCAAACAAAGTTAATGAAAGGAGCGAGATGTCTTTCTAGATCCTAGACCCTCTAGAAGCTCACCGGTGACTTGAAAGGTTAAAACTTTGCACACTTATAGCATAAACCTTGGACAGAACCTAACTGAGCCAATGTTCATAAGGACGATTATTTTCGACGCTAAGCGCCATATATTAAATAAAATAAATAAAACATAATGTTAAATAGAATAAAATTGATTAAAAAAATGTTGCAGATAATATTCTTGGCAAGATAAAATACTAGTATCAGCAACAAGTAATTAGTCATTGAGAACGCCGAGCTTCAAAAATACAAAAGTTGGTTAGGTTAAAATGAATTATAAATGCTTTGCAAAATAAATTCATTTTTAGTTATTTATAATTAAGTAAAACCTACGTAGAATATGTTAACTGATCAAGATGGAATGCAAACTAGAAATTTTGTTCATAAAAAAATTTGTTCATATGCAACAACAAAATCCGTGTAAATCCGAAATCCAATTATCAAGTAATTTTGTTTAAGGTGTTAAAGGAGATACACACATGTCATCAACATAATACGGATATTTAGACAAATTTTCTGGTATAGCACTATTGCGGAAACACGATTAGGATAATTCAAACATAGTATAACTAGAATTAGGATAGTACTATACCATTCCTCCAAATTCCCAAAATGACCTTAAACAAAACATACATATCACTTACTTTAGAATTCTGGTAGAAGATACTTTACTTTTTTACGTATTTTACAAGTTTCGTACAAATAAAAAAAAACGCCACACGTTGTCGTTATTTACAAATGAAATAGTGGCTCTGTTGCCAACACGGCTTAAATCAACTGTAAATCTGTGGAAGAAATAAAGATACGGGAAACATAATATCGTCTGTTTCTAAAAGGAGAAATTTTGCGATTTCATCCTGTATAACGCGGCCCTTCGTCCATTGGAATACCATTGGCAGTGCGATGCAGGAGGGGGGGGGGGGGAGTCGAAATAGAGCCTTAATTTTTTTTAAAGATCGCGAGAAAAAGAAAAAGGTCTGAAGTTAAATCTCGCAAGAGCGAGCTTGATCTGTTGCGTCACTACCTTGATCTTCTGCACCTAATCTCGTCTTCGTGAAAACAAAAATCGTGAAATAATTTCCATTGAATTCTTCGTTTAGAAAGTCCATTTCAAACATCTGTTAAGCACAACAATACGTTAGATCTATCTTACATAATACGGTGTGTGTATGTGTGTGTAATGCATGTATCCACTCTAGCTAAAAAACTAATTAACAATATTTCACAAAATTTGGTAGGTGTGGGTTCCCCCGGTGCTGATTAGATATTGGTACGATTCGGGCTGAAAGGCTGTCATTATTTGAGAAATAACCCGCACATATCGTGAAAATCTAAAAAAAGACTGCGTATGTTCAAATGTATCAATTCAATGCTTAGTTCTACGTAATTTTTAACGATGAAAAGAATAAAACCAACCTTATCACTCTTAGACTAGCCGAGATATTTTAGTCTTTTTGCATTTCTGCTACATAGTATTTGAAAATAGATCCAGTTATCAAATGAAAACAAAAACGAAAATTGAAATAAAAGTGCAAATTCAATGTAATTTAAAATAACTATGAGTGTTATTTTTGCAATTAAACTCAATTTAATGAATTATTAACCTCTTGCTTACGGGTGGGACAGCATTGACTCCTCATCCATCTTGTGTCAAAATCGTGATTTTTAAAGTTCTTTTTAATTTACATTTAGTGTTGTATCCGTCCTAAAACCGCTTTATTTTTACTTAAATTTTGTGCATCTACATTCTGAAACAACGCAATTACAATGTATTTGAGGTTAAGTGATCATCAAACTTTGATTATTTCTACAACGAAGCCTCATTTTCACTTATGGAGAATGTAAACATCAAAAGATGTAAAATGAGTTGTATAAAAATGGCTACTTTTCTTTAACGCAAAATTATTTAGCTCATGGAGTCTGCAATATAGCTGATATGAATGAATTATTTATTGATTTTATATAGAGAAGCAGACGATTTTTTTGATGAAGTTTTAAGCACAGAGTTAAATTACTTGTACCTCCACGGATTTAGGTTTTTAAGTAAAATAAATAATTGTAATATTATGATGAATGAGAGGAATGGAAAAAAGTTTATTAATGAAATGCTGCTTTTATATAGAGAGCCAGGCGATTTATTTTTCGATGACGTCATTTGAATAAAGTTCATTTGTTTTCGATGAAGTTTTCAAATATAATAAATTATTGTAGTATTATGATAATTTTAAAAATATTACCGAGAAAGGTAGATGTTTAAATAAAATTGCATTGAAGTTGGAAAGCGTTTCATAATCAATGCTTTAGGCATGATTGATCTTTCTTGTATTTACTTCAAATGACTTTAATGTTTATTAATTTTTAACACTTTACAACACACATAGTTGAAAAGTGTTTATGACTTTCTTCATTCTGTCTATCTGTCTGTCTGTTAGCACGATAACTGCCGTAAAAATGACTTTATGAAAATGAAATGTTAGTATGTTGTTCAGACGGTCTGTGGGACCTATGGGAATACAAATGAATAATATCACCCAATTAGTTTTCTATTGAAACCGGGTCGAAAAAATGAAATACACTGAACCCTATGGGACCTAATTTTTCAAGCATTTTTTAAGCGAATTTAAATTTCACAAATTGCTTCGAAAGTTTTAGGAAATGCCAAATTATCACATAAAATATATAAAAACATTTTCAGAAAAATATATTCATTAGGTTTTTAAATAAAAATTAAAATAATAATTACATCCATTATATGAAGAGATCATGTGATCATCATATGGAGAAATCACGTGACCCACTTCAAAATAAATATGGCATCCATCTTGTGTTAACATCCTGATTTTTAAAGTTCTTTTTAATTTATATCTGGTGTTGTATCCGTCCTAAAACTGCTTTATTTTTTCTTAATTATTTCTGGGCATCAATGTTCTGAAACAACTCAATTACAATATATTTGAGTTTAAAAGATCATCAAACTTAGAATATTTCTACAACGAAGCCTAATTTTCACTTATGGAGAATATAAACACATCAAGCTTTGAGATGAGTTGTATAAGAATTCCTGACTTTCTTTAAGGCAAAATTATTTAGCGCTGGAGTCTGCAATAAAGTTGATATGAATGAAACAGTCATTGATTTTACATAGAAAACAGACGATTTTATGGACTTTTCACAGAGTTAAATTACTTTTACTTCTATGGTTTTAAGTTTTTAAATAAAATAAATTATTGTAGTATTGTGATAAATGAACGGAATAGAATAAATGTTTATGAATGAAATTTTTACTGCTTTTTCATAGAGAGCCAGGCAATTTATATTTCAATGACATCATTTGAATAAAGTTCATTTTTTCGATGAAGTTTTCAAATATCATAAATTATTGTAATATTGTGATAATTTCAAAAATATTACCTCTGAATGCATCGTATTTTAGAGATGTTTAAATAAAATTGCATTGTAGCTGGAAAGTGTTTCATAATCAATGCTTTATGCATGATTGATCTTTCTTGTTAATTAATAAACATGATAAAAATTTACGTTTGAGCACGTATTATCTAATATTCAAAAAATATTTTTTTTCTTGTCATGAATATACTATTCGTTTTATTTTATTGCTTAATGATTGAAACCATTATCTTATTTTTACATAACCTTTTTCATTTGCATACGTTTTTCGGGACAGTTTGAACTATATTTTACTTGTTTCTCTTTGAATGAAATATTCACTAAGCACATAATATATTAATTACGCACATAGAAATTTGTATTTATAGTAAGATGTTATTTGCCATATTATTCTTATTTGCATTTTATTCTTATATGTCATATTATTCTTATTCTTATTTGTATTTTATTCTTATATGTCATATTATTCTTATTCTTATTTGTATTTTATTCTTATTTGTCATATTATTCTTATTTATAATATAGTTCCTATTATTTCTAAACAGTGTGAATTTTTTTTCTTTGTTTTACTGCGATATAAAATGCACAATATACTTATTTTTAAGAAAGTTTATTTAGAGTTTAGTTTTATTTATTGGCTACCATAAAAAATATGCATTTATATTTTTGCTTATTGATTATTCTTTCTTTTAACCACATTTTATATTAGTTTTATTATTTGTGCTATCAGTTTTTATTTGTTTTCATTATTTGTTATATTTTCTTTAATGCTTCCTAAGAAAGTTTTCCATTCATCATATATCAGCTTCGACTGTAAATATGCTTTTTCCTTTACAAACAGCACAGTGCAGGAAAATGTAGATCTTTCATTGGTTGGAGAGTTTTCCCAAGACCAAATAAAATGCATACAAAGAGCGTAAAATAATGTATACTGTCCCCAAAATAACCCCACGATGCAAAAGTATAATTAGGAGTCTAATAATATATAATAATCATAACAGTGACTATGGAATATCTATAATAAATTTTAAGAAAAGAAGATTGCGCAATTATCAATAGATGGCAGCACTGCCATATTTTAGATAGATTTTCATACAGAGATTTTCTATTTCATAGTGAAAATCATCTCATTAATAAGCAGCCGCGAAGTTAAAAATAATCATTACTATTCCGACGTAAGAATCATTAAAATAATTTAGTAACAAAATTAAAAACTCTTATTAAGTGCAAAATATATCGTTTTCTATCACTGCGATTCCTATAACTGCACTCCTCTCTCTTTTTTTTTTAAATATGAAATTAAATATTTTCTTGGTAAGCAATATAAAAATAAACATAACAGTATAAATAATAATATAAATGAGGAAACAAAATACAACAGTATGCATCAGAGAATAACATTGCAAAAAAAATAGACAATTCGTTTGATATTATTATACTTTTGTTCTATGCCAACTACTAACATTTTATATTTGAAGACATTTTAAGAACAAATTTAAACTATTTATTTTCGTAAAAACGCCTAAATTACTGCTATATTCTTTACGTACGTATAAATTTCTATTTGCAATAAAAAATTACCATATTACTTTTAATGCTTTCTTCTCAATCTGATAATTTTCTCTATTTTATACTAATATAAAATTCCACAAAGATAATATATTTCTTTTTGTAGAGAAGCTAAATATATAAACATAATAAATCATATGTTTTTTTAATATTCCGTGAAGGTAATATAGCAACTTTAAAACAAATTTTCGAAAATTTTTGCAGTCGTGAAAAAATTTATTATTGTGGTTTGTCTTTTCGCACATAAAGGGCATCCAATACCGAAAATTTTAGTATTTATATTTTTAAGAAAATTCCGATATTTAAGTAGTAATGGCTTTTCATATTTATGGAAAAATTAAATGAAATGAATGGTTCAAATGAAAAAAGCTTAATTCTTTATTGTCATTATGTTTGACGTTCTTAACACAATGCTAGAACTAAAATCACTTATTGTATAAGTTGTTGAGATTTAGATCCATTTTTTTTATCATTTAATGAAATTAGGTTACCGTAGACTGCATTCGCAATTCATTCTGTAGTTTAGTATTTCGATATGATATTTTCGAAAGTTTTATTCAAAACATTGGATTTTACCACCAGTTAAACTTAATTCAAAATGTTAATGCTTATAGTCATTTTGCTCCTTGATATACAATCAACTTACTTCTGAAACATATTCTAAATTCAATTCCTTCATTCGAAAATTATGATTAGTTCATTTTTTTTTTATACTAGCACTTTTTTTTATCCTAGATTTCAGTTTCTATATTGCCTTATGTATATGAACCTATTTTTTGGAGTTAATGTTCTTTGTATAGAGTACTTTTTTTCATTTTGTTTTTGTTTCTAAATAATAATTTGTAATTTTACGGGGCGAGAAGCGCACTAAGGTTGTTATTATCTTATATTTCTTTATGATTTTACATTTAATTGATAATTCGTGCGTTCGTGTTTAATTTGATAGTTAAGAGGATATTTTGCTTAAAGTTGAGTTACAAGAAATGCTTTGTTTTTCTAAAATTTTCTACAATTTTCCCCCCGTAAACAAAATGTTATTATTTGATAATTAAAAAATGCTGGCATAAATATCGGTATTCCAGTTGTGAAAATCAAAATTATTGAAATACTGGTTTTTAACATTGCATGGAATGCAAGTATTTTGAACCAGTAATTTGAAATACCGGTTTTGAATTACAATATAAGTAAAGTGTAATTAAAGTTAAGTTACAGTATACGCTTTGTTGTTTTTTCTTAACAATTTTTCCCATGAAAAATATATTTGATAATCAAAAAATACTGGCAACAATATCGTTATTCCGGCTGAGAAAATAAAAACTACTGAAATACTAGTTTTTAATTTTGCATTCCATACAAAATTGTATATTTTAGTATTTTTATATTTTTAGTATTTTTGATGCCTTACTCACATGAACATTTGTATTTTCGAGAAGAAACTATTTGCCAGATTTTTTAATTCTTGCTACACACAGTTATTATTAATTTCTTTATTTTACCTTTCTGTAAAATTGCACAAAATACAGGGTTTTTACTTTGATAAAAAAAACTTTATTATAAAGTATTTATTTTTAAAAAATAAGTATATATAAAAATATACCTTTAAATTTTTGTTTTACGATTATTTTTAATCCATATTTCATATTATTTTAAATTATTTCTATTATTTGCACCGTTATATTTTTGTCTAATGCTGATAACAAAATATTTTATTAATTATTAATTGTCTTTAACTGTAAATGTGCCTTTTCCTTCATAACGAGTACAAAGCAGGAAAACGACACGTTTCAGTTTTTTTAGAGAGTTTTACAGAACTCAAAAAGCTACATTCAATAGTGCTGAAAATTAAATATACAATCCCAGAAACATTCCTGTAGTATAAATAGTACTAACAGTTTGGAATCTATAAAAAGTAGAAAAGTAGAATAATCGTAAACGAGATTGCAGAATTAGTATGTTAAAAGATTCGAGTGTTATTCATTAATCAATAGATGGCAGCACTACATGCTTTGAAGTAGAGTCCCTTTATAGTAATACATATAATCTATAAAGGGAATAAATACTTTAAAGATATTTTCATTAATGTATAAAATGTAAAATTTCAATACACGATTCTAACTTAAATATAGTTCGCCCGCATATAACACTTAAGTCGCAAGGGACAGGAAAGTATTCGTTATAAAGAATATTCGCAATAAACAATAAAAGTTTTATGGTCAATGGCTCGAATGCCCACTGGTCATCGGCAGAAGTTCCTTCCGAGTGATCTTCCTCAGAACAATGTTTCTTTAATTTTACTTTCACTATAATACATGGTAATGTATTGAGAAAATACTGAAATAGTGTCGAAAAACGCAACACGAGTTTTCGACACATTTTGAGACCTCTAGAATACAAAAAGTATATTTTTAACGTGATGGTAGTAAGTGTGTGTGTCTATCTGTATTATCTGTGCAATGTATGCATCTACTTTAGATAAAAACCAATTGACGAAATTTCACAAAATTTGGTAGATAAATCACTTGTGGGTTATCCTGGTGCTGATTAGATTTTGGTACGATTCGAGAAAAAGGAACGTGCTTTTTTTTTTCTTTTTTGTAAATAGCTCACAAAAATCATCAAAATTTAAATAAAAGATTACACATGTTCAAATGTAGCGAATGCTTGTTTTGTTAAATTTATGTTATTAAATTTATGACGATGAAAAGAATAAGATCAACCCCATTACTCTAGGACTAGTCGTTCGAGATATTTTAGATTTTTCGTTTTTTTTTTTGCTACACCGCGTTTGAAAATGCGTCCAATTACGAAATTAAAACGAAAATGTAATTATAAAAATGCAAATTCAGAACAATTTCAAACAATTATGATTTATTTTGTGCAATTAAACTCCATTTAATGCATTATTAAAGAAATAAAGAGAAAATAAATTTGAGTATGTGGTGAAAGTCGTGTGCTGCCCACATCAGATAAAAAATCTGAACACCTCTATAACATTTATACATATCATATATAAATATAATATTCATATTTATAACGCCTCAAATTTCTTATCCACACAATCCATCTCAATTTCGATCGGCCTTTAGGTCTTTATCCAATCTTTGTGCGCATAAAAATTTTCTTTGTAATTCTGTTGTCATTCATTCTTAACAAATATCCTGCCCATTTCATTCTGTTAATTTTACTGTATTTTGTTATGATTATATCAGAATATTTATATATCTTTATCTGTACAGTTCGAAATGTTTGATCTGTAAAGAATCTTGATCCGTACAGTTCGAAATTGTACCTCTCTCTCTCTCTCTTATTCTCCAAATATCATTTTTCCGAATTCCACCAAAACATACTGCGAAAAGTTCCCTCAAAGATGCGAAGAGTATTTTCATCGTGTTTTGTAAAAGTGCAGGTTTCTGAAACATAAATTAAGGTGGATATTGTACTTTATATAGCTGTAATTTCGTTCACCTCCTAATCAGGTGTGATCAAAAATATTCCTTAATACATGAAAACAGCAATTTGCAGCTACAATTTGTTTTAAATTTTTTAAACTAATATTTTCACAGTTTGTTTGAGATCCCGTGTTGTTAAAATATTTGACAGATTCAAATGTGTTCCAACCAGTCTCAAATACGACAGAGGAAGACTCACATCTGGTAAAAGCCTTGTATTTTGTTTTGACCAGGTAAATTTTCAGTTATTGATAGAAATCGGATTAATTATAATAATCGGGAGGGATTCATAATTTGTTATGATTATTATAAACAGCGAACATTGAAACCGTATTTATTTTAAACGCGATCGAATATTCAGAATATCCCTCCAATTTTCTAAATCAAGATTTTGTTGCACCATAAACACCACAATATTGATAAATTAAAAACCATGTTAACGTAATTGTGAATTGAATGCCACGAACTTTAAAACGCATAGAATGAATCATTTTTGAAATATCGAGAGTTTTTCAAATAAATTTATCAAAAAAGTTGCATAAAATTAAGAATGTAGTTAAAATCACCGAGTATGTCCAATTTCCTTATGCTATATTATGCAACAAATCTGTTAACATCATTTTCGTGGATCTTGTTCATTCCATTCACAAGAGAAGTTATATTTTGCAATAGTTCTGCCTTTTTGAAGCCAGAGAATTTTTTAATATTTATTTCACGAGAAACTAATTAAATGTCAAGTACATTTTAATGAAGATTTTGCACGTGAGTATGAATAATCCATTCGGTTCGACCATAAAACGCCCTATTATCATTTATATGATATTAAATCGATACCAAAATCATTATACTGTGGATATTTTTGCAACATTATTTCGCGGTGAAACAAGTAAATTCATTGCATTATGTAAGGAAAGGCATGTGCTGACTACATCAAATTTTATTTTAATTCGTCTGAAATATTTTCTATATGATAATTGATCATATTATCACCGTTTTCCCGCTTAACAACCTTGTATATTTCAGAAAATTTAATTTGTACGTAAAGTTGAGCAAATATACATAAGACATAGTAATTAATTATTAAATATTAATAATATTAAAACAAATGCAGTTGTATGGGAAGAATTTCAGGAAAGACAAATCTGTTTGACTGTAAAAGTGCCTTTTCCTTCACATATTATCTGAAGCAGGAAAACGAATCACTTGTTGGTGGCAAATATTTTACCATTGTTTTCACGAAATATTTTTGACTTGAAACGTCTATTTCTCAAAATCTGCTATAGACCTCAGATGATGACTGATAGATTTTACATCAAATTCTGGTGGTGGTGATGGTGGTAAAAGGGCTCTCGAAGGATATCACTTTCAATTCAAATACTAATATTTTCCTTGAAACATCTGTTTTTCGGAATCTGCTACAAATAGAGATCAGACGGAAACTGATTCAGATTTAGCATCAACTTACGGAGGAAATGAAGCTACTCACGGAATATATTTTTTTTAGATTCTAGAGAAATCATTTCTGATTCAAATAGTTATATTTTCCTTGAAACATCTATTTCCCAGGATCTGCTACAGATAGAGCTAAGAAGATAACTGATTCGGATTTAGCACCAACTTATGGAGGAAATGAAGCTACTCACGGAGGATATTCTGCTTTAGGTTCTGGAGAAGTCATTTCTGATTCAAACATTTATATTTTCCATGAAACATCTATTTCTCGGAATCTGTCATAAGATAACTGATTCGGATACAGCATCAAATTCTGGAGGATAATAGTGCTTACCGAGGATTTATACTTAAGGATCTTCTTCCATTTCCGGTTCAAAAATTTTCATTTTCGATACATCCCCTCCCACTAAAAATAACACAACTTAACTACATGAACTTTCATACCGACAACAGAACGTTTACAACCAATTAGCCTAACAGCTCAGGAACCGTAACTAAACTAACTATAACAAAACAAATATAATGTAGAAAAGTACTTGCATCCACTACTAGTACTTGCAACCTTATGCGACTCATAACACGCTAACAAAATACAAAGAAAAAAACTAACAACGCATAATTAAATTTAGCTGAACCAAACTATTATCCCAAAATCAAATTTGCGATTCATCATATGGTAGTTCAAAACAACTAACTCCATATGTACAACAGCTCCATATGTACTCAGCACCAGGGTATTCCACAAGTGACTTACATACTACTTTTGTAACATTAACAGCCAGTTTATCAGCTAGAGTAGATTGATTTTGATTACATACATTGCACAGACAGACACACACACACACACACACCCAGATGCCATATTAAAATAGTTTTTTCGGTTTATAGAATACTTGGCACAACATTATCCATCAGAAAAACTGTACAACATTTTCATTTGGCACCTCCATACTGTTCTGCACTATTATACCCGATAGTTAAAACACCTTTACACTTTAAACAACGTGCAACATATTATATAAACACTCTCAATGTGCTTGCAATTCCAAAAACATAGCTAAAATAGCATACATATTCAATTAAAAACAGCATGTATTTTAAAGGGTCTTAATTCAAAATATAACTACTAAAGCTATCATTAAAGATGGATGCATTTTATAAACTAAATGTTCAATTTTTTACAGAATTGCTTTCAAGCAACCTGATTTAAATAAGCTTAAGAAAAATGCGATATATAATATATGCGATAAAATATTTGACATTCAATACGATAAGGACATTTTAAATACACAAATGTTTCATTTGAATGCTGCACATAAAATTTAAACAACTACTACAATCTAAAGATTGAAAACATTAATCGTATCCCTATATACAACCTGAATACAAGGTCTAGCATTATGGAAGAAAAATGTCCTAACTCAAAATCCATTAATAATGAAAATCTACAAGGATTACAAGCTAGTCGGTATCGCAGTTATTTCTAATACCTGCAAGTTTAGTCCGCCTCGGTAATTTCTAACTTTTCTCACTTTCAGCTCAATTCTAATATGATTTCAAAAAAATAAATGGCTTAATTTAACATTAAGAAAACTTTGGAAGCCCAAAAGTCGCTAGTTTAATATATCTCTACTTTACCTTATCGAAACAATCTTTCAACAACTTATATTCAAAAGGCTTTTAAACAGCAATTCAAGATTTAAAAGTTAGATGTTTCAAATTTAAAACAGTAAAAGTGACTTAACTCTATAATCTGCATGGCTTTACAAAATACTAAATTATAGCTTAAATTTTAAATTTTTTGCTAGATATTATCGCTATTTAGACGCCAATCTTTCCATGTCACACCCATGGGCAGTAACGTGAAATGAGAATCGGAAGTAAAAGAAAATAACACATTTACTCACAGCAGGTTCAAGACAAACACACTGTACGTTATGCCAAATACATTTCATACTTGGCCAAGGCACAATAAGTTAGTTTAAGACTCACAAAATATACATTCTAAAAATTGAAAAGTGGCTTACAATTGCTTCGCTGGATAGTTGTTTCGGTAAAAAGTCCAAGCTTTAGCTACACGATGCTTGATAAAGCGTTCCCAATTGATCAGAACAACACAACTGAACTGGTATATCGGCGCTGGCCATTGTTCGCCGCACACAACGAAGTCGTCAATGCTGAATACAGCTATTCCCCCGAAGTAGACTGGAACTACTCTAAATGATCTAGCTTTTTCCGATCAGAACCATAGCATGGGGCCTAGAAAGCTCTCCTCAATTTCCAACTTGAACGAACTATAGTACACTGACATCGATCTGGGATAGCTCACAGATTTCCACTCACCAATATCCGATACTCTTTCCTAAAACCAAGCCATCGACAAGATCATAGTTAAACCAAGGTCAAAAAGAAGCGATATCATTAATTGAAGCCAAAACCGAGACAGAGCTCAACATAGAAACTCTTAACAAAGCGACTGCCGAATCTTATCTCGAAACTACTCAAACTGACAAAACTACATTCATCTAAGCTAATTTCTTACCCCAAGCACAGCACTAAATACTCTTAACAAGTATTGCCAGCTCATAAGAAGGAACATCGCAAAATACTTATATTACACCGCATATAATTTCATTGGGTACTTCGAAATAGTTTTACATGTCATCATCCAAAAAGGAAAAATTAAAAAGAAACGCTAAATGTACCACCACATTGCGGATTGAATGATTGATGCATGAATGATTGAATGATTGATGCATCATTTTTTCACTGCAAATGAAGTAAATTCATTGGAAAAGTCATGTGCTGCCCACATTGGATTTTTCTCAAATGCACCAGTTATATTCATTGCAGATCAGGTATATTGGAACTTGAGAACAGATAAAAAAGAAGCAGTTTAAGAATTAAAGAAATTGAAGCAATATCGAGGTGTAGGCTATTATAATCAATTTCAAAAAGGAATTTCGCCAATGACAACAAATCGGAAAAGGGAATAAGCGAATTAAATAAAATCTCTGGTGTGATATTTTGTCAATATACAAAACTATTACAAAGCAAACTATTTTCGAATCAACAAGCCTGCTTATAAAGCGTCACTTTTTCAGATTTGTTAAAATTTCGGTCTCAGCCACCTGAAATTAGAAATGTTGATTTCAAGTGGTATTTTTTGTATATCGACATGTCCGATTTCAAGTAGCTGAGTTCGAAATTTTAACAAATCTGGAAAAGTGACGTTTCATAAGCAGGCTTGCTGCTGAGGAAATAGTTTGCATTGTAATAGTTTTGTATGTGACTTCCCAACAAACTCAAATTTATTTTCTCTTTCATAATCCATTAAATTGAGTTTAATTGCACAAAATAACATGGGTAATTATTTGAAATGACACTAAATTCGAAGTTTTATTTAATTTTACTTTTCATTTGGCGATTGGGCGTATTTTCAAATAGGTGATGCGACAAAAATGCGAAAAGACTAAAATATTTCAAAAATGTTTAATCCTAGAATTATTGGACTGGTCTTATTATTTTCGTCATTAAAAATTACGTATAAAACAAACATTTAATTGACACATTTGAACATATGTAGCCTTTTAGTCTTTTATTTAGATTTCGACGAATTTTGCAGGTCATTTCGCTAAGAAAAAGGCGGTTTCTTTAAAAGAAAAGCAGTTTATTTACTAAAATCTAATTAGCACCAGGGTAAAGACTAAGTAACTTATATATCAAATTTTGTGAAATTTGGTCAATTTATTTTTCAGCTAGTGTGAATACATACTTTTTTACGCATCTTTTCTCAAAAAAAAAAAAAAAAGACAAGTTCGTTTTATCCGAATCGTACCAAAATCTGATCAGCACCAGGGTATTCCACAAGTGACTTACATACTACTTTTGTAAGGTTAACAGCCAGTTTATCAGCTAGAGTACATTGAGTTTGATTACATACATTGCACAGACAGACACACACAGATGCCATGCTAAAATAGTTTTTTTCGGTATCTAGAGTACTTGAAATATGTAGATCCGATTGTCAACGCGATTTCAATACTTTCCCTATACATTACCATGTATTCCAGGGAAGTAAAAAAAACGGGTACGCCAGTGATAAAACCATGTTAAACACTGTTGTGGAGTAATACACATAATTTGAGATTAAACCAACATTCAACAGTTGAACGTGGACCTGCTACTGGATTACTCTCAAATATGCTATCAGCTACACTACCCTGGTCACACAAGGAATTACTTAAACTATCTTACAACGTTGTCTGTTGGTAGAGGGGAAAAATCTTGGCCACATTAAAATTTCTGACGCATTTATTTAAAACAATATTTATAATCACAAAAACAACCAGTAAAGGTCGTTCCCCCCAAAAAAAAGGAAGAGACTCGCATTGTAGATACCAGCTTCTATGGACCGGTTTCGCTTTTATTACCTATTCGTTAGCATGAAATAGCTGATATCTGCAATGGCAGCAAAAAACTTGTTGTAGACCACAATTTTCTGCGAACTTCTATGGGAACTGGCAATTACAGACCTTCCATGTGGCTGACATAA
This sequence comes from Amaurobius ferox, assembly GCA_951213105.1. Taxonomy (NCBI): domain Eukaryota; kingdom Metazoa; phylum Arthropoda; class Arachnida; order Araneae; family Amaurobiidae; genus Amaurobius; species Amaurobius ferox. The sequence continues at coordinate 28,872,373 of OX578137.1, forward strand.
AATTTATATGCAATTTAATACAGGTCACACGAAGCTGCAAACGCAGAGTTCGTAACCCCGAAATCCCATCTTGCAGTAAGTGACGTATTGCAAGTTTATTGCTGCCATTGCAGTTCCATGTTGACGACCTACTAAAAAGCGCGAAACCGGTTCGTGAATGCTGGTATCTGCAATGAGCGTGTCTTCCAAAATAATATTTACTTACATAAAGGTCCAATATTTCATTTCAGATTGCACTTGTTTGCACATTGATGAAATTTCTATTCGATATCAAAGACAATATCCCCACTGGTCAGTATTCAACCGCTTTTAAATGTTAAAATCGTTTCTTGCTTTTAAAGATACAACTATTTAAACTCTTACCCTGCGAGTTACACAAAACCTAAAGGACTCACGCCAAGTTTCAAGTGACTTTCACGTAAAATTCACTCCGAATAATTAGTTAAGTATTCTGCTGGCGTCTCAGTCGTTGGGAAATCTGTTGCTAAACTGAATTAATCAGTAAATGTGTGAAACATTTGCATAATGGAGTTGACCAAATTGTGGTCATTCCGGAGACCGTGTAAATAGTGTAACCACAGCTGATTGAGATGGAACGAAAATGATTGATTAAGTTTAAAATTGTCTGATTAAATGGAATATTTACCTGCATCAAGTATATTTTTATACTTGCCTCTTAATAAAGACGTTTTTCACAGTAGCATACTTTTATATGTATCGGCGTTGTTCGTGATATAAAACATGCGAAAATTCAAAACGCATTCTCATTGCTTTCTAAAAAGTTCCATTAAAACATTAAATTTAACTTCTTTATAAAGAAAAATTTAAAAAAAAATTATAAAAATGTATGTTCTCGCTATACAAACTGATCTGTATGGAAAAATTTGAATATTAAAATATCCTGGTCCCATTTGCAGACAATGTTAAAAAAAAATAATAAAGTTTGGTAAATACACAAAGACGCTAAAATGATAGCAAATTTTCCTGTACCATTCTTTAACCTGTTTCAATAAAAATTTAAATACATACGGAAATATATGAATTTAAAAAAAGCATTTTTCCGAAATATTACAGTAATCTTATGGCCGTAACTTTCAAAAAATATAATACCGTTTATTTATTAAATTTATTTATATATAAATTTCTTTATTACTAAAACTAATATAGATATTACGGACGTTGCTTATGGTTAAAAATGTGCAAATTCAAATAGTTTTTTGAATGAGATTATTCTTAAAAAATTCGAATATAAAATTTAATTTGATTCCTCTGAAAGAAAACACAAGAACCTATGTTCTCGATTCATAAAATTTTCTTCACCAGCAGTTCTTGAAGTTTGATCAACACATGCTGAAATGGTTTCAGCAATCGGTTACAGTCAATAGAAAATGTATGAGTTTCAAAAATATGTACCAAAATAACACAAGTAACAGAAATTATCAATTGAAAACATCAATAGTTTTCGAATTGTAAAGTCGTAAATAATATAACCTCATCGAAAATACAATACTGCTAATTTGTAAAATTAATTTTTATATCCGCTTCTTTATTTAAATCGCATAAATGAAAAAAAAATCTGATATCGACAGCACACAAATTTCCCCGCAGACTCAGATTCCCAGTATCTTTATTTCTTCAATAATTCATTAAATTGAGTTTATTTTAACAAAATAACACCCATATTTATTTTAAATTATACTGAATTTGCACTTTTAATTCAATTTTCGTTTTCATTTAGTAACTGGACTTAAATTCAAAAATGGTGTAGCAAAAATGCGAAAAAGCTAAAATGTCTCGAGAAAGGCTAGTTCTAGAATAATGGGGTTGATCTTATTCTTTTCATCGTCAAAAATTACGCGTAAAACAAGCATTTAATTCATGTTTGAGCATACGTAGTCTTTTATTTTAGATTTTGTTGATTTTTGAGGGCCATTTCGATAAAAAAAGGTAGGTTCTTTTTTTATCGCACAAAAATCTAATCAGCATCAGCGTAACCCACAAGTGACTTATCCACCAAATTTTGTGAAATTTGATTTATTAGTTTTTTAATTAGAGTGCATACTGGCATTTTTAGTGTCATTTTGAAAAAAAAGGCATTCTTTTATCCCGAATTATACAAAATCTAATCAGCACCAGGGTAACCCGCAAATAACTTACATATACATTTTTATAAAATTCGGTCAATTAGTTTTTGAGTTAGAGTGGATGCAAAATCTGCACAGACAGACACGTAGAACCACAAACACACACATAGACGTCACACTAAAAACAGTTTTTCGTATTCTAGAGATCCCAAAACGTGTAGATCCGTCGAAAAAAAAATTCGAGTTGCGATTTTCAATACGATTCCAATACTGTCCCTATTCATTACCATGTATTGCAGGGAAAGTATTCAAAATCGTCTGCCAAATAAACACACGTGATTTTATTCTGTTGCTAAGCAACACGATATAATTTTCTTAAAGTAAATTTTCAGAAAACACTCGTTTGCATAACGCTATATCTATGGAATGTTAAATTTTGTGTTTCTTATTAATATTAATTTCTCAACAACCCCTAGTGACGAAGTTACCTGCAGTGAAGTAGAGAATAACCATACCAAATTTGAAAAACATCCACCAAAAACGGGGAATTTGTATGCAGAACAGACAAAGCAATAAACAGACATACAGACTCTCAATTTTATATATACATATAGATATAAAATTGAGAGTCTGCTTATTTTTTCTTTGTCTGTTCCGTATAAAATTTCTAACGATCCCCCCCCCTTCAATTTGGTATGATTACATGTAACCCACACACATGTAACCCTGTATAACGAAAATGAACCACATGTAACCCTGTCCATGCTTCGCGTTTCTAGAACCAGTGGTTGTCGAGAGATTAAAAAAACCCCTCAAAATTTTGCCTTCTATAGAAATAGTTTTATGCAAACGAAATTTTCCGAAAATTTATATCATATTGCTTAGCAAAAGAATTAAATCTAATCTGTTTATCCGGCAGACAATTTTTATTTTGGTAGGAAATTCAATTTTATAAATAAACAGTATTACATTTTCGATGAGGTTATATCAGTTACGGTCTTGGGATATAAGATTACAAGAATCATTGATATTTTCAATTTTATAAAAAATGGTAAGAGTTCTCCAATTTTATGGTCATCATTTTGGCAGATGTTGGCTAAATTTCAGTACTTGCCCGTGAAAATAATTTTGTAAAGCGAGAACACAGATTCTTATGCTTCTTTATGGGAGAATTGAATTAAATTTTTCATTAGAATTTTTGGAATTTAAAATACGACTAGAATTTGCACATAATTTTAATCATGAGCAACGTCGGGTATAACTGCTAGCACTTTATAAAATTTGAATTTTTTTTTTGTTGTTGTTTATTACTATATCATAAATGTCTTGTAGATACCTGAAAGTTTCAGGAAGATATTTTTATTTTAAGATGTAAATATGCCTAGTTGCATTGCAACAGTGTGTAGAAATTAAGTTGCATATTTTTAATTTAATTACAGTAATGCAATAGATTTTTATTACAACTCGCATCTTAATTTTTGAACAATAGCATATTTCTGACGGTCTTTATTTTTTTATATCATTTGAGTTCAGTTTGAAAGGAAAAATATTTTTGTTCATATGATTTGACAAAAACAATATTTTTAAGGTGAATGACAACTTCTAACAGAGTAGTATTAACAGAGTTTTGTTTATATGATTTGACAAAAACTATATTTTTATGGTCAATGATAACTATTAACAGAGTACTCGATGATAACTATTAACAGAGTACTCGTTGCTACAATGTTAAGTGGGAACAAAATGTATCATTAATATTTCTTTAAAATTATTTTTTCATATTTATTTAATTTTTCTACTGCCCATATTTATTACTGTATAAACACTTCAAGGATTTTTTTATGCAGCAGATTTTAATGGAATTGAGTAATTTAATCCTTTATTGTGTGACTTGTGAAGATGATTTCATGTGGCATGGAACGACAAATGACAAGGAACGAGACAACAATGAGTAAATATGCGCGATAAATTTATTTCAAAAGCATTTTTTTTTCTTCTTTTCATACATAATTTCATATTAAGACAAATGGAATCGGAGGAGGAGATTCGTATACATCCGAAGAGACAAGGAAGAGAAGTACAATAAGAAGAGATATACAGGCATCATATATATATATATATATGTGTATGTATATATGTACAAAAATGCCAGGCAAAATATGCACGCCCCAATACCACTTAGAGTACATCTTTAATATTTGTAAACCATACTTTCTTTGGACGATACATAAGGTGCGTGTAGTTGCCTTTCGTTTCAGCCGTCCTGTAGGGAAGCTCAACGTGGTTTGTTATTTCTTCTTTTGTATATAGATTACACATTTGTAAGAAGCGTGTTTTATCACAAAGCAGCATGGACGCAGTCATGTGACTGTCGATCCTTTAGTAAGAAAAATGGTGGGGGGTGGGGGTAGAAAGGGGGGATATTATAGGAAAGTGTTTTAATGCGCACCAAGTAGGACCACTAATAAATGAAATATAATGTACACTGAGAGTACTTTGTATGTGACTTGAAACTGAAGCAAAGTGAAAAATTATGACGGTTTTTTTCATCCAAAAATTATTCTTTATATGTTCTATATATGTTCTACATATATCTATCTATCTATATATATATATATATATATATATATATATATATATATATATATATATATATATATATATATATATATATTTGATTGATAATTCTCTATTTAATACTTCTTTTATTAGTTAGGCATTTTTTACTGTTAGGGTTTTTTGAGTTACAACTTCTCTCTCTTCTTTCATTGGATTTTTAAACTATTATTATTATTATAATATATTTATATAAATACCGAAGTAGCTACTTAATATTAAAATGATATATTAGTCCAATATGGCACCCATAACAATATTACGTGTTACCGAGATATGATTATATTTAAAAGTTTTACAGTGATATGGGGTCTTAAATCTCATTTATAAAGCTGCTAGTCCTATATCAATCCGAAGATTGAAAGGTATTCGAGACATTTAAAACCTAAATTTTTCACCGAATTATTAGGATATAAAAGACTTAAACTTCTTAGATGATGATGTCAAACTTTTGCATTAAAATCTGATATTAATAATAAACTGATTCCTAAGTATTAATTGAATAAACAGACTGATATTTTAATGCTAAATATTTTATCAATTGTTTTAATGAAAATTAAACAATCGTCTGCAGATTAGTATTAAATTATAATTAGCAATATAATTTAAAATATTAGCAGACATTATTTTGTAACTTTTAAATTATTCGGCAGGCAAGATTTTTATGCCAAAATTTGGGATTTTTTGATAGAGTAAGAAATTATTAATAAGCAATTAATATAAGCATTAAATTAATTATTTAAATATAATTTTTATATAAAACTTTTACTGTGAGCATTGATTATCGATTAGAAGTTATAAATTAAAAGTAGCAAAAATAGCAGAAGATTATAATTCTGTTCCAAAACTTTTGAAGTGGGAAGTAATCAGCATATTGTAATTTTGAAGAATTTTCTGAATTGGCATTCATTTAACGCCAAATACAGAAAAAATAATGTACAATTAAAATATCATTTAAAAATTAAGTAACTGTTCTCAATAAAAATATATGCTAGTATTTTTAGACGAAAAGTAATTTATTTTGACGCAAACGATTTAAAATTAGTTATTTGTTCAACAAGGATTAATAATTCTCGAATTCACAATAGAAAAGCTTATTTTACTTAATATATTTAAAAGAAGATGTTAACACCTGACTCATTCTTAGATTAAACAATGAAATATTTAACACTATTAAAAAATACCACAGTTTTCAGAAGGAAAGATTTTCAACTTTGAGTAAATTATTTTTTCCTCTGATTCATAATTTCAAGTCACACTCACGATACCTCTGAACATGAAATTTGTATAAACTCTCTCATAATGTAACTCCCACCGTATCGCACGACATTATACAAATATATATTATGTATATTTTATTGATCATCTATGAAAATTATTTTTTCACAAACCTGAATGAAATGTTCAAAGTTCACAATAGGATATAAAATAGCAGTACGCTGCATTCAAACTTCATAGCTTATTAGCTTTTATTTTTGTTTTAAATTATTTATATTTTTAATCTATTTTTATTTTAGATTGAAATGTTAGCAAAAAAAAAAATATTTTTTTTGAAAATATCTTGAAAATTTTAGTATCGAGTGATATATTACTGAATGTTATGTAATTGCAGAGTATTTAAAAACAAAATTTTGATGTTCAATTTTCAGAAAAGAATTATGTAATATTCTCAAATTGTGCATATATTTAAAAACTTTCATTTTTTTATTCAACTATCATAAAAAGTAAAATATTTAAATTGAATTGTACTGAAGATTTTTTATAATTTGAGTTACTGTTATTGCACTGTATCAAATTAATTCCAAACTCAATAATTATTACCAAAGCAAAGAACACTCGGAGTAATGGGCTTACTTTAACAGCTAGCATAATTCTTAATGTATAATCAAAAATATCAAATTCAGTAATGTTAAAAGACAAAAAACATATGTTAATAACCTGAAATGCTGAAAAAGTTTCCAAATAACATATTTTTGGTTGAATATTCCAATATATAGTAATAGTCGTTGAGAACTCTCAAGTTATCTTGTCTTATGTGTGTACTCCATAATTGTTCATCAATACTAACAACAGATTTAAATTTTAGTTTCAGCTACATATTATGTCTTTTGAATCACTATTTTTTGTATAAATGGGAGTTAATTATAAAAAATAGTAAACACAATGCAAAGAAATAATGCAAGTTAATGCAATGCTGCAGAATGATATAAAATTTAAACTTTATAAAATTTCTTTTAATATTTATAACACAAATATTTGAAATACTCAACTACTAGGTAGTGACCAACAGTTATGGAAAAGCATTTGTGCAAGTCATGAAATTTTTTGAAAATATGAAAATATTGTATAAAAAATCATAAAAAAAAAATGGAAAGTGAAAAATTGAAAAATAAAAAAGGCGCATAATATATCAACAAAGTTTATGGTTTTCAAAATTTGGGAACGTACTGATATCGATAGTTATTTTTATATTTGTATGTATACTTGCTTTAAATTGATAATTAAAATATTTATCAGTCAAAATGTGTTAACAGATAACTTGTTTTAAAAGGATGTAATTTATTTAGAACAATCGAATTTGACTTTCGAATTTGTTTATTACAATCAGTAAACAATCTGAATGCAGCCTACACACAAACATCATGGTAATACATATATCACAACACACATCAATACACAGAGGATAGAGGGTAAGGTATTCGAAAGACGAGGCACATGGAACACGTGAAAGAGGAATTAAAAATGGAAACCTTCAAAAACACGGTTGATGAAATATGGGTATTATTCATACTGTGCACACAGTGCACTTCATAAGGCAGAATCTTTGAGACAATTCGTAAGCACCAAATGTGGTATTTAGAACAAAGGAAATAAGTAGGTTTAAAATAAAAGCAACCTTTGACTAGAATTATATTGCTTTTCTTTTGGTTTTACAATTATATTCTTTGGCGATTAAGAAATGAACATATTTTAATCTTTGGCGATTTAAAACCAGACATTTTAATATTTGGCGATTTAAAGATGAAAATATTTTAACATTTGGCGATTTAAAAATGAACATGTTTCAATAGTTGGCGATTTGAAAACGAATATATTTTAATATTTGGCGATTTGAAAACTAGCACATTTTTATCTTACCAATATCCTTGGTAATTTCAAAACAATAATAAAAATATTTGCTGTTTAACCAGCAAGATTGCACACTAAACAAAACTACATAGTGATGTAAGCATAGAGAAAATTATTTCTAAATGTATCATATTGCATTAATCTGTCAGAGTTTCAAATTATTAAATACAAAAAATTAGCACGATTGCACCAAATAATACAAAAATAAGCAAATAATAGGGAAAATAAATATGCTGGAACAATTAGTGATAAAATAATCATTTCTAGATACCATTTCCTCCGTTTAATTAAAATAAAATAATTTTTTAATCATATTTTTAATAACAAATGGCTTACATTGGATTATACTAGAACATAAATTAAAATTAATGTTTTAATTAATTTTAACATATTAAAATTGATATTTTTTATCAAATTCTTAAATGCATATTTCATTTTTACGCACATATATGTTTACTTATTTGTTATTTAAAAGTAAAATATTTAAAATGCACAAAACTTAACTATAATATATTTCAGTTGAATTATACGTATTTTAAGAATATATAATTATATTATACGATTTATTTGCACTAAAAGTAATATAAAAATGAGTAAACAAATATTCCATAAAAAGAAATAATAAAAAGAAATAAAACTCCAGGTGCCATTTTCTTAGTTTTAAATAAAATAAAACTAATTTTTTTTAATTATTTACTTTAACGACAAATAATTTACATTTGATTATTATAGAAAAAAAGTGATAAACACAAATTTTGATCCTGATTATGTTTTGCCGCATTCTTATATACGTATTTCATTTATTATTATATATTATTCATTATATATTATTTTTAATATTATTATTATTAGATTCATTTGTGTTGTGATATTTAATGAAATGCTAAATTATAGACTGACTGCACATGCATTAGAAAACAATTTTAGTTTAATTATATTTCGCATTCTTTGAATGTTCTATTTTTTTTCTGCATAGCCACGGACTGGCGAAATTACTAAAGTTATTTTGATTTTGACATGTATGTGTTTTAACGTATCTCTCATGCGTGAAAAATATAACAATTTTATAAATAAACAGCAAAACATAAAACAAAAATATAAAATCTGCCTCTTAAATTTCTATAAAATATTGCAAAAACATTTGTTACGCTTTCATTCTAACATAGGAGCTGCTTAAAAGCTAAATAAATAAGGGGAAAAATAATGTTCATGTTGATTGCACAAAACCCACAAATATATTCCACAGCCGAACACAAATATTCCCAGAATCCTTTGTTCTTAAACACCACAAACTATGCAAACGATCCCTACCCGTGCCATTGATGGGAAAATAATACAGGTGCGATACAGACGATAATTCAGAAACAAACAACGTTGGAAAACGCGGGAAAATGCACACAGAAAATCACGAAGAGGGTTGAAAAATTTAGTTTAACCTACTTTCAACTAAAATAAACTGTTCTAAATATATTGGAGAAGGTTAAGGGTATATGTACATTTACGAACACACAGACAAGGTGGAAAAAATGAGACTTAGCTTTATCGTTGGTTAGTTTTTCCAGCAGTGTTTAACCAAATTTGCATACTCTTCACACACAGAAGAGAGTAGAACACAGTTTAATGACAAAAATGAAAAGTCTGAAATTTAATGCCACATATTTCAAAACAGTTCATATTTATAAAAAATTAATATTCCAACACTATGACAGTCAAACATCAAAGAAAAGAAACATTTCCATAAATCTGTGATGAATTTTCTTTGAAGAATTTCATATCTTTAAATTTCAAAAACTGAAGATATTAAAATTGTTTGATCAATATCATTAAATCTACATCTATGAATGACATTATTTTTTGAAATATATATATATATATATATATATAAGAGAAAACCAAATTTATGTAATTATTATTTGGTTTGCAGGTATACTATTTTCTAAATAGATAAATAAAACAAATGAATATTTAAAACATTTTGAGAAACATTCATTAGAATTTTTTTTAATATAAGAGTTCAAGTTTAATTTTAAAAATTACGGCACAGAAAAAACATAGTAAGATACCTGTTAGGAAATACATGTAAGGAAATTTTGACTGAGACTAATTTACCCCAGATACCAAAGGCACTAAAATTTGTCTATTGACATTCTATTTACAATATATTTTACTATGTATTCACAGAATAAAATTGAATGAAATTATGAATGCATTAGAAACCTCTTATTTTATGAAAAGTTGTCTATTTTCCTTGAAAAGTGGAGAATTTGGTAAAACACTGCGGATATACAGTTATACAAAAAACAGAAATGTCAAGTTTATAGTTCTTGGGGGAAAAAATCACAAATTATCGTTTTAGGCTTATAGATTACAATATAAACTCCCTAAAAATTCGTGAACGAATAACAAGTGAAGTAGTTCTTTCAGAAAACAGCACTAGACAGAGTTTTAAGTCAACAATCAGCTTTTCAACAGCCAGAATGGTGAAATTTATCAACAGAGTGCAACAGAAAGGACACAACGAATAGTATTACTTACTATTTTATATAATATATAAAACTATAGACATCTTCTTTGGCTTTCTTAGGTGGAAGCTCTATTTAAAACATAAAAAATGTATTTATGCAAAAAATAATCTTTAGTTTGACAATTATTCATTGTATGTTAGCTGCTTATTGCCATCAGATTTCTTATATAGCCTCGTATGCCTTGGTGTTTAATCATTTTAAGTTTAAATGCACTGCATATGCCCATAAGAAATATTCGAATTTAATAATTGGCTGATACATTGCTGTTATAGTAATATGTTCAACAGCCATTATAATCAGTAAAATAAAACATTATTGAAATTTTATGCACTGAATCGTGTATGAAAAACTGGATTGATGCAATAATTAAAATCAATTTTAAATGGCAATGTTTTTAGATAAAAAAAATTCTTAAAATTTTAAAATTAGTATATTAAAATAATAATAATAAATTTCTTCAATACATAAATCTAAAAATTGAAGTTCAACTGTAATGAGAATGTTATTGACTTTCAATAAAACAAAATACAAAATTCAGAAATAGGAACAGGATTTCAAATTGATATCTATATAAAAAAATTTATAAAATCTCAATGTGTGAAATTTGTACGTTACAGAGTGCAAATATTATCGATATCAATTTATTTCTTTACTGATATGCCAGACAAATGACGATAGCAGAAATTATTAAACACCAAGGCAGTTGATGAGGCAGTAGTAATCTTGCTTCTACTTGTAGAAGTAATGCATCATGCTTTCTAAAGAACTTATATGAAATATATTGAGCACACATATCACATATAACGCATCAATGTATATGTCACATGCAGATGAGGACGTAATTTTGTTAATAATAGAGAAAAACTGGAAATTCTTGTTTAGATTTAAAAAATCATTAATTCCCACAGAAAAAATATTCTTTTAGTTAAAAATGATCAGCATGTAAGGTATCAACAGGAATTTTAATTATTAAAATTAAAACAATATGTCATTTTTACGAGAAGGCAATTAGTAAAACTTCTGAGAAAACTATTTAAATTAAAATACAAATTGCACAATTAAACATATCAGATTTATGAATAACAGTGTACATAAAAAATATTCGTGCAACGTTGAACTAAAAAGTGGCTGCAGTTGCATTGCTTATTAACTTTCGTGCAACATTGCACCACTAAGGGACTCAGCTGGTACAACGTTGCACGAATATTAGTAGGCCACAACTGTGACCACTTTTAATGCAACACTGAACAATGAAATCTAAAAATAAAAATAAGATTTCATCTAAATCGGATTTCACTTTAATTTTAATATCATCTTAATTATGAATATGAAAATTAAAAAATATTAATCTTTATAACTCATCAATTATTTAGCAGGGTTTATAATAGTTCAATATATTATTAAATAAATTATTTCAAAATAAGTTCTTTAGAACAACGAGATGAGACATTCATTACTCTTATATATATACTAATGAAGTGCTTTACATTAAAAAAAGTGCTTATTGTGATCAGCAATAAAAGTTAGGAGTTAGCAATTTTATACAAACTATTTGGCACTGTAAACTACAAAAAAGCACCTTTGTAGATGGAAATATCATTTGGCATATGTTTGGCATAATTGGCATGCGCAATAATACGCATAGCTGAAGCACCTTTTGGACGAAAGTAATGTAATACAAGAGCATTCGTTGCAAGTTAATATATAACATCAGCTTTCAATGAGAAACAAGAGCAATAGTAAAAAATGCATTACTCTGAACTGTAAGATAAAATTAAATATTCCAACAGCTACATGTTAAAAATATTTGTATTATTCAGTATTGTAAGTGCATCTGAGAATGTAGCTTAAGTTTGTTGACTAGTCTAACATAAAATTAGCACCTTGCGATTTGAAAAAACAATATTTAAGTATTTAGAATCATATATTGTCTCCTGTCAAGTGCTTTGAAAACAAGTATTTCGATTTATCCTTCCTTAACTGCATTTTATTTGACAGATAACTTCTATAAATACACGTTCATGTGATAGAAAAACGATGTATCTTGAGAAATATCATTCATTCATAAAAGGTGTTAAGTTTTCACATAGACTAATGCTATGGAAATAACTTTTCATAACAATCACATTCTCATATCTACTTTTATAATTTATAATGTAAGCCATCAACAAAAGCATTAACCCCTTAGAAGAGAGCCAACAAACCTTGTAAAGGCAAAATTACGTATTCGAAGATATGTCCTTCTGCCATCACAAGGCCTATTAAAGTCACTGCAGTTGCAACTAACATGGTATTTACTAATTATTTGTTGTGTATTTTGATGTGGCAGAGCGAATTTATGCATAAAATCTTTACTTAACTATTTGTTGTGTATTTTGATGTTAGCAGAGCAAGTTTATGCACGAAATGTTTTATTAATTACTTGTTATGTATTTTGATGTGGCAGAGCAAATTTATGCACAAAATCTTTGATTAATTACTTGTATTTTGATGAGGCAGAGCAAATTTATGCACGAAATCTTTACTTAATTATTTGTTGTGTATTTTGATGTGGCAGAGCACATTTATGCACGAAGTGTTTTATATTAATTAAGAAACTTGGTTTTAATAGTTCTTTTAAAATTGAATTATTTGGTTAATTATTGGAATAGTCAGTTTATTTGTTAAAATGTAATGATGCAACATAAAAGCATCAGTTAACTATATATTTCTCAATGCATCAAAATATCGCATGCAATCAAACATAATTGAAAAAGATACAAACGAAATACCTGTTTTCATTGATATAACCGTTCTTTATATAATTAATTATTCTTTATAATGTAACATAATTTTCAGAAATACGTTATATTTATTTAAAATTATACAAGTGCAAAAAATAAACTTCTATAAAAAAAAATGTTACTTATTTTCATATATTAAATTACCTCCAACCAATATTAAAAAGACAGAATTGATGTAGTTTAAGAAATGATTCTAGAATTTAAATTTCAATCTGTAACGTTGACTTGATTGGCGAAATGAACTGTCGTAAAATATAATATGTCAAATCACAATCCAGTGCATAACGGAAAATGATAAAACCAAACAAATTTTAAGTCGATATATTACATCAACTCTGATTATTTCTGATTTATTCTCTACTGGTGTGGTAATAAAGCCTGAAGTTACCTTAACAGTACAGTCAAGTAGCTTTAATCCTGAAACTCTAGAAAATATTTATAAGAATTCAGAAATCCAAAGTTCCCTTCTATCTTTATGTATTTATTATGGTATATATTGCTTTATCACAGATTGTATACTTAAATGGTTTTATACTTTAAGTATAAAATCTGTGATAAAGCAAACTAAGCAACATAATTATAGGCAAATCAATGTAAACAAATTGATCAACAAACTCGAAGGCAAAAAGACAAAATAGGCACCAATAGAAGAAGAAACAGGGGAGGGGGGGGGGGGGGGTCACCTGCATTCCCTGACAGTGGATTTCCTGTCTTACCAACTAGAAAATAACAAAGCAATGAAACATTTAGAGTTCATCTAAGATAGCCAATCAAGCCGAAATGCTCCCCCCCCCCCCCCCGGAAAAAAATTGTATTTTTTTTCTTATTATTATTCGGCACGTTTCTATCGCAGTTTGGGGTACTCCAACTCTGTCATTAGTGCTATATTTTAGATTGACCGGGCTATTTTTCATTCTACTTTTTGATTGGCTCTCTCAGATAGACTCTGAATTCCCCCTTGGCTCGTTGTTTTCTAATTGGTGGGGCTTTGAATCCATTGTCTTAGGTATACATACACTGTTTCTTTCAGATATGCCAGTAAAACTACCATAGACTCCTTAGAAACAAGACAAAATAAAATCCTTAGGTGTATCAGGAAAGCCCCTAGATATTTAAGGAACTCGGTGATTAGAAAAAACTTCAAAATAAAAACCGTGAGAGCCCAAATTAAAAAGCTAGCGCTTAAATTCTACAATAATTTGCCATCTGTTCCAAATGAACTATTATTCAATCTGCATGACTATGATCATCGCAAGGCCAAATCTCGTAAGAGACCCCGCGCTGTACGCATCGATAATCGGAATTAAAAACTCAAACAGCTGAAATTAAATAAAAATCGTGATCAATGTTTTCTTACAAAAATATTCTAAACTCTAAACTGCCAAATTGCAAGGTAACCCTTAGATCTGCATCAACCCCCCAAACTGCTTACACTCTAAATGTGCAACAAACTGCCACACTAGGAGCTAGGTCAAATAATAAAAAGTAGTAAATAAAAACCTCGAACCTCCAACCACGGGTCAACGAATTAATGTCACAGTTTGATGATAAGAACCACATAATGAGACTGGAGATTAGTGCTCTGTCCTGTACGATATTTTCTGTTATGTGCCCGTTTTATCGCTTTAACTGAGTTTGTTGATTTGTTTAAAAATGATGAAACTGATGTATGCTACATTGTATATATAATACGTTTCTCAATTTCTTCTTATCCTTTGCAAAAAATGATTTTACTTACTGATTACTGTAATATGACGTTAATTTTTTTTTCTAAATCATTGATTATATATGCTATTTAAGAATATTTAAAGTGCAGTTAAAATAAACATTGGGGTGATAAGATATTCAAATCAAGGATTCCGAAGATTATCGAAAGACTGAAAACTACATCTTTACAATAGGCACAAAAATATTTCAAATAGAGTAATTATAACCACTGATTGAAACTGCCATACACTATCCAGAATTTCCTAGAATTTGTGTTCAGTCTCTGTTTTCCTATGCATGCACTATACTGCCAGTCAAACTACGCTTCTCGGTCGAGATTAAGCGACTGATAAGTATAAACATCAATAGCACCATACATCAGCGATATTAGCTCCTTTGTTTAAATCGAATTTATTGAATAAACAGTTCACTATATCTATTAAATCTCTATGTAAATTTCTAAGCAGAATAGCACCAGTGTGGTCTTCGATAACATTCGGAAACATTTGATTGTCATGGGATACTAATAATTTGCTTTAAAATAAATTGGAAAGAAAGAAGATGCGAAGCCATTTTGAGTAACAGGCTGAACTATCGCTCCATGACGTCATGAAAACGGTTCTTAATCTGCGTAGATTGTGCTGAAACTTCTGTGATTCAATTCTTGTTTCTTGTGAGTTCAAAATGATGGTAAATATTCTATTGTAGTTTACATTAAATCATAAATGTCTTCACCCTAAAATTTTGCTGTGGTTTCTTTACTATACATAAATTTCGATTTTCTTTTAAACAATACCTGGACAGTTTTCCTGCACAGCTCACAGAAAGTGAAAATTCGCACATATTTTGTCGCTTGTAGTATTTCAAAAATATTTACTACAGTGATATTATGTTGTACTACGGATTTTTAAAACATTTTCACTCAAAACATTACAATTTTGCACATTGATCAAAACACGTAAATGAACTGAAAATAGGTGAAAGCTATGTATATTGCAATTAATAATCACAGCTAACAAATAACTCAAAAACCTGTTTGTTCTTATACAAAATTTTTTATAGTCAGTACACAACGCAACTACGTAGCATACGCAAAGCTTGCTTTTCTAATCCTTAATATTTTTGTATCGGGAATTTATTGTTAATGTACCATTACTGAAATAACAAGAGAATAACAATAATTGTATACTTTACCTGATATGAAAAAATAGAAATCTAAAATTCTTAAAACTCAGGGAATAAAGATGCTTGACTGTGCTTTTATACTTGAAAATAATTTGAAGTCTTTCATATATAATTTCAAATCCAATAATATTATAAATACTTGCATCTCAAAATAAATTATCCCGCAATGAAAAGTGCTAAAAGTATAAATGTAGACTATAATTTTCCTTTTACTTAAAATAATTAATTTGCAGAAAAAAAAGTACTATTTTTATTAAAAACTTAGAGGCTGTAATTTACTAATATGTGTAATGATGAAAATGAGTTAAAGCCCATATATTGGAATCTTACTCAAATGTTAAATATGTAAGTAAATATAAAACATCGAATTAATCATTGAGATAGAGGATATAACTTGAAATTTGTCAAAGAAATATTTAAAGCACATGGATTGTGGAACAGATTTTAACTCAAGGTAAATATATGTATATTGATGAAGTGGAATTTAATCCCCAAAATGCATTTAAAAATGAGTATAGATATTTATACACTGCTTTCATGTGGTTTATTGTAAAAATAGTATACCTATTTGATCTTAATATTCTGATTCATTTTGCATCGCGTGTATTAACAGTATTTTTCACTTTTAAAAACGATTAAAGAAAATCATATTTTAAAATAACATTTAGTTGAAGACAAGGAATGTAACATTGACACAACTAAATAACATCTGCAAAAGCAAAGCAACAATAATGAAAAATAAACGATTGCATATCAAACTCGAAAACAATAATAAACTAAAAGAATAACAAAGTTATTAATAATCTTTGGCAGTCACTTTGGCTTTGTAATGTATATAATTTTATACACAAATAAAGTCACAATATGAAGCAGTACAAACAAAAATGAATTGAGGAATAAGCAATAAAAATTCGTATATACATAAAATGAAACATTAAAAGTCACATTTCACAAAACATGTACATAATAGAAAAATGCATAAAAGTATTCTTTATAATGAATCCCTCTTAACAAGATTCACAAATGAACCATGACGCAGCGAGCTAATAATATGCTATGAAACGCATTTTTTTACTTTGCACTCTATATTTTGAAAAAATTTTAAAACCTTTATAAAGAGCACTAACGTTATAACATGTTCCATACAATGTCATGTCTTTGGCTTGTAGTAACAAACATATAAAAAATATTCACCTAGATTCTCTGAAAAATAAAAACAAATAATATAATAAACAATAAAGAATCTCTATAAAGACTGTCCAGCGAAACTTGCACCATACAAAACAAAGAATATTCTTTTTCAGATCTTTCTTCAGACACATTCGCATTTACATAAAGCACTACCCAACACAAAATATATATCCTAAAGATCAATACAGACAGTCGTTGTTAACCTTTCTTATAGCAATATAAATTTCAGTCCCATCAGTAACAAGATATCTCTGACCCATGACGTTACGAAGCATATATATGTAGTAAATATGAGATACAGGACAATCAAAAAGCAGGATCATGGAGAGGAGAGGCGTAAACAAAACAAGGAAGGTCAGGAAAGTCACTCATGGTAAGGTTTGCAGTAGCTGTAACGATGGTTCATATGCTGGCTGTAAGAACCTGAGTGTGAAAACCTTTTGAGGCATTTCTTACATTGGAATGGTTTCTCGCCACTGTGCAGACGTTTGTGTTCTGTAAGGTGATGTTTGTGCTTGAAGGCTTTGCTGCAGACGTCACACTTATGCGGTCTTTGACCTAAAAAGAATAATCAAAGATCAAATAAATCCTCCGAGCATGGAATCAAAAGTCATGAAAATTGCGAGTCACTACAGTTGATAATGGCTAGTAGTCTGCATGGACTCGGGGCTGGTCAAAGGGACTGTCCGGCCTACGGACCGAGTCGATATTTGTACTAATATAATACTACTTGTAATAAAAAATTTCTTGGAGTGATTGCCTGTCGAGATTCATGTCTTGAACAGTTATAAATGACTATTGAAAAAAAAAATGTATAAAATATTGCTGATTTCACCAATGCGAAAGGAAAAATATTTTCCTCATAACTCTGTGCACGTAGTAAATTCGAGTTGTAATTAAAAAAACAGATTCTCGAGCCTGGTCAGGCTCCAGTACATTAAAAAATGTGTTCGGGCCTCATTATAGTCGGGACGGGGGTAAAAGTCTGATTTTATGCCCATGCACACCTTTAATGCAAGCTTAAAAAAAGGGAAATCATAAATATATTTTTTTATGTAATTATTTATGGAATTATATGTTCGTTTCTTATGTGGATAGTCAGAATTTGGTGAAAGAATCAGATCATAAACTCAGGTTCTTAAAGTTAGAGACATCTAACATGTAAGCAAACTCGTGTCAATGTGATCATCGTTCACTACCTTGGACCCTATTTTCGCCGTTTTTGCCACTCGTCAGCAATAGATAGACTATGGCGGGTAATGCACGTACATTTATTTTTTGAAGGGAGGGGCGGTGTGGTGGTGGGGGGGCTTCTGATCAGCTTAAACATTCCGATCTCGAAATGATGAACTGATATGTGTGAGGCGGCTATCCAGTAAATGGTTAGGGCTGTTAAACTGCGGGAAATCTCGCAGTTCTACCGGAGTTGAAGTCGAATTGACGTGTATGGTGTGGCCTACTGGTCCAATTTTCAGTCCAATTGTTTGCATACATTGTTCAACATCGTCTGTGTTTATATGTTCGTTCAAAATTTTTTGTCTGTATGATCTAATTTTTACGTTCTACTTCACTGTTCTATGCATATGTAGGCAAGCAATTCATCAATTGGTGATATATTCTACCAACACTGGTTTACTGAACTCCGCCCACAAGATTCCAAGTTAAACTAAAGATGATGAACCAGCAGTCCGATTTGTGCGTGTTCACGACGTGGAACAAACAAGCATAGCTATCGCAGTTTAGACTGTCAGTTTCAAATGCAGGCCAAACTTTACGTATATGGCGGGTGGATGATATGACATTAGAAGACAAAACTCCTTTAAAGCAAAGAAACAAGCCCTGTTAGAGGACAGAAGTTGGAGAGCAGAGCCAGTGGTAGTAATGCTACTATCATTGTAGTCAATGCCGATAGCTTACTGGCATTATGATCGGTTACGTGTTATATTATTAACTGTTAGAATTTATATGCATTTAAAAGGTTCAGTTGGTTCAATTCAGAGGAATAAGTTCAATGATTATTTACCTTAAATCACAGTTTTAATTACAAATAAATAATCAAATTAGATTTTGTAAGAAATTGTAACGCTCTTATGTTCAATTTTGAATCGTTCAGTAACATACTAATCGAGTTCATGCAGCAGTTTAGCGTTTTAAATGTAACGGCACCTCGAAGAATATGGAGACAATTCTTATTTAACACTTATCTTGTCATTATATGCTATGAATGATGCATACAGTATGATTCTGCATACAGCATTAATCTAGGCTACTTACCTGAATGTTCATACTTGTGTCTTGCTAGAGAGCTCTGCTTGCTAAACATTTTATCACACTGATCACAAGCATACATTCCCTCTTCGCTTTCGATTTTGTGCATCTTCCATGATTTCCTCATTTTGCCTGAACCTCCAGAAGAATCCTCCTCAGCTCCCGGACTATCTTCTAACGTGCTTTCATCACCATCTCCCTAAAATACAACATGTCTTCATTAATTTATTAAATAAATAGATTTGCAAGATGGGATTTAAATTATCTTGACAATCAGAAATCATTCCCAATTCAGAACTGTATGTTTTGCTGTCTGTTTGCAATGCGGGGGCCAAAAGTCACAAGAATTTTTTAATAGAGATGCTCTACTAAGCTATTTAGGCCTTGTGAAAAAAATCTACTTTCCCCTCAAAGAAATTCATTTACAGCATGCTTAACCTTTACCTTACGGCTCCAAGAATCCATTTTTTCAACTCCATAACGGCAAAATAATTGAAAATTCCACCCCTCTAAATAAACACCTTCAATGACCTTGTCTTTTGTTCGTAACTCGTTCCCCTTCAGTCAGGAGAAACTTAAAGGAAGGGCTGCAGGCATTCTTCAAGTTTTCAGAAGAAGATTGAGAGTTTCAAGAGAATTTCAGTGGTACAACTGTTGTACCGCCGTAGGAAAATGTTAAGAAATATATCGATGTAATACGATTTTGCTTCCTCTACAGTAAGATCGACAACTCTCAAAATACAGTGACTTAAAAAAATTCAAATATGCAAAGAGAAAGGATTTTCATAGTTACCTGATTCCATAGACGCATCTTCTTTCTGGGTGGACTGAAGGGATTCCCGTCTGCAGGCTCATCCATGTGACCATATGATCCCGTTGTACCGCTTGGGCTGCTACTGTGGTCGGCATAACTAGCACGGTCTGGAGACGGCATACTTTGAGGTTGGTGTTCAGCTCGAGAAGACCGGTCTGGAGAAGATGGCATTGTGATAATTGGTGATTTCTCACGATCAGGTGACAGCTTACGCTTAGACATACCCATCTGCATGTACTTATACAAAAGAGAAGATTGAATATGGTTCTGTGACGAATCTCGGAGAGAGTCTTCATGAACTTGCAAGTGATTTGTATGATTATTTTGTACAGAATAAGGACTGCATATTTTTGGAGGCGTTCGGGATGATCTTTGGCTTAGGTTGAGAGCTTCACTTTCAAATTGTTCAGGTGGAGAAAGGGGGTTAGAAGAATTTTCATGTTGGAAGTTTAATTCCTCTGATTTCACCTTCACAGACAGGTCAAGCGGCTGATCTTCATCACGGTGTGTCGTATCGCGCAATGGTGAGCGCTCAGGTATCGGACGATACGGCACTAACTGTGAGTTTGATGATACAGAATCATTGTATGATGGTACGACAGCAGGTTGAAAAGGGTGACCATTGCAATTAGATGGAATATGAGATTGGAAAGAGAAGTTAGAACTGTGGTGTAAAGGAGGACTGCGTGATATTTCACCATTTAATGGATAGTCTTTGGACCTCATCTGCTGGTTGTGAAACCAGTCTTGCACAGTCCTCGTAGAACACTTTAAATCGCGTGAAAGACGAAGCATTTCCGACTTTTTCGGACGCGGATTATTTTGGTAGTGGACTTTTAATGTGAGGACACAGTCAGCACTCAAAGATGATGGGGATGTTCGGTTTCTGTTTTCCTCCGTAGATTCATTGTCGCTTCCGTTTTCCATAATGTTTTCTGAAGACTCCGATTTTATTCGTAGATCTGAATTGTGAGGACAAAGGTATCTTTCGTGTTGATGCAAATCTACCTTACTATCAAACTGCCTGCAGCAAAAACGACATCTAGTGTCCATGGAAGTCCCAAAAGTTGGTGGAGGAGTTTTAACCATCGGATGTGGGCCGGAGCTTAGCAATTCGGACAAAAGGCCATTACGGGGTCTAGTTGGAGACTGTTGTTGTTTAGACACTGTTGCGTCAACTATTTCTAAAATTTTCTTGACGGCGTTCAATTCACCAGGAGGATTAGGGCTAGAATTTGACATTTCTTCGGCTTGAAGAGAAGATGGAGACATCATGTGAGGAGGAAGCTGCGCATGAGTATGATGTTCAGCACTTGGAGGACAATCGTTCTCAAACCTGAAAAATATTTTTAAACTAAATCAGCAAATGTTGCTACATTTTTATAATCAAATAATAGCATAATATGGCCGTCCATGAAAACTTTATGTTTTACTGAATTAAATAATATCGAAAGATTTCACAGTCATATATTCCTTTAAGGAAAGATAAAGTATGCCTGATGAATGTAAATAATAAAAATTCCTCGAGCGGATACAGTAAGAAATTGAAGTACCATTTCTCCTTTGCAAAAAATAAAAACGAACACCAAAGTGTATTTTAGTAATCTTAAATTTCAAAAGACATTGTGAGTGGAAAATTACAAAATCACTGAGCTACGTGTCTTAAGTCCTGTAAAGTCTACACATTCAATTATATTTGTATTTTTATATACCATCCTGCAGAATAACAAAATTAAAAAATAATATACTCAAGTAAAATTTTGAAATAAATTTTTGCAAATGCAGATATATCTTCCTCTCTAAAATTGACAGAGCAAAGTATACCTTCATTCCAAACATGCTTATGCATCTCAATATAGCAACCATTGCAAATTATACAATGTTATAGCTTAGTATAAGATATTAGATACGTTTTAGGTTTGACACAAGATATACAGAATATAAATTCAGAAAATTTATCTATCAGAAAGACTATAAGAAAGCATCAACGTTACCTGCGCTGTTGTAAAAGATGTGACACTTCTGAATATGCACCCATCGGCAAATGGTAGTGAGGCTGGAAAGGATGAAAAGCAAGTGGCAGGAAAGGTTGCTGGGGTCTGCCAGAAAAGTTGGAAAATCTTTCGGACGAAGGCATGAACCCTGCGGGTATAAGAGACATATCCGTGTGGGGTGTTGCACCGTTACCACCACCAGTGGCGTATTTGGGAATGATTGGGCGGAAAGAGTTATTCTGTGTTCCACGACCTCGAGGCGAGCGACTGTCCACTTTGCGCACCTAAGAAAATGAAAATTCCAACATTTAAACTGTATAAAGTAGAAAATTAGTTTAGAATATAATGTAGAGAAATAGTTCCAATTACAATACATAGATTTTGTTTAGAATACAATGTAGATAATTAATTCAAAACATAATGTAGAAAATAAGTTATTGGTATAATGTAGAAATTGAGTTTTGAATAAATCGTAGACAATTAGTTTAGATTGCAACGTAGAGAATTAAATAAGAATATAAAGCAGAGAAATGTTATTAGAAAAGGAAATAATTTGCTGATTATAATACATAGAAATTGTTCAAATTAATGGAGAGAAAATGTTGAATAATCTAATAATAGAATATAATGAAATAAATTGGCTTGGAATAAAAGGTAGGCGAATAATTATCGATATACACTAACCTTGAGGTTGACAACGAGGCACTTCTTGCTGGTCATATGAGACGAGTACGAGCCAGAGTGAGAAAATCTTTTACCACAGTTGGAGCAAGCGAATGGTTTCTCACCGCTGTGTATCCTAATATGCTCCTTCAGATGATGTTTAAACTTAAAAGCTTTGCCACACTCCGTACATTTGAACTTGCGAAGCACTGCATTTTCGTCTGCAGCCACTGTCGAAGCCTAGTGAATAAAAATTTTTATTTTCATCTTAATGTTTTCTAAGAAAATATCTCATAAAAATAGAAAATAAATCTAAGTAAATAAAAATATGAGTCAAGCGCAATACCCATCAACACGAAAATAAAAAAATATTAAAATCATAATAAAATATAACGACATTTATGTTTACAAAGCAACGGAGATGTGCACACATGTCAACATGTCACTATGTGCAAACATGTCAGCATGTCTCTATGTGCAAACATGTCAACTCATAATAGAAACTGGTAAATCCTCACCCCTATTTAACTGAAGAAGGCAGAATGAACTTTGTGCAAATGAAAGGCCATTTAAGCTTGTTTTAACAAATATCAAGTAAAAAAAATGCCATAGCTTATATAATATGGAGATTCTTAAAAGAACATTTTTGTGATTTCAAAGAAGGCAGTGCTGTAACTAGTATAGAACTTAATTCTCTCATTCACTAATAATGTTATAAATTTAACTTTCGTATATTAAACAAGATTCTTTGACTGATTGTATAACCCATTTGTTTGTTCAAACATTGAGCTAGCGTCAAGAGTGAGTAAATTATGTATTTACTATCGAATTAAATTTTAAACCTGAAGAATAGAAATTTTTGTTTCTTCAGTGCTATCACAATAACACAGTCAAAATGTACGTTATTTGTCTACAAGAAATTGTTATTATCACTACCTTTTCCAGATATTTTATAGTTCCAGCTTAACTATAATGACATTAAATAGCGAGAACATTTTATGCACTTGAAGAACAAGATAAATTAGAGAAGGGGGATATAAAAAAAGCATACCTGTCCATTAGTGGCATGAAACAACTTGTGTTTGGCGAGATTTTCTTTACAGGTGAATGATGCGTTGCATTTTTGACACACGAAGGTGGCATCAGGAGGTCCGGCTTCCTTGTGTGACGCTGCGAGATGATCCTTGAGTTCGTGGATGGCCTGCTGGCCAGAGAAAACTTGTTCGCAATGTGGACATTTTAACAGGTACTCGTTAGGGACTTTGGGCTCTTCTAGAAGAAAATACATTATCATAAGCATTGGTAGGAAATATAGTTTGTGCAATTCATAAATTCAATTCAATAATTCCACAACCATGAAAATAGAATTACTTTATCTTATTTCATGAGCACAATACAGTCTATTATTGATGAATCAAGCCATGTTATAATTAACGCCAAGTAAACTGTGTCCAAAAAGTAAATGATTCACCGTATCCAATCCACATTATCATCATCCAATAAATAGAGTGAACGACGAACAAACAAACGAATCACTACTTTTAATGCCAACATTCACAGGGTAAATAACCAGACAAGAAAAAACTAAACTGACACAACTAGATTTTTTTTATTAGATTTTCTTTATTCTTTCATACGTGATAGCTACCTTACAATGTGAGAATGAAATAATTCGAAAATTCACTTTTCTTACAAATTAATTAAATAAAGAATTTCACAAAACTATAAAAACAATTGTAGACAAAATTTTGATTTCTAAATATTCTAATAACAAATATTCGCAAACTATACAGCCTTCATTTGAAAAAAGGCAAATTATCACAGAATTTGCCACTTTTCAAAAGAAGACGACAGATGGCGGCACAGGCCCATTATTCCCCTTATGTTAATTTTAGGATTACTCAATCTCTTACATCCCCGCCACAGTTAAAAACGCTCTGATGCCCAATCTTCGATCCCCATCTTCTTTTGCGAGGATTTTACGACACCCAAGACTTTGTTCTCCCCTAGTATCTTAGGGGATCTATATAACCCAGGGGGGAGGCTGATATGATCGCACTCATTTGCATGTTAATAACTGGAACAGGAGATATGCATAGGGAAGGACGAACATAACAGTGGGAGGAACGGCTCGATTTCAAAGAATAACAGTCTTTTTTACGGAGGAAAGTTTTTGGAAGCACTGATTGGAAGTAAGTTATTAAAGCAAAAACAAAAGGAGATACTTAGCATGATAAATAAGGTATGGAAAAATCCAGGAATATTTTTCATTTTGTTGTCGAATGCAAATCCAAGTGTAATGTAAGAATGGATAAATGAGCATTGCTATTGGAGGAAATTAAAAAATATAAATATATATCTTATGAAAATAATTACAAATCATTTGCTGAGATTGGTCGCAGTATCACTGTAAAAAATGGCGAGCAGGCCCCAAAATGAAAATTAACTTTTGTGAAGAATTATTCATCTATTTTGCGTCATAATTGAGATTAAAAACTTGCTTCTCATGCGCGCTTGTCCATTTCTATAAAATTCAAAATAAATTGTAGTTAAAATTGATAAATGTATAAAAGAAGATTAGTTACCATTCTAAAACTGATATATCGGAGTTGCAAATTACAGAAAACTCTTTATCAATTAGTGTATCAACTTTTATAAGAACAAACTTCTTTAAAGATTCTTTTAAACTTAATTTAATTTGCTTTTAGCACACACAA
Source organism: Amaurobius ferox (assembly GCA_951213105.1). NCBI lineage: Eukaryota > Metazoa > Arthropoda > Arachnida > Araneae > Amaurobiidae > Amaurobius > Amaurobius ferox. The sequence goes on from OX578137.1 coordinate 28,898,049, forward strand.
TTAATTAGTCAGTTCATAAACATTTTTACAATTTTATAGGGGTCCAATAACAGTTTGCTTTATAATTAATTTTTTGACTTTCTACTTAGTGTTTCCTGTTTTACTCCATTTTTTGTTGGCCACTCGCATACAAAGATAGCAGAATAGACCTCCACTGATTAGCTGCTTAACATAGTGCATAAAATATTTTACACGAGAGTTACATGAATAATTGAAATAACATATAACATTCGTTAACTTATAACATTTTATGAATATGTAAGTATTACATTGTGACCGGTAAAGATATTCAGAAATTGGTGTTAGTACATACTTATTTTCATAGAATTCTCTTCCTAAGTGGGGATGGTGTGTACAAATAGAACACAAAATCTCTTTAAAGCAATCCACAAGAAATTACGCAGTACAAAAATTGGATTTAAGCTGAACGTACATATAAATATGAAAGAATGAAGCACAATTTGCACCTAAAATTGTCTAAATTTATAGTTCAATTACGATATAAATTAAAGGTCAACCAGGCATCAGTTATTTGAAGTTCATGAGCAAGCCACAAATGTCTGAGTTTACAATGGTTAAACCAGAATCGAAAGCAATTTCTGACTAACTGTAAAAGTGGTTTTGATTTAACCTTTGGAAGTAAGTTATTAAAGCAAAAACAAAAGGAGATACTTAGCATGATAAATAAGGTATGGAAAAATCCAAGTTTACTGCACTTTTTCCTTTCAATGTAGCAAAAATAGTTCTTGACTGCATTGAAGGAAATGGACGCCATCACAGAAAGAAACTAAGAAAGTTAAATTATTTCTTGTCTGCCTTCATGCGAACCAATATTTGTACCAATAGCAAATCAAAACGAGCGAGAAAAAGCTCTTGAAATAATTCTTACGCTCAATTCACCTACGCCGAAAAAAATGAGCGAAACCCGTCGGGTATACCGACCACAAAAGGCAAAACTCAACTGACCGCACGAAGAAAAGATAAATAACCCACTCGGTAAAAAGAAACAACAGGGATTCCAATAGAAGGACAAAAACAACTCAACTCACAATTTCCCTATATACTGAGCGCGTGGTTTGAAATATAGGGATTGGATCCCTGAGGAAAGATCTTCCCAAACCACAGACTTCGGACCAGGGGGAATTAAATAGATGGGGTGGAGGAGATGCCGGCATGCCAGTCACGTGCTACGGACGCGGACAGAGAGTCGGTTGCCATAACAACGGCAGCGCCAGGTATATGGGGACTGTATCCTAGATGGGCAGTTGGAGATGGAGATGGTAAACAATGTGGGGGTGGATAGAAAGTTAACATCAGGCAAGAGTCACATAAATAAAATAAAATAACTTCCTAGAAAAGTTTGGATTTGGGTTCTTAACCTACACTTTCACCACTATTTTCAACGATGAAGTAGGAGAAAATAGGGATATAACTCTTCGAAGTCGAAAAAGCCGCTGACTTTTTCAGTCACGTACTTGCCAACCCATAGCAATTCAGACAGATAGTTAATTGAGCTGAATTTTTTCTTCTGAAGGAGACGGTAATATTTCTTTTCTGTGGATCAGTGTTATTCTATTCGGTTATATCATAAATCTGCATAATTGTCTACAGTTTGATAGTTCAATATTAAAGCAGAAAGTATTTAAAAAGTAAGAAAATATAATCATATTGGAAAATCTTTAAAACTGTACAATATATTCTCTGGAAGACCAAGAATTCATATTGAACAGAGACTTAAGTTATTGACCTAAAATAACTTAAGTCATATGATATTTAAAGCTCTGCCATTTAGAATTTATGAAGCGCTATAAAAACTTTTATTAACAAAGCATGTAGTCTTCTCCATGGGAGAAATCCACTCCTTGACCTCTCTCAAGATTTTTTCCCTACGTACTGCCAAGGCCCAACTCACAAATAATGCCACCTAGAACCAAGGTGCTTTTATCACAACAATAAGTATGGCAGTACATATGTCCAAAAATTTACTACAAATCAGTACATGCAACATATAACATGACAGGCTAACTACAGCTATGACGATCATGGTCAATGACTTATTTAAAGGCCTGTTTTCTCCGTAAGACATTGAAGATTGGTACAAAATCTTTAGATTTTTTTTTGTTGTTTCAATATTAAAAAATATACATTGCAATATTTATCTAATGTCTATGTTGTTAAATGATAAAATAAAGCATAAAATAATTATTTACAAAGTCTTTAGTTGATTTGGTGGCTCTAAAATGTTAGTGGCTGGAGTCCTGTCCAAACCAGACCCTGCTCACTCAGTTGCAAGTCTTGAGAGGTAACCTAGCAAATGTCTATTTTCCACGTATCTTATAAAGCGTATATTTATATTTAGATCTAAAATAAGTTAAAATTAATAAAATTAAAGTAACTTTCATTGTAAAATCACATTATTTCGTATATCAATAAAGAAATGGATAAATAAGGAAATGTTGAAATTCTTCACTTCAAGAAACTTCTTCACTTTCAACAGCTTGTTGACACACCATATTTTATGTATACGAAAGATCCAAACGCGTACTTCATATAAACATGTACTTCATATAAACGCGTACTTCATATAAACATGTACACCACAAGAGCATCAATACTATTCAATTGTGCAATAATAAAATAATAAGTTCAATGGGCAACAATTGCATAGAATTGGTATTACTTTTGATTTAATTAACTGAAGTGTGGCTCCACTCGACTTTCTCATACCAGAGTCTATTTCAAAATAGCTAATTTTTTTTTTAAATATGCATTGTTGGCTCAAATGCTAACAATTAATGTTACCCTTCGTTTTAAAGGGCTTGAAAAAATCTTTCGATTGATACTTAATAATGTACCTCCCTTTAGCCGCCGGAAGCTAATGAGATCACGAACACAAAAATTGTATCGCAACTATTTTTCACTACAATGATGGAATCTATTAAGTTTCATTGAGCCACAAATAACCCCTTTCATGCATGATTATGTCGAAATTTGTCCTACGCTGCCATGTTAAGAAAATATAAAATTTCGAATACATTACGAAGTTTCCGTTCGAATTTCAAAAAATGCTACCTAGTTCTAGATTGTTTGTTAACAGAACCGAATGTAAAGTTTCGAGAAAATCCATTAATATTTGTGGCAGTTATCGTCTACGTAAGAAATGGACTCCAGACAGATAGACAGACTGACATCCCATTAGAAATTGTGAAAATGTGCTCAGGAAATCCTAAAACACACATTGGCATCAAAATCTCGAAATCGAATATTTTCGTGAAAACAATACTTTCTCTATAATAAATTCTATAGTATAAGAAAGTATAAATCACTTCAATAAAGAAAATAAACAGACACTGAAATATGCAAATATGATCTATATCTTTCTACACATTCTTTAACCAAAACCATAAATAAGCCATATTAAATTCCTTCACTAAGACGTTTTATTAAAAACTCGTACCAAATACTGCTCTTGCATCAGTTACGTAAAATTATAAATATGTAACTAAATTTATCCCATTAGTATTATTTATCTAAGTCGGTATATCATGCACATCAATATAAGACGACTCGAGGTGACAAGCACTTGACACTTGCGTCATATACGCAGTGTAATGGCGCTCGGAAACTGGGCATATTAGGAAGAGGGTGACTGGGAAATTTTTATCACAGACCCCCCATCATAAAGCTTCCGCACATCACACGACGTCATCTCCATATTGTATGCTCGGGGGGGATCCAAGTTATGTCGAGACCCGTTCTCACTAAATATCGGGGACATATTCATGTATGCCATAATGGCATCTTCGAACCATCCATCCATAAGATGCATTTCCATGGGCCCTCTTGAAAGCATTGACCAATCCGGAGAGGGCTGCCTTCAATTACCTTAAGTGCATCGCTTATAATAAAATGATGAAATTAATAGGAACGGGGCCACCTGCTTAATGCCTGGCGGCCAATCGGGCCGAGTGGCCATCAGGGGATGAGCCGCTGAGCACACACCAACGCCCGTGTTTGGCCTAGGTATTATGACGTCACGCGTGGAAGTGTTTTTAAGAGATGGCATTCCGTTATAGACGAGGAATTCGTTTAAAGACTGTTGAGGATTAGAGGAAGTGTGTTTCTTACAGAAACTCTCAATCTAATCCTGTTAAGTTAGTAGGATAGTACAAAATGCAAATATGCGAAGGAAAGGAAAGCAACATAAGGGCGCGTTTAATCACTACCAGTTGAAATATTTTGCAATAAAGAAAGGTTTGTTGTTATAGAGAATAGTGGTAACAGAAATAAAATGGAATATAAACTCCATTTTTCTTGTTTTTTCTTTAGGGAAATATAAAACAAAATTGCTACTTTCATGGACTCTGAAGCGCTGTACTTTCGAATATAAGTAAAATATTCTGTTATAAAAGAAAGCCACATTGTTATATTACCGTAGAAAGAAACTAGATATAAATATTTTACTTTAATTAAGAGAGCACATATTGTTGAAACATATGCAGTTGATGCACTATAAATTTATTTCCTTGGGTACTTTTTGCTGAATACAAGCGTATAAAAAATTTTCAGGTAGAAAAAAATTGTGAGTGTTGTGTGGTTAAGATATCTCATTGCTGTATATGAAACGAAATCAATTACCTTTTCATTTTCCAATTTTCTGATTACACAGATATTAATTCATTTCAAACTGCTTATTTGTATATTTCCTTACAATCATAAAAAATACAGTTCGAGTGTGTTAACTGCCGATATTCGTTCGACATTGCCAATATTCAACCGACATTACCGATATTTCTGCGATATTACCAATATTTGTCTAACAGTTATATTTTATTTTTATTTTCTCAAAATATATTGTGGTTTAAACCCTGAAGTTTCGACAGACAATAAGACATTTATAAAATGCATTAACACTTATTGGAAAGAAATAAATGTAATTAGTCCATTTCTAAAATTAAAATAAAAGCTCTCCACGACAGATGTCGAAGTCGAAGGCCCAGACCGCACAGCCAACCCTAGGGCTTACGGCAGTTTAATGTGTGGCCGGGTCTCCACGACAGATGGCAAAACTACACAAATCCGAATGTTTCACGTTTCAAAATTTCTAAATTGAAATTTAGTATATAATATAATTAAAAGTAAAATTAGTACTTTACATTTGAAATATAAAGAAAATTTTAGCATAAAGCAAACTTTAGTGCGTCTAAAGATCAAAGCAGAAAATATAACAATAGAAAAGTAATGATTATAGATGGACACTTTTAACATATTAATTGGTTAAGCTAGAGAAAGGGGAAAAGCGCCTAAAATATTGGAAAACAAGACCTAAAGAGAAATGACTTAAATATTCGTCTAATTGCAGATCCTTAGAACAAGGGCGTACGCAATAGGAAGGGTGGTGAGACTACAGACCCCCCCCCCCCCTTCAAAAATTGTATAAAAAAATAAATGGTAAATAGCTAACTCAAAAGCTAACACAAAAGTTTCAAAATTAAATATATATATATTCATTCCTTTTATAATTAAAGTTATACATTTTAATACATATATATTTGCATGAACATTTTATAACGTGTTTTGTTTACATTGGAAATTGTAATAAAATGTTGGAGAGCGCACATATGCATTCAGGAAAGGTGCTTTCCACACGTTCGTTGATCTTACGCGTCGCGCGGTGTTAATTACTGCTATAAATGATGCTCGTTACATTTTTCACCAATTCTGATAAGCCGGCTCGTTCACCATCAAACATGCATGCAAATTTCAATACTGGTAGGCAGACAACGCTATAGAAGGAGAGAAGCAAACTTCTTCTTGGCCTTGCTGAAAAATGTTCATTTCTTGATGACATCAAGCTCATCAACATGGTATTAAATACATTTATTTCGAATTATTGGTCAAATGTGTACTTAAACATAAATGTGTACTTAAGTACATAGCTCTATGTTTAAGTACAGTTTATAGCCCCCCAACCAAGCTTCAGCCCCCCCCCCTCCGCTCCACAATTCAAAATCTTGCATACGCCACTGCCTCAGAAATACATAACATAAACAAAACAGTTCCCGTCGAAAATAATTTCACTTCAGAACGATGTTCGCAAACTTCGAACAGAAACACATTTTCAACTGCAAATTATTTTTACAACTGCAATCCGGAATGACACTTAACACTGCCATTCCCCGATACACAAAATTTCAAATTCGTTCATTGACATCCAATACGAGAGCTCAGACGAGACGCTCAACGAGAAAAAGAGAAATTGAGGAAACAGAGAAAAACTTTGGAGTGCCACTTCTGCAGTCACCGCAACCCGCAATTATTCGGAAACACAATGCAGACCCCTCAACTCTCCTCTCTCACTCTCCCTTGGAGCTACTGAAAAGGTATTTAAGCACCTAAGCTAAAAGTCGTAGCTACTTAACCATATTGAAAGGCCACACATTCTGTGAGGACTAGTGGCATATGCCTTTGAGTTGGAGGAAGTGGATGGTGAAGGTAAGGTTATGTATTTATACAAGCGTTACTGTTGTAAAATACTTAAACTACTAAGACTGGAATTGATCAGAGAATGAAAATCGATTACTATTACGTCTGATGGTATTGAAATGGATGATTACAATTGTAATTCGGTGATCTGGTGACATAAGAATATCTATTAGGGAAAGCGTAGGATGATTAAACATTTATCACCCTCATTATTTGCTAGAAATACTGAAACGATAAGTTTGGAATCAATCAAAATGTAAAGATAATCAATTATATAACGACGGTCAATTCTGATTTAAATTACTTATAGATAAATGAATTGTATGTGGCAATTGCATTAAATACTGTACGATAAAGCTGTGATTAAGCATTTATATAAGCGTCACGAATTTGAAAATCTAAATATACTACTCGTGGAAGAGGGAACAATAATAGATGTTTGTTACGACTATATTGAATTTAACTGTTATTTGATTTTGATAACTATTTCAAGAAGCAAGATATTTGCTAGTGATGCATGGTTATGAGTTTGGATAGTGAAGGCATTTTTTGGTTTTGATACACGTGTTATTTACTTAAAAACGTAAATGACTAGACTTGAAATCGATTAGGAAGAAGGATAATCGATTAATATCGACTAACGTAATCGAATAATCGATTCCAAATGCAGTCATTTTAGTTTTTCAAATAAATAGTACATGCATAAAAGCTAGAAAAACCTTACTCATAGCTGGCTGTGCATCACTAGTAAATTGACTGTCGATTCGGGCATAAATTATTACTATTATTTTTATTACCATCTCAGAAAATACACATAATAGTTACAGTATATGGGTGTGGAGAAGTTTTTAATAATTAAAAAAATAGAAATAATTTCTAAAAAATTTAACATCTAAAAATTGCCACATATTCACAAGTTTCTACAAACTGAGTAAACTGAGTATAATTGAAATATAACTGAGTTAGAAATATACTATAAAAATATATTCTCAAAATATCAAGGACGTTAGTGAGTCTTAGAAAAGAGGAACAAACATGTGGGTCAGCTCTACTCTTATAGTTGTTGAGTATCTAAAGAATCAAATGAGACTGTCAAAAACATATTCGTTAAAAAAGAGACAAACATAATTAAAAACATTTTTAGAACGATAATTCCCCAATTACGGCAGAGGGTAAGGGTAGAACTCATGTCCTCTAGCTTGGAAAATACATACACTGCATCCGAATTCACCAAGCACGAAGGGATCACCAAGAAAGAAGGTTCTGAAAAGGTTGTGTATGCTATCAACAGTATTCTCCCTTCTTGCTTTCGTTTATGTTATTTGTGTTATTAATGTTTATACAGAAAGAAGATAAGTTGCTGTGGGTTTATAAATTAAAGGGCATTAGAAGTCATGAAGTAGACCCGTAAGTGGTGTGTAACCATTCATGTAAAAGTTGCAGGTTGTGTTTTCATTCAACGATTTTCTGACGTTATCGCGTTGACAACCATAATTTTACAGGCCAAGGGGTTTCGTTTTACTTTGTTGTTCTTGAATCACTAATGATTTAAGAACAGGGAAGCATTGTATACAAAAAGAATAAACACAATTCAGGATATCTACCTTTGGAATCTGCCTAGCTTATGTGCAAAAGTATTTTTGACCAAAGGCTTTGTCATGGACTTTTGTCCCATTCCTGCAATTACTACGAAGAATTACGTTTTGTCTTAATAATACGAAATACTGTCTTGAATGTTGCTATCAGACTTATGTTTCTGAAGAAACGCCCAGATAAAAGTTAAAAATTATGTTTTCCAATTTCATATTTGAATGTGCCAACACAACAGATAAATGAACAACACAACAGATAAATGCATATACCTATGCTTTATCTATGTAATAATTATAAAAATTGAATCTTCTAACTATCGTAGCTTTTATGACTTTAATAAAATCGATACCAAGGTATACTTTTCTTTATAAAATATTTGTGATGTTCTAAATGACATTGAGATTCCTAGTTCTTCCGATTTTAAATTGATTACAACATGATATATAGCAACCTTATAGTTACCCGATAACAAGCAATCCTGTACCCAAATAAGATACGCAAATACATGTGAAACCTTTAGCAATCTCATGATCCGCCCACCGCTTTTGGGTATTTCTCACACATCAGGAGGGGCAAGCCATGAGACCTCTAAGTCGCAAAAACTCATAATCATACATGAGAATGTATTAAAAATTGTAAGCATAAATTAATAAAGTAGGAGCAACTTTTTCCACTTCAAGACATTTTATAACAATAACCTGATATTCTCAATTTACCCAAGCATTTAAGAACCAATCATCTACATCTAACCTTTAAATCTAATCTCCAAACCGTTCACTCACTTACGCCACTGTTGAGGCAAATCTTTGTCGGGCATCCCGTTTCCGCCCCGCACGGAACACCGACATTTAATCATCGACCCTCGGATCCCCCTTCCCCCCCGCACTCGACTTTTCCCTCCCACCCGCCATTGACAGACGATGATTTATAGCCACTGTGAACCCCCCGCCGCAATTTGTATTGCCTTTTCAAGGCTTCAGTGCTATAGATCGCCGATGGCCCCCGGACCCAGGGTGGGAGGATGGAGATGAATGGAATCGCATCCGGGAGGTCATTAGGCACCGGGCAGCGCTGAAAGCTAGTAGAGGAGAAATGGGGGTTCCGTGACAAAAGGGGTTTCCCCCTTCGATATGTTTCGTGGTTGGCCTTTTAGTGTGAGGGGGTAGTGAAGAGATCAAGATGAAGTCAGGAATTAAATGAATGTGGTAATTCAGAAAAGAAAGAATCAAATTAGGAAAATAATGACCTTTATTATATTACTTATTTTTTGAGAAAATAGTCACATGAAATGACAGCTAAATGAAACTAAGCCCTTATATATAATGTCTACATTTAATTCTAGAACACTTCCTGGTGAGAATTTAAACATTAAAAAGGAAAAATGATAAAATATCCCTTTTGTTCTCCATCGATGTACAGTTGCTAGAAAAATTTTTGATAGATATTAAGTGCCAAGATATGCATCGGTACAAAACCCAAAGTTTAACAGCGGCCAAATTTCCAATTCGTTCATCCGAATACAGTAACCATTGTCATTTGAATACATTTAACACCTCTAAATATGATTAATCGACTGAGTTTAAATTCTAATAACAAAATAACACTGTAAAATCACTACAAACTAAAAAAAAAAAAAAAATTGTAAGTTCTGATAATTCAGTGGTCAGAGTTATTCTCGAGTTCAAGCAACTTACCAAACCAAACTTAGTGCGCAATAACTTCAATTTAATTTAGCAAAAAAGTTAAATTAGCTCACATGTTAATAAAACAGATGACAAAATAACTGTTGTTACTGAAAGGAATACAGTGACTTCATTGATACGGTGACATTGGCGATAAAGATGAAATAAAACAAAAGTAGATAAGAAAGGTAGACCAACTTCATACATCGCACTTCATTCTGTACCCAAAATTTCAAGATTGTAGTAGTATATTTTTTATACATTTAGGAAAATAAAGTATGATAAAATTGAAATTGGTAAAAGATAAAGTTTATTGACAGACGGTTTTAACCATTTAAGTGTTCATCCCGAGTTCTACTCGCTAGCTACTTTTCGTTTGTCGTGGACATGAAAAAAAGTAGATGGTGTCCATTGTTACAATAGAAGCTCAGAATTCTATGTAACAAGGAATTTTAAATTTTAGAATTTGTGACATCCATTGCTTCTTTGCAATAGGAGAGGGAAAAACGAGTTTATCTCACGTCTAATATTTAGAGTTAAATTGGAATAAAAATAATTTCTTGGGCAATGCACAAAATATGCTCGATAGCTGTCTGAAAAGTAAACCACTGCTAAAAGTGGTTATATAATTTCAAGTTAAATTTGTGCAAAGATACTTTTATTTGTTTCAAGCAAACTATTCTCGCATCATCCTTTATAAAAGAAGTGAGTCAAAAACAAAATGTGTGGCCCTTCATAGGTTTAACACACATCTAATGTGATACTTCATATGAGCTAAAATTATAAATGTTGAACATAAATGCGTAAGTCCAAACTCTTTAGAAATTTCACCACAACTTCTTACAAAATTATTTTTTCTCATAGAGGCAACAGGTTTAAATACGGAAGTGGAAGAAAATATAAGACGAATATGTTACAATCCTAACAACACAGACGCCTCAAATTTCTCTAGGGAAAAGAAAGAAGGGGCGCCTTCCGGAGAGACAGAGCGACCTAGACAATACATTAAAATAAATTAAAAATATAGAAAAAATAAAATTATTAGAGTTAAACGACCGAATTTCACCATCAGCTTTAAAACTTCAAAGCGATAATTGAAGTATACTTTGAAAAAATGCGTATAAAAAAAATTAGATTTTAGAAACATCCTAAACATACATGCTGCAACTTTTAAAGCTCTGAAACGTAAGACTCCAAGTACTCAAGTCGCAAACAAACAGCAGTCCCAAATCTTTTCCAATTTCATCATCGTGACTTACAAAATTAATTCTTGTCATGGAATCAACAGGTTTGAATAGGGGAGGGAAGAAAGCCATCAGACGGCAATGCGTCACGCCACTAACGCGGACGCCTCAAATTTCTCCGAGGAAATGAGGGTCCGTTTCAGAAGGAAAGGGCGACAAGGGCGCAAAAAAGGAAATACAGCAAAAATCCAGAAAAAGAGACGCCGATAAAAGCGGCTTAGGAGGGCGGCCCCGTGTAATTAAACAGGAAATTACAAACGGTGATTCGAAATGGGATTAGGGAACAGGGGAATTTATGAGAAACTGTTCCAACAGCAGCAACAAGTGTGAATATCGGGAGGAATTTTCTACCTTTTCGGAAAAGGGCGCAAATGAATGGAAGGGAGTGTTGACGCGGTTTAAGCAACGTCATGGGGTCTGTAAAGAAAAGTTAATATCCGGTTTCCCTTTATTTTCACCTTACGGCTGATGTGTATATTAAAGTACTAGAAGGGAGATGTAAAAAAAGATGGCGGTGAAGTGATCTTCGTAGATGTAATGAAGGAGAATTTAAAACAGAAATAAAAGTTTTCATTTTTTGAAAGTTAAGAAATACGGTTCTTGATTAAGGATATCGGAATATATGAATTTTATCGAACTGGTGCAATGATGGAATGCTTCATTCGCCATATCAGTTATCTCTAAAATTGTAGTTTATGTTGCTTGATTCAAATTCAATATATTTGTCACATCCCAATCCCACGTGATATTGAACAGGTCATGTGTTTATTGAAGAAAACGTCAACGATTTAATAACTTGGGAAATAGAGGACCGTTCATGAATTCGAAAAAAATGTTCATCCCTAAATAGCATAGAACAAGTTTTAATTATCTTGAATACAAGACGTATATAAAATATTTGTGATGTAATAACTGCAAAAACTTGCAGACTCGACGTTGTTAGACCCACAGTGCAAGTGCAGTGTGGCCCCTCCCAATTAGAAGTGACCTGTTAAACTGTGACAGTTATATCTGTTTATCAGATTTTTTAAACATACTATAGCATGATACAACTTTTAATACTCTAAAACATAAGGCTTGTTTAAAATCTCCACGTACACCAATCTCACACCTTTCCCAATGTCATCACCAGATTTTACAAAATTAATTCTTTTGGGGATAGCGTCTGGCTTCAGGTCAGGTTTGAACCCGGGGCCAAGAGTATGGTAACCCCCCGTGCATTAACGATTAGACCAAAAGATATCTTCCGATCCGAGCGTATAACTAGAAATGTGTTTCGTAGCAGAGAGTGACGCAAGAGCTGGCTCGTCATGAAATCAACAGCTCCAAGTAAAGAGCAGAATAAATATATCAAACAGCAATGTGCTATACCATTAACAAGGTCTCAAAGCACATTTAACATCACGCAACCGTAAATATTTAAAATTTGGTAGGTTTCTAAAAGTTCCAAATACATAAATCAATTTCACATTTTTGCCAATTTCATCGCAGATTTTAATTTTGTCACAGGTCCAAATATGAAACGGGTGAAAGATATCAAATGACAATACATAATACATCTAACAACATAGACACCTCAAACTTCTCAAAGACAAAGAAAAATTAGAGTCCATTTCAGAGGGAAAATATGCACAGGTGCGAAGAGGAAAGCGAAAATTCATAAAAATAGGAGCAGATAAAGAAAAAGCAGCTTAGATAGTGGGGCCATGTAATTAAACAGAAAATTACTAACGGTGTCTCGAAATAGGATTCCGGAACAGCAGGATTTATGAGAAACTGTTCTACGAGCAGCAACAAGTGTGAATATCAAGGAGAAATTTTCTACCTTTTCAGAAAGGGTGCAAATGAATATATGAAGGGGAGGGTTGATGCGGTTTAAGGAACACCATGGGGCCTGTGAAGGAAAGTTAATAATCTGTTATCTTTCATTTTCACCTTACGGTCGATGTTTGATATTAAAAAATGGAGATATAAATAGAGGGGAAGTGGAGCTTTGTGGTTGTAATAAAGAAGTGATGTAATAAATGTGAAGGTTTCAATTTTAAAGTGCAAAAAGAGTTAGACAAACTAATCTAAATTTTAGCAAAATTTTGTGGTTGTAAATTTTCCTGCAATACGTCATATATGAAGGGGAAAATATTGTAATAAATTAAGAATAATAATTTGAGTTTTTGATGAATTTATACTTTGAGGTCCTCTAGAGGACGAATCAACGATTTTCTCTCACAACATATCTCTATATCTCTCGCTATTTATCTGTTTTTGATCATTAGTTCTTTCTGTTTTAGCTCAAAAGCTATTGGACACTTTTTTATAATTAGGTTCCAAGTAAAAGATTTCGGTTAATTTTAGTAAAACATAGGCAGCTTATATCTCTTTTAACTTTTACAAATGGAATCAAAAACTTCACAAAAATTGAATTATAAAATAGAAAAAAAAAACGTCTGCTATAAATATAAATTGAAATATCTCAATAGCGGTTGGTTGTGCATAAATAAAATTAATAAAAAAAAATTAGGAAATTATTTTTAGCGTAATATGGTATAAAAACAGATATTGTGTGTTTATCTGTTCTCAAATTATAACTAAAAGAATGTTGGAACAAAAAATTCTGAGATTTATAAATATTTCGAACAAAAATTCCAAGATTTTAGATCTTTTTCATTATCCACAGGTCAAATCCTACATGAATGCAAAGTTAAGTTTCTCACTTCAGCAGTTTAAACTGTGTAACTGTTAATCACTCTGTTAGTCTCACTCAGCTGTATGTTTATGATGAAAGAGTGAAAACACTAATTTGATTCTATAGAGATTATGTGCTGTCTACGTTCGGTTTTTAAATTATTTGCAGGATATATAAATAATTTTAAAATCTAGCGTGTTATGTGGGTTCCTTTTTGAGAGAAAAGATATTAAAATCGTCTCAATATTAAAATCATCTAATCAAGAAGACTCATGTAGTGATTAAAAAAGGGCAAAAGGAGAAACAGGGGAAAATAAAAGATCAATATTAAGTAAGTTTCAAATATGTCCTCCGATATAATTCCCTTTATAAAAATTCTACAAATAACCTCTTTTCTTATACACACACAGTACACAAAAATAGATACTTTACCTGAATACTTATAGCTCAAAATCAATTTATTTTCCAAAAGTATTGACCATTTTTTTTCACTGCACATTTTGCACACACACATTTAAAAACGACAACTATTTATCCAACCACCATTTCGCTTAACTCTAAGAATAATATCACAGCCTGAAAAATCCTTTATTATTTTTTCAAATAATTTACTTCAGCTCCTTGTCAAAATAGAGAGCTAAAAAAAAAAAATCAAAATCAGGTATATCCGAGACAGAATTTGCTACTTCTGACTCGAGATTGATCTAAAACTGCTCCTGGAAACAAAACATCACAACTGACATCGCCATATGCAAATGCAGTGTGTTATAGCACTTCCCTAGAGGGGGCGACACAGACAAGGTACGCCCTAACCGAATTAGATGATGAAGTGTACGGCAAGTCGAAACTCGGCTAAATTTATGCGATCTGGTAAAGCATGAAAAATGAAAACATGGCGAAGAAGTAAAAAGAATTTTCGTGTACATATTGTCGGGAAATTTTCGCACCTGAGACTTCAATTATGGTAGGAGAGAGCGAGAGGTCTTCATGGTAAGAGGTAAGCCCTGTCTCCGTACGTCGATGGAGGAGAGGTTCCTTTTGTCTGATGGATAATTTTTACTTCTGAATGAAATATTGAGGTAGAGAGAGCTAATGTAAATATAACAAATAGACTGTTAATACAGCAGATGAAGCTATTTGTATTTCTAGTTGACTCCTAAATTAATAAAGAAAATATTGATGGAATATACTTTATCGTGTGCAAGGAAGCTACTGTTGTTATTACTAATCCTACGTGCATAGAACTAGGTCAGAACAAGCCTATAAAATTGAAGTCCATGGTAAAGGGAGATATTGCAGCTTTTGTTGGTTCAAAGACCAAAGACACTCCATGGTTGAATAATTTTTACTCAACTACCCAATTTAGACCTGACTGGAACCAGTGATGGTGGCAGCCACAGGGATCATATCCTCATCAGAGCCGGATTATGATTTTGTAGGTTCCTGGGGTACAGGTACTGTGAGGCATGAGTCCTTGCAGATTATCTAGTATCTAATGCTATGTTAACTACCAATGTAGATTTACTTCTACTTTTAGCTTTAAGGTAATGAAGCACTGACTCACCAAAGTTAAGATGAACCAGAACAAAAATTATAAAATTTTTGTATAAGACCAAAAAATAAAGCTGATCCAATACAGCTTTCTACATAGCATATACAGAACATACTTATATTTCGATTCAGCATTCATAAATTATATAACTTTTCACTTCTTATAAAAGCTCTGAAATGGGATCAATAGCATTTTTTATGGAAACTTATTGCAACAGTCTATTGTTCATTTGCTCCTTCGGAAGTCCCAATGGCTGATGCGTTCCTGTGCTTGCCCAGTACGCGGCCGGTCATGGCTAATGACAGACACCTACCTATATTGCTGAAATGGAGACAATAGAACCGAAGGAATGGAAATATAATATTTAGACTATTCGTCAGCTACGTGAGCAATAAAAATTACTGATTAAATACATTCTTTTAACTGGCCTACGATACATTAATAAAAACAAAAACGACTACTTTAGAATTTAATTCGAACTTTGAATTAATACTTTACGACAAAGAATTTACATCAATAAACCTATATACAGTGTTGTAAATTGTTCAGCGAGATATTTTTAGGCCAAATTTTCAGTATTTTTTGCAAATAGCTAAAAATCTACTAAGTTTCTGAATTTTTGTGTAGCTAACAGTATTTTATAGAAGAAGAACTTTCATTGGACATTAGCTGCGATTTTGAGAAGCATGAATTACTTAAAGTAAACGCTGGATAATGATACATACATAGACAGATACATAGTAGGACACATTCTAATAGTATAAACACTAGTTATGATATCTTTGTGTATATCGGCTATGGTTGCGTGTATTAATAAAAAATTAAAAAAAATGAAACGGGAATAAATATATCAGGAATATAAAGGCATATGATGTTATCATTGATAGAGAACCAAAAACAAGTACACAAACTTACCAATACAAAGGAGTTCTGACAAAACAAATAACTACCAAATAACGGACACAAAACCCAGTCTTTCGTCTTCTCTCTACGTAGTCAAAACGTGTAAGTGCCAAAAATACAAAATAAAATCAATTCATTCTAATAATTTATTTTAATATCAAATATGCCAGTTACATAATACAAACAGAAGAAAACGTGTAACACAAATTTATGTCCATAACAGTTAACAGAAAAGCGAAATATAATCCATAAAAATATACATGGAGGAAAATCCCAAGAGAGAATCGATACGTCAAGGTATGTCCTAAACGAATTAGGACTAAAAGTATGCAAGATCCGGCTATGCCAACACCGACTAAAACATGAAAAATGAAGAACACGAACGGGAAAAAAGACTTTTCTCATGTACACAGTCTTCATTGCATTGCACCGCACCTGAGATCGGGCTTCAACCTAATTATCCCTCTGAGGAAGTTCTGTAGGATAAATGCGTGCCCTACACTGCAAAGGATGTTGAGAGGGTTATTTGTTACAATATAAGATTGCGGGGAAGTTATATGGAGATTAAGTAATGCACAAAGTGGGGGGCTCTCGTTCAACCAGTTGAAGTGATAGATCGTGCTTTACATCGATTTTGTTTGCGGGAGATAAAAATGAAAACAGGTATATGTCTTTCTCTGCAAAAAATTTTGAATAGAATTCGACAAAAGAAAACGTGTGAAATGCTATAGCATAATAGCTCGAGTTACTAACACACTGCAAAAGATACAACAATACAATATTCGATGGAATGTCGATTTATTTAAGTAAAAATGACTAGTAAAAATAAAATTATAATAATAAATAGAAGTCACAACGTAAATAATGAAACAGAAAATAAATAAAGACGATCTTTTTCGGAAACGCTTGAGTTTTCTTTTCATGCGAAAAAGCCAAGAAATCTAACGTTAAATAAGAGTGCTAGTAAAAATACTAAACGACAGCAGTACCGGCGCTACCTAGTGTAACAAGAGATAAATTAACCGAAAAACAGTATTGAAAATCCGCAAGCGGAATGTGACGCAGAAACAGAATAAGGTAGAACCAAATTAAACATGATATACTCAAGAAATAAACATTATATAAAATTAAGCAAAGCCAATAGATAACTTATTTCAAAGTGTTTTGTAAATATAAAATTTCATACCGAATTGCCAAAAAGTATATTTACTTTTATTGGTACAAATATTATGGCTTTTATTTGAACAACATTCAGTTTTGGTATTAAAAGAAAAAACCAGACTAAAGTTATATTTATATCTTGTTCTAGCACGGCACTATAAATATGTATACTAGCTGTAATTCAATAAAAAATTTGAAAGATATCCAGGCACATTGGCTAACTTTATGGCACAATCATCATAACGTATAGTTAGAGAATAATATAAATCAGAGGGTAACAAGTATAAATATACAAACACAGATACATAAGTATCATTTTTCTATATATAGTTTTCGGACTATTTTCTTGTATTCTTTTAGTAAATGATTAATTGAATAATTATTTCTATTATGTTGCGTTGTATACGACATAAACTGATTAAGCTGAATGAAAAAGATGTATATATAAGGGAAAATATATAAATGTATATTATTCCTGCATGATAATATCAGTAGACTATAAATTGAGCCAGAAATGTTACTTTAACAATTAGGCTATAGGTAATGGAAACCCCAGTAAGAAAGAATAAAAAAAAAAGGACTTAAATGAAATTAGACATACATAATATTTAAGAAAGATTAGATTAAAGTTGGAACCTAGATTAAAAAGTTAGTGAGTAGATAATAATAATAACAACTTTGGACAACAAAATCTGATAAAATACAATTTTAATAAGGTCTTGCATACAGATTTTTAAAGTCTGTCATAAAATCACTATGCATTTATGTAGTGACTGTTCATGCTTTGGTTTCTATGAAAAGGTCAACAACCAAGCATGATTAATAATGCTTACTAAGTCTCGGTTTTTAAAAACATACAAAATCTGAAGCCACTCTTATTACTGATATCCTTCAAATATTTCTCTCTCCCCACAAAAGAAGAAAAAAGTTTAAATATATCTGTAATATCTATAAAACTTAACTTCATATGGACAAATATACAAATCTACTATTTTCTTCAAATTCCTTACTACGCAAAATGATGTTATTCCATTCAATGTTTTTGACGAAAATTTATCTGCCTAATGTTCATAATATGGAATTCATAGTACCCGCAGAAATAATCATACCAAATTTGAAAAAAGTCAAAATACTTGGATTTGTATACGAACTAAACAGACAGTCTTTCATTATAGATGTTCTTTAAAAGAATGCTAGTAATAATAAAACCATGCCAAAATCATGCCAAACCCGAGATAAAATTAGGGGTCTTGTCAAAGTTATGTAAACGATTACTTTTTTAATTAAGAAGTCTAATTAAACACACAAATGTTTGCAGAACATTACACATCCCAGAAAAGAAACACGGTCGAATTTTAGATATTTTCTACAAAATCCAAAACCACTACTTTCATTCCAAAGATAATGGTTCTTCTACGAAGTCTTCAAACAAAATAATGCAAGGATCAGTAGCCAGCTAATAACGAAGTCTGTCATATTTTATGCTTCCACTATTCTAACAACTGAAGTTTATGAACCAATGGCACAAGTCTGAAAAAACAAACCTTGTCACTCTGTAGACAAACTTCAAAAGACACCGTCACACCTTGTTACCATTAATACACCAAGTTGGTCGACCCAAAGTGCATCCAGGTGGTTAATAGCAAATGATAAATGATTCCTTTTTCCTTCTTGGCGAGGTATATGTCTAGAGAGGAGAGGAGAAGCATTACTTTTCTAAGCGACAGGTAAAAGAGGACAAGTTTAAAAATACTTCTTCTTTGGCCAATGACTCGTGAAAACGATAACGAGACGCCTGGCTCGTTTTTTGTTATGTCACACATATATTTATATATAGAAGGAGAGTTTAAGACAAAGGATGCGTTGTGAAAAGACTTTCAGGAATCCTAAAAGGTGTCAACCTCGGAACAAATTGCGTGATTGTGTTCGTAAAATTTATGATCGGTGCTTTTGGATAAGCCAGAGTGATTGTTATCGCTCGGTTGGGGTTTTAACTTACAATTAATTGAACGTAAATTAAGTGTTGGCTGCAACTTAGTTGATCAGAGTTTATAGTTTGCGCAAGATCATTTATTCTTGGAAAGTAATTGATCGGAGACGCGAAATTGTGAGAAATTTTAAATCGTAACACCTGCAGAACATATTGGATAAACATTCGATCCAAGTAGCCAGCTTTCTGAATAAATTATTTTAAATATTTCTTATAAATAAAGATTTCTTTAGATCCCGTATCTTGAAACGGTGTAGTTTATTTGTGCAAAACTGTGATTATTACGCAAAGAATTGTTTTCGGAAAAAAAATAAGCTAAATATCTTCATGTTTACAGAAGGAAATATATTTTTATACATCGTACAATCCGCCTTTTCCTCTTTTATATTTGTTATGCATCCATATTATGAAATAAAATGAAATATTGGTGTTTCGAAGTGAAAACAAAGTAAAAGATTCTTGCATTATTCTAGACCATTTTGTCTAGACGTGCAACCTAATAAAGTTATTTGGCAATAACCTCTTGGGGTAGCTGAGGCAGGTCATGAGCAAATCTTGCGGGATACTTGAAAGTGGATTGAGGTTCTTTTCAAATAAAAAATGATCGATTCATTATTTCACATAATTCTCTTTTAAAATTGAAGCTAATTTTCTGATGCAGATTATACATTTTAAGGAGTGTATTTAACGCAAATATTATAAAGTCCTTGATTCTTTTCTTCGGGATCAGATGCATCGTGTCCTTTTCTCAAGATATGGATTATGAGATGCCTTAAGATCTTAGATCCTAAGATCTAAGTTTTATACTTGATTTGTTTTCTTTTAATTACCTACTACATAGAGATAAGTTTTTTGAAAAAAGTATGTCTAAAAGCTTAAGTGTTAAAGACATCATTATTTTTTTTTATTTCTTTCATTACTTTGCTAAATTTGCCAGCAATCACAGTTGATATAACGATGTCTTTAAAGCTATGTGAATTAAGTTTGATGTAAATAGATGGATTCCCTCCAAATATCCATTACTGTGCTGTTTGGATAATGTCAAAATTATGGATATACCTAAAGTTGCAGTTATTTTGGAAGGTGAGCATTGTCCACCAAGGGTAAAGAAACGTTTAATTGAAGCAATCCTGTTGAAACTCATGAGGTTGATGTCAAGATATACAGCAAAAATCACAAGTAGTTTGAAAGTAACCGCATGGGTAAAACAATAAACAAATCTTCCAGTGTAATTCCGAATAAGAGATGAGAAAATTTTCTTATTTAGGTATTTTGGATCAATAATTTTTAATATAGTTCTCTTTTCAAGTGCAAAATTATAGCTAATGTTCTGTTAAGGAGGGCGTTCAACAACTTAATTTAAATTGGTGTTTTTCTTTCTCATCCATCTCTAATAAAATGAATTATTTCACCATAATTAATACCTTTTATAGATGCCCTGTTAGTTGGTGGAATGTATTCTATTAGTTATTCAGAATATATTGCATAAATATCTGATATTCGATGAATATCTTGTCTGATTACATTGTGTAAAAAAACATAGCTAATAGACTTTTGGCCTAATCTTCACAGTATGGGTCTAGAATCCCAAGTCTTAGGTTCAGCAATAATTCGAACTGAGAACTAACTAATGGTGCATCATTCGAGGATAATAGTCAGTGCTCAAAATGACTGCACTTCGGGATCTATCTATAATTTTGACCTTCAAATTGCACAGAGGTTTCAAAAGAATAAACAATAGTAAAATTCACCTAACGAAATGGGGAGGGAAAGAAATGAATAAAAACGCTGAGAATGAAAGATTGGTGCCACTCTCCACTATCTCTGATGAAGTTAATTACTTCAAAAATATTAATACATCTCTAGATGCCTTGTTCTCTGCATTTATTTGTTCTTATATCATTTTACATATACATCGTATATAGCGTAAGTATTCGATGTTCGACAAATATCTTGTCTGATTATAACAATACGCCAAAAATCGTAGATTGTGCACTTTTAGCACGATCTTTATAGTATGTCCTAAGTCCTAGGTTCAACGATAACTCAAACTATTGAATTATTAGAACTAATAGGATTTCTGTAACATTGGACGGCAATTACCGGTGTTCAAGATGTTCGTACTTTAAGATCTACCTATAATTTTGACCTCCAAATTACTCAGAGGTTTCGAAGGAATGGACAGTTGGGGATTCGCCTAACGACATGGATGAGAGAGAAATGGGTAAAAGTGGTGAGAGAGAAATGGGTAAAATTGGTAAGAGTGAAAGATGGATATCTCTAATGAAGATAATTATTTCATCAATATTAATACATTTCTAGATGTCTTTCTGCGCCTTACTCCATGTTTGTATATGTATCCAGGGTGAGTATATTGTTTAAATATCAGATATTCGAGAAATACCTTGTATGATTATAATAATGTGTTACAATAGATAACAATTTTAGATCGATCATTTCAGTAGGTGTCTGGTAATCCACAAATTAGGAATTCGATACCGGTCTGGAACAATAGTCGCACAAACCATCTTACATAATGTAATTATTACAAACAATTATTATTATTAAAAACATATTTGTTTAAGGACTATAAAATTTTAATCTTGAACTTTGCTACGAATATATAAAAGATTTAAAATGTTTCTCACAAATATATAAAAGTAATCAAAATGCAACGAAACATTCCTCCAAATCCATTTCCGCACTTAGAAACTGCATTCTTTTATTTCTTTCCTTACTTCTTCGCCAGCAAGTCACAGCTGATATACGGACGCCTATGAAGCTATGTGAATTGGGTTAGAGGTACAGACAGGTGGATTCCCCAAAGGTCCATTTCTGAGAAACCGCTGCGCTCTTTGGAAGAAGTCAAAATTATAGATGGATCCCAGAGGTGCGGTCAACCTGGACGCTGACCATTGTCCACCAAGATTCTAGAAATGCTTCAACTGGCCAATAGAAAAAAAAAACATCTCTATACTGCGCGCACCGACTGATTGCTACTCTCAGGGGTAAAATTGTTCGACAAACAACAATTTTGTTCGGGATGTCGTGAAAATGGATGTGTTGATGGCAGAGAAGAGATTTCGATGCTATTTTTTCTTCAAAGAAATTTACAAGCTTTGTCTTGTGACAATTTTTGGTAAAATATATCTGTTTTAAAAGTTTTTTTTTTTTTTTTTGTATTTTCAGATAGTTTTCAGATTCCAAGATTTTAGATTCTGTGTAAGATTCATTGGTCTGAGTGAGATTCGGAGACAAATAGCTTTATTTTGGACATAGCATAAATTGGTAACCGCAAGGAGGACATTTCATTTAAAGGGAAAATAACAAAGCTTTTAACTTTATTCTCCAGACAAAAATATTTCTGTCTTGTAGGATTGTACAGTTAAAAATAACATAAAGTTAGTGTATTTTACATTTGTCTTTATAAAAAGAAAACACACATTTGAAAAGATAATAACGCCTGTTTACAAGAATATTTAAACATCTATTATTTTTTATTAAAAAATTATAAACTATTGCTATTTAATTAAACACTTAATTATTCATTAATTAAATTAATTGATTTATTTTAATATATGATCGCAAATCGCGAGAGATTTAGTTAATGCAACCGACAAGAGAGTTATAAAAGTTACATAATATACAGCGACTCATCACAGATAGTGATTACTGCATTCATAGATCAGAGGAAGGATAAGGAAATTCATAGATCAAGGGTTTTTAATGAAGATTTCAAGGAGATTTTACTTCTGGTGGTTCAAAGTATTTAGAGTATTGCAGATGCAAGATGAAATTAATGAAAATATTTTGTTTGGGTATATAATATATAATTTCAAAGCCATGAAAAATAAATGTGTTGGACTTAATAAGTTTCGTATTAGAACGTGGTTTGAAATATGAATTTGGAATAACGATTTCTGTAAAAGGGGAGAATTTTTTTAGGGAAATTTAAAATTTTTTTACCAAATATAAGCACAAAATCATTTAACTCTTTACTGATGGTCCAGATAACGTTCACAATAAAGTGAACTTTTGTGAAGTAACATTGCGTTAAGAGCACGATGAAAATGCATAACCTTAGTCTAATAGTAACAGGAATAACTGTCTCGCCAAAATTATGTAACACAACTCTTTATTACTATGTGATCCGTTACTTTAGTTTGTTTTAGCGTCACTAACACGTCACAGCTGATATACGAACAAACATCAAGCAGTGTGAATTGCTTGTGATATGCAGACAGGTGAATTCCCGGATGGCCCATTCAAGAAAACTGCGGCGCTATTTGGACAAGACTATGGATGGATCCCAGAGGAGTGGCCGACCTGGAGGCTGACCATTGTCCACCTAGACCCTGGAAATGCCTAAACAATCTGGAGAGAGAAAAAAGCAGGAGAAAAAAAGGAGAAAGGCTCGCATCTATCTCCCGGCCAGCCGCCTGATTGCTATCCTCATGGGTATATAGTTCGACAAACAGCGATTTTGTTAGAAAAAGCTAAGAAGGATGTACAGAGAGTGAAGATAGAAATAAAAGATGTTACTTTTTCTAGTAACTGAAAGATATAGAGGGTGACAATGGTTTAAAAAATATGACCTGCTCCGAAAGATGGAAAATCTTGTAGTAGGTTTTGGATACATTTGGACAAATTTAGTGGTCTGCAAGATTTATGTTTAAAGTAAAACGAGGAAAAAGTTTTGTTTCTGAAATAAAATAAATGCTTACTTCAGCGAAAAATAGGTATTTATAAAACTAAATATATACTTGAAGATGAATTAAACTGCGGTGAAATGGAAGAAATACCAACATACTGGTAAAAACATGCCACTTAGAAGTATAATCGCAGTACATCATTTGTTAGGAAACACGTTGTAAAAATGTATAAATAAAGTATTTGTAGTATAAAGTTGATTAACAATAATTGATTTAAGTAAAACAAGCACAGTATCATATCTAGTTCACTAGTTTTAAAAACAGTATGTGGTATAGACAAGCATTTTAAAGCAAGAAATTAAAGTAATTTTAGTGAACATATTTCTGCAAGAAAAATCATAACAAAATGTCAACTTATATAACGGTGTGAATCTAATTCATGCAATTTTTTATGCATGCGTTACTGTATATTTAAATGTATTAGTATTTTTTGTATCACAGCAACTCCATAAAACATTGCTGATGCCTTTTAATTAAAAAACAAAATACTGATCATTGCATTGGTTTTGTTTTATGCCATTGGTAGTATAATAATATAAAAGTTGTCAACAGTATTTGAGCAGATGTCATTTACATGAAATAATTATGTAAATAACATCTGTTCAATGCATATCAAAACAAATATCACACATCCAATCATTATTGCTCACGTCCTAGGATCAGTGGCACGGTCTGGGTCTTCAACATCCAATCATTTTTAAATACATCATTGAGTTAGGAAATATTGAGTTAGACTGTGCGGTATCATTCACAACTTCTAATATACAACTGTATAAAAAAGTGTTAATTATTAAAAAATCGGAAGTATGTGGCTGGTATTAAGACAGGACCGAGGAAAAGAAATGAGAAATTTGGCGCAATTATATATCAAATTAATTTTAAAATCATAACTTTATGTTGTGGGAATGCAAAGAGAATATCTGAAACGGCTTTATAAACATAGCGCATCTCATCATATATGTTAGAACATTGTCGGTAAAGCACTCTTTCCAAGTAACTCAAAATATGAAAAAACGAACATTAGCTCTTCCTGAACTCAGCCCCAGAATTATCCAATTTCACAATAAAAGAAATGCATTTCAAAACAAATTTTACAGTTTTCGACAAATATTAACAATGTCAAAATCATGTATGTTAACTCATCGGATTTTTTTTTTTTTTTTTTTTTTTTTTGTGTGATGACACAATATATTTTACTTTACACTGAACACTGTAATTGCTGTCTGTAGATATTAATAGCACAGAAGTAAATTTCATTACACATTACAGTATTTATCCTTATTCATTATTTAAATATTGCAGCTAACGTTCTATAAAGGGTAATAAAATTATTAAAGATATATCTAGTAAAGAACCTAAAACTCTCTCCACAGACTGTGCCCAGAATAAGCAACAACAGAATCTGTAACCAGTAACGCCAAAGCTAAAACCGATCGGCGTTAACATCATATCCGTTCTCCATTACATAAACGGCTGGAAATCACGACTACACTGCACTATTAGCCTCTTCCATCCATACCTGCATATCGGAAGAAAAACAAACAATCCCAACTCCTAAAGCGCTCAATAAACGCAAATGGGAAAAGGAAAAACCTCAACCGATAAATCGGTCCATTACGTTACATCCATGTAGGTACAGCCAACAGCAAAAAAGAAAGAATGCTAACGGTAAAAGAACCTTTTCAACGACATCCGTCGGTTGAAACTTTTCCATTTCCCAATGCACACGTCACAATGGATAGGCCATCCGCAAGATAAGCTTTGATGGCTGGAGCGTAGAACCTGGTAAAAGCAAGAAGGCCCCCATACCACGCGCTATCACAGTTCTGGACCTTAATGCCACTACCGTGCACATAGAATAGCCATCCAGGAAAACGGTTTTCAATAGAGAAGACAGGAGAAATCTCTTTCCCGTTTTTTTCTCTCCTCCTGATGACCAAATGGGCATCGGAGTTGAAATGACGCACCGAGGGGTCATCAGAGCGTCTTTTTGTGGGCCTGTGACCTACGAATCTGGACATCTAGGGTCAGTCGGGTGTTGGTTTGCTTTTTTTTTTTTTTTTTTTTTTTTTTTTCCATCTGTATCCTCCCGTCCGAATTAAGATGGTATCGGGTTTATGCTCCGAGAAAATCCGTTAATGGTTCGATCTGGATGTTGGGGATGTAAGTAAGAAATCTTAGGAAAGGATAAAAAAGACAGGAATATTTTAATGGAGGATAGCAGTTTTCAATTTGATTTATGGATATTAGTATTCATAATAAATATTTCTAGTACATGTCAGAAATGGAAACAAGTTTGGTCTTTTGCAGACTAATCCTTTAAAAATAAATATAGTATTAACTAATTTTTAACAATTAAGCCATTTTTTAAAGTAAAATATGAATTTTAAAGGAAGATATGCCATAAAGTAGGTTGATGATATTCATTGCAGTTTTCTGTGTTACAGACAGTGAGCTGTAATGAAAACAACAGCGCGCCACTTTACGTGAGACATCTGAATTTTCACCATTAATTAACTGTTTAATTTTTCTTCTTGAATGCATGTCTTTTCGTAAAATAATGCTGCTAAACATTCGTAAATAGCATATCTTTTTGTGACGTTGAAATATTAAGGATGACAGGAGCAGACACGAAGGGTTAAAAACAATACTATTGCGACAGATGCAGCTTGTGTGATAGCCAGGATTTAAATTAAATCCAAGGTCTGTATAATGCCAACCCAGTTCGGGTACAATTCATCCAACATTCCAGGCCATATGCTCTTTAAAAAGTGAAGATAGTTTGTACTTTGCATATTTTTTAAATATCTCATATCAATGTTAATATAATGCAAAAAAAATGGATGAGTTTAATGAAATGCTAGTGCCAGTAAACAGGGTCGTTTTCGGTGTGCTTTAGCAAAGCGATATAGTGTTTAATAAACAAACAAGAAAGCATCCTTTAAGACCAATTTTGAACGAGTAAAATTCAGAAATATCATAATAAGATGCCAATAAGATCGCGGCGCCTGAAACCATGGTTTCAGAATCACAGAAAAAATGAAGATAGCAGATCTTCTTTTCCCTCAATTATTAGATTTCCGAATAATCCGATTTTTTTCACACAAAAAAAAATTAGTAAACATAAAATAATCACTGGCATATCCGACCCTTGAAAAAATTTCTGTAGGCGTTCTATCTGCTTCAGTTTGCTTCTTAAAGAATGCCGTTATCATATAATTTGAAATTGTTAATATAAAATTAAATAAACAGTATTACTTTTACTTATATTTAATTTTATATTGATAACTTAATATTTCAACTGAAGCATGCATACAAATCAGAGAATCAAACACTATATCACAGCCGGTATATCAATATTTGAAATCAATTAGTTTAACTCAAAGTATGCAACTTTGTAGCTCAGAACAAATTTACCTACGTCATAAATAATATAAAACTCATAAACCGTGAAAATTCACCCAACTTCCTCTTAATATGTGCTCGACCCCCTACAAAACCCCAACAGCTATGCATATATATGAAGCTTCACATTTGTGCACAAATTCATAGCAGGAGGGAACAGAGCAACGATCACCAATACACAACCCAATCGGATGTTATCACGGTCAAGCGAACCAATACCAACGATAAGAGAGGGGGCAGCGCCCCCAATGGGAAAGATATCGCCTATACCAAGATCCCCGATCTGAAGGGGGCTTTTGTCCAAGAACCAAACGTCGATAAAATAAAAATTGGGAAACAGGAGCCTAATATATTCATAAACTGAACAGGAATCCAAGGGAAATCGATGCTAATTTCTCTAGAATTTCGGATGGATTAATAGGGGAGGGTGTGGGGGTGGTATACTATGGAATGGGGCTAGGAGGCATTTTTAATGAATAGAATTTGCCGCTGAATTGGATTTTTATAGCTGTTTTTGTGAAAAAAAAAGTTATTCGGAAATTCGCGGGACATAGAGAAGGAGGTGTGTCCAGGCGTGGGGGGAGGCGTGTAGGAAAGATTCGTGATAGGATATCAATACATAAGAAAAAGATATTGTGAAAGAACCAAGAGGTGGTGATGGTAAAGTTTTTTTGAAGATGAAATCAATTGATACTTGTAGAGCGACTTTATTTAGAAAATCCCAATATTTTTAAGTTTATACCATTTGTTACGTATACTATTTTCTATCCAATACGTACTCAAACTACGTTCTGCTTAAGTTGTAAATGAAATCAATTGTGGTTAAATTCGTTAATCGAATAATCAGCTCCATCACAATACAGAAATTTTTTTGTAATGGCGCTGAAAATATTATTCGAAAAATATATGTTGGTCTCTTTATGCATCTTAAGAATTCGTGAACAAGAATCAACTATTTTGGAAATGCCGAACAAGAATAAACTATTTTGGGAATAATAACTATTCATCTATCTGTCAGAGTAGGAGTACGCTTGTGTAAAGGCTATCTTTCAAAGAAATTAATCAATTCAAATAAAATGTTTTCAGATTAATTAAACGACAGTTCTCTAATTGGTAAATACAAGAACTCAACTGATTTATTAGTAAAAAACTCTTCTATTTGCTGTACAGTTTGCAAAACAATGTAATAAAATAATTACAAATCATGTTAATATTACATGTGGCTTTCCAGAAAGATTCATGTAGAAATATTGAATTCATTAACCATTCCGTTCTTTTATTAATTTGGCGATTACGTGGCTCGGTTTTAGTTGAAATTACACATTATTAATTGTTGATTAAAACAGTTTATTCATAAAAGTTTCTTCCCGACTTTTTTAAATAATCAAGTCCAAGAACTACATTATTTTTAATGATGTACATGCTTTGCTAGAGAATTAAAGTTTTAAATTCATAATAAAAAATTAAATATTGAGATAAATAAGTGAGAGAGAGCTTAGCTAATTTTTTCTAGTACCTGCAGTACAACCAGAACCAACTTATGTATTTGCCACCCTAGGCATTGATGTTAATGCCATCCATAGATACTGAAATTAATACAATTCCTAGGTATTTAAATTAATGCAGAACCTAGCCAATGAGATTATAACACCCCTTATACGTACTGCTTAAGTTGCTTTGTCCTACGCACTAAGATTAATACATTCCCAAGGCATAAATATCAATGCCACCCTTGGTAACGTGTATGCCACTAGGTCCAATTTTTTCGATACCAATATATTAATATCCTAGTATTTATATATTTACTTCACCAGAAAATAGTATACTTAATATCCAGTATATTTCCTGCATCATATATTAATATATTTGTCGTTCTATACACTAATTTATTTGCCATCCCTAGAAATTTGTTGTATCTAGAATAATAGAGCTATTTTGTCTACAGAAACACTTTTAAGCTCTAAGACAGCAATAGAAGATTATAGTAGGATATCATAAAAATTTTAATTCGTGCTGTTGGGTCCACACCTGTGCTATAAGGAGAAATGATTTCGTCTCAACAGCTTACTGGATAAAGCGTTGCTTAGCCAGTTCGAAGATCCGTAGTTAATGTCATTTAGAATTTAAGCCCTTTACAATGGAACCCTAACAATCTATAGGTTAGATGCTGTAATCGTTGAGGTTTGAAAGACTGAGATTCTATTTTTCAAGAAAATATATCTAGTGGAGTTATTTCTATCACAAAATCCAAGATTCGTGAGAAATAGAAATCCAGAAAATGAAGGCGAGGATCTGTGCATGAATCCAGAATATGTTTATCAATTTTCTGGAAGCTTGCACAGAAAGTTGATCAAGTTTATTGAAAAGTGAGAAGTCATAGAAAAGCATAACTACTTACAGATGACTCAAGCAGAATGACCCAGAGAGTATTACGAACCATTCACTGCAAATCGTAAAATAACTCAATTTGCAACTTTTATCTCTTGAGCTTCATTTACAACCAATACCGTAGCGAATCACAGCTTCTAGGTCCAGAAGTTATCAGATCACAGTTCCCCATCCAGTAACAGTTATATATTATACTTATTCGAGCCGAGACGAATTTAAGGACTATCTTTCATATCGGGAGTCAAAAATACGATTCAGCGATACGCTCACGGGATGTCACGTGATATCTTCCTATGATCTGCGTGAGAAAGTTGGCATAGGACGCGTGGATTAATTTACGTAGTGAAGCGTAAATTTTTTTTTACTGTCATCTGGAACATACCAACCAAATTTGGAGTAAAAAGGTGGAGAATAGGCCTTAGTAGATGAAGGCGTACAATAGATAATCTGAGGGTAGGGTGGTTCAAAAAGAGAACATCGGGATGAAAAAACGTAAATCCAGTCTAGTGTTTGAGTAATCCAATTTGTAATAATGTATTCACTTATTCTTTTGAGTATAAAATATAAAAATATATAGTCTCTCTCGCTCTCGCCCTCTCCCTCCAGAGTACATTTAGTGAAGCCAAGTTGTTCTTAATTATTAAATACCAGCATTTCTCTTTTGAGCACAAAATAAATAGCCTCTCTACTGGGTATATTTAGTGAAGCCAGGTTGTTCTTAATTATTAAATACATTAAATACACCCACATTCCTTTTGAGCAAAAAAACACTCTTCTGTGTACATTTAGTGTTGTACCCAAGTTGTTCTTATTTATTAAATACACACATTACTTTTGAGCAAAAAATATAACCTCTCTCTACTGGTACATTTAGTGAAACCTAGTTGTTTTAAAATTATAAAATGCATTAAATGCGCACATTGTTTTAGAGCAAAAAAATACTCTTCTAGGTACATTTAGTGCTGAAGCCAGGTTATTCCAAAAACATCTGATACGCTTTTACAATTGTTTTATAGTTTACAATAGTTTACAAATCTTTTATTGTCGGCTCGGTAGCTAAGAGGCCTCAGACAAGCATTTATTTCTTCGTGCTTTCTCGGCTGCCGGGTTGTGGATCCTAGTCCCACCTCTGGGCATAGATATTATGGCGTCTTTTGTGGGCCCCCTTTGGTGCGCCGAGGCAAAGTCATGTAACGTCTAAGTGGTTCACGATCCGACCACTAAAAATAGCAAATGGTTGGGCGATGAAGGGCCTGGGCATTAAAAAAACAATTGTTTAACTTAATACTTAAGTCAACTTTCATTTATTAATGCATTTGATAGCTATTCATTTATGATTTAAATATAGATATAAAATGCAATCCATTTTATGCAAAATAATACATTGAAAACATGTTAATTCATTCTTTTGTTTCCATAAAAATATGCATAGTAAATATAAATAAATTATACAAACACATTTTTAAAATTTATTTTTATTATGCAAATTTGTTGCAATAAAACTTCGAAAGACATGTTATATCCTTTATTTGCATAATAAAGCATCTGAGCAACTCAGCATTGATTTATCATTATACTGTGAATCTTCAAGGATAAAAGTTATATAAAAGTTTTAATAAGTTTGTAGCAATTTGTATCTAAAAAAAGACCTACCATAGTATCTTATTCACCTTTGTTTTTATAAATAAAATTTACGGCAATTATTTAGCTTTATACTTATATAAGTCAATTTTAGAGGGTGTACAGTAGAGGAGGGTATCGGAACAAAAAACTCTTAATAGAAAAAAATAAAAGTAGAAATTACAGAGTTGCGAAAAAGAACAACTATTATTGCAAAGCCGAAAAGGCAAGAGCTAAGTAGAGAACAACTGAAACGGATACGCAGCAAACAAAGTAAAGAAAAAATATCAAATAAAATGAAATTCTCGAAAATGACGGCGTAAAATGGTAACCGAAACTTTTTCTTATGTCCAAAAATGAACTTAAATATAGGGTTTGTTTTTATCGATAAAAGTAAAACAGAAAAATAACAGAAAGTATAGGAAACAGTGCTCTGACTTACAGACATAAAAACAGAGGAAAGAAAAACTGCCATTAAAGTTGAAACTGCTTCCAGATCAAGCGATTGCTAATTTGTCTTAATTCAGCCCCCGTCTGTAATTAATATCTTAGTTGGAAGTCTTTCTAAGAGAGGGGGGGCTTTATAATGAACCGATGGAGAAGATGGGGGGGGGGGCGAAATTATTTTTAAGGAACGGTGTGATTTAACGATAAAACCGGGGCCCAGGTCACCGGAAAACTCACACCAGGTTCGGCGCGCTCAAATAACAATAATTTAGCGGAAAGTCGGCGCTAAAATTCTTGAAGTGAAAACAAAAAGGCAAATCAATTAATCTGAGAAACAGTGCATAGAGAGAGAGTGAGGGGGTGCACGGGTTTTGGGGGGTAGTCAGGCGAAACAATACCTTAATGGAAGATTGATTGTTCAACGTTCGCTGTTGTTCGTTCGGGGGGGGATACTTGCTGTGCAGGAAAACACTACAGAAGAGGAGGGGGGCAAGGAAATGGCACCTTTAAGGGAAAGGCTGAAATATTAACAACGGTGCAGTGAAGGGGAAGAAGTTTAAACTTTGTTCAAAACGTCGTTCAATGAGTTGAGCGATTGCACCCCCCCCCCCCCTTTTCGGAGATGTATAGGTTACGTTACAGCAGAAGGCGGGGGTATGATGTAATTTTGGAAAATACACCCACCCTCCTCCGAATCGCGATGATTTCTTTTTTCGCTAATATTTTTTCGCAGGGGGGAAAGGAAATTTTTTCGCTGTTATTGTTGTTATTATTACCATCGCGTTTCGCGCTCCGAGAAAAAGAATTGTTTTTCAGCCCGGGCATTTAATGGCGAAACTTTATTAAATTTATTTTGTAAACGGTTTTTAGTTCCGACTTGTTACCGATGATTATTCGTGGAGATCACGCGCGGGGCATGTTATTAAAAGCGATTTTTCTCGCCTCGCTCGACGCCCTGCGTATGCCCTGATTATATCAATTAGATGCCAGGGCCGGCCATTACTCACAAGCACCTCTCAAAACACGCGACGCGCATCAATTCATAGTTGGGGATCGTTAACTTTTTTTTCCCGCCTTTTCCTGTGTTCTCGTCTTTTTTGTTGAATATTTAATCATTCTAAATCTACGGAGGTTGAAGGCTCGCAATGTATCGATAAAAACACGGATTCGAAACACTACGCTGCAATTAGAACGATTATTTATAGCACGTTTTTTTTTTTTAGTTGAGCAAATTAGCAGCGCTAATTTCATCGCATAACGATAAATAATACATCTGCCGCGGTGGTCGGAATTAATTTCCGGATTTTTTTTTCAAGTAATGTGTCGAGATAATAAGGTAATATTAATATTTAACAAATGTTAACTGAGTTCAAATAAAAAATATATCATTCATATGTCGCAATGTATTTTCTTAAAATAAGTGTCATTATGCGTAACTGAGCTACAAGGAAAGAGCGGGTGCTGTTCTTTAATATATGGATTAGAAAATGGGAAACAATTGAGCCATAAAAAAATGCAATTTTGAACAATATGTACTAAATATGGCATTACATGAATAATTAACTTCGTGAAAGATTTGCAAAAGGGGAAAAAATACTTGGGATAAATATTGCAATAAAAAATCTATAAATTACGTTTTATCATTGTATATATTAATGTAAAGAACGACGTTTACTTTATTTTTACGCAAAACTTTTTCTATATGTCGTAATAATAATAAATTTGCTTTTCTAGCATATTCCAAATTTTACAGTTTAAAGGGAAAACAACAAGTATGGATGACAAAAAGGTATGCATTTATGCTATAATTAGTTTGACATGCACAGTCAATTTGAACTTCTATTTTTACTATCAGTATACCCGTTCTTAGTACGGAATATATAATATAAAGAAACTTCAAATTCACAGTTCTGCGTAAATTTCTATAGCTTTCTAACTGACTTTGTTATTCAAAACATTTTACTAAAATATTTAATTTAATTCTCCTCAAAAGAAGTATAAAGATCTCTGTTCTTGCTATACAAAGTTATCTTCACAAGAAGATCTGAACGATAAAACCTCCTGGCCCCGTTTGTAAACAAATTTACGAAAAATATGAAATTGAATCAATATATGCCAAAATGAATGCGCTAAAATGGTATTAGAAAATATACCCATACCATTTTTATACTGTTTAAACAATTATCTGACCACAATATATGAGCTTGAAAAATAAAAAAAAAAGATAACTTAAGAAATTAAAAATATCAATAATCTCCGTAACCTTTCAACCCGAATGCTATAATTTATATAAACCAGTCAAGAATGTAATCTGATAAAATTTATTTTTATATACATTTCTTAGTTATTTAAATTGGAAAAGATTTAATAAAATCGTCTGCTGTATAAACTCATTGGGTTTAATTCGGCTGCTTAGCAACACAATATCATTTTTTATTTCAAATAAATTTGCGGAAAAACTATCGTTTGAATAATGCTATCTCCATTCGAGGTCAATTTTTACTTAATACTTTACAACATAGTTGATAACACTTTACAACATAGTTGTTAACACTTTACAACATAGTTGAAAAGTGTTCATGACTTTGTTCATTCTGTCGGTCTGTCTGTCTGTCTGTCCGTTAGCACGATAACTGCCGTAAAAATGACTTTATCAGAATGAAATTTTAGTATGTTGTTCAGACGGTCTGTGGGACCTATGGGAATATAAATGAATAATATCACCCAATTAGTTTTGGATTGAACCCGGGTTGAAAAAATGAAATACATTGAACCCTATTAGACCTAATTTTTCAAACATTTTTTAAGCGGATTTGAAATTTACAAATTGCTTTGAAAGTTTTAGGAAATATTCAAATTATCCCATAAAGTATATAAAAAAAATTTCGGCAAAATATATTCAGTAGATTTTAAATAAAAATTAAAATAATAATTACGGCAGCATCGGGCGCGGTTAGTACTTGGGTGGTTGACCACCTGGGAACACCGCGTGCTGTTGCCACATTTCGGGCGCGGTAGCCCGGTGGTTTGCGCGCTGGATTTGCACGTTGCCACAACTGCCGCCGTGTTCATGCGGAGTACGATCACGTTAAACATGCGGGTCCGTAAGTCCTTCCGAGAGGTTGGTGGTAGGGGAAGGAGGGTATGGTCCCTGTGGATGCCTCCCCCACTGGGTTCCGGTCTAAATTGGGTGGCACTTCCCGGCCGTCCAAACTGTTACCTTACACCTTTCTGGTAGGTCGGACGATCTGGGTCTCAACAACAACCCTTTATATGAAGAGATCACGTGATCATTAAATGAAGGGATCACGTGATCCACTTCAAAATAAAATATGGCACCCATCTTGTGTCAAAATCGTGATTTTTAAAGTTCTTTTTAAGTCATATTTAGTGTTGTATCCGACCTAAAACCGCTTTATTTTTGCTTAAATTCTGTGCATCTACATACTAAAACAACGCAATTACAATATATTTGAGTTTAAATGACCATCAAACTTTGATTATTTCGACAAAGAAGCCTATTTTCATGTATGGAGAATGTAAACACCAAAAGATGTAGAATTAGTCGCATGCATTTCTTTAACGCAAAATTATTTAGCTCGTGGAATCTGCAATATAGCTGATATGAATGAAACATTCATTGATTTTACATAGAGAAGAAGACGATTTTTTCGATAAGTTTTAAGCATAGAGTTAAATTACTTGTATCTCCGTGGTTTTAAGCTTTTAAATAAAATAAATTATTATAGTATTGTGATGAATGAAAGGAATGGAAGAAAGTTCATGAATGAAATGCTGCTTTTATAGACAGAGCCAGGAGATTTATATTTCGATGACGTCATTTGAATAAATTTCATTTGTTTTCGATGAAGTTTTCAAATATAATAAAGTATTGTAGTATTATGATAATTTTAAAAATATTACCGCGGAACGTATCGCATTTTAGAGATGTTTAAACCAGACAATTTATATTTCGATGACGTCATTGAATGAAGTTCATTTTTTTCGATGATACTTTAAGTTTTCAAATATAATAAATTAATGTAGTATTGTGATAATTTTAAAAATTTTACCGAGGAATGTATCGCATTTTAGAGATGTTTAAATAAAATTGCATTGAAGTTTGAAAAGTCTTTCCTTATCAATACTTTATACATGATTGATCTTTCTTGTTTACCTTTTTGTGAAGTATCATAGTTAAAAGTAAAGTAATTAATGTGTACAGTATGCGTGCACTAATGACACGACGACTCATTCGTTGATGGCATTCTCATGGCTAGTTCCGCCGTCGCGAAAGGGTTAAACATTTTTCCATAACTAGTAATACAAATTAATTGGGGGGTCTATTATTTTTTCCCCATAAGGTACTATTTGGCCATGGGCAACCTAACGACATTAATCCTTTTATCACACCTGAATCGAAACTTGTGTAAATCCTATGTTAGAATAATGTAGACTTCAATCACAATTCAAGAACTCCTTTGGGACACCTTAAAGCAATGTGTAACATTATTCTATAACATACCTTATCTCTATACTTGCACATTTTACAAGTAGTCTAGAAAAATGAACGTTGTATTGAAGTAATTGAATAGAATATCCGCTATCTTCGCTAATGTAATGAAAAGAGATCAAGGCTCCGGCTCATTAATTATCCCGGTCCTCTTTTTCACAGCCCCCTAAAAAATGTGTCGGTGAATAAACAAGATGAGACACTATACCGTGAAAAAAAAGGTTACAGAATGGTTAATGAATATGTCAAGACCGTAAAAAAAGCAGGGCGCCTAAAAAGTAGCGCTGTAAATGGAGCGTCATACTAACGCTCCGGCATTAGCCTACGGGACACTGAAGCACAAGTTTTAAGCTTTATTTTACAGTGGCAAGCAGTGACGCTTCAACGGGTTTTCAAATTCGCTAGAATTGTCCATTGAAATGCCGGGTCTAAGTGCGAGCAAATGACAAAAAAGTGGAGGACAATTAAGACAAAAAACGTAATTAGGTGAGAAGGGGGAGTTTGACCTATGAAAGCGTTGTTTCGCTGCAGTGATTGCATGGGCGTTAACTTAAATATAATATTTGACTTTTTTTTTTTGCTGAAAAGTAAGATGGGTTTTTTGTTAATGAAGTAGGATAGTAAGTGTCGTGAGTGAGAAAAAATGGACGTCAAAAAGAAAAACAAGGAAGAATGAATGTTTCTAATAATGAATTAATAAATGTTTTGGCAGTGACTTTAAGAGAAGGACTTGTTTCTTAATCAGTTTGGACAGAATGGAAAATTTTATTTGTAAGTAACAGGATAACGTTTAGTGATTAATGGTTTGTTTAAGAAGATAAAAATGGAAAAGTGTTACTAAATTAAGAAATGCTTTATTTTTAATTTTATATTAAATAAACTCTTTCACAGGAAAAGATTAAAACACACAATATCTTATCGCACTACTATTGTTCTATAATCTGAACAACCAGATCCAGGTAAAAATTAAAACTAAGTAAGCTTAACTAAATCTGCACACTATGGTATTCTAAAGTTGAATATTATGTTAAACAATTAAATACTAAGGAATGAACGGGTTTTTTTTCGCTAAACATTAAAGCTTAATCGAAAAGATTAAGCTTTAATGTCTATAGATTAAACTGAATATATGCGAACTCTACAGCTGAGCTAAATATTAATACATATCTAAGCAC
This sequence comes from Amaurobius ferox, assembly GCA_951213105.1. NCBI lineage: Eukaryota > Metazoa > Arthropoda > Arachnida > Araneae > Amaurobiidae > Amaurobius > Amaurobius ferox. The sequence goes on from OX578137.1 coordinate 28,935,603, forward strand.
TAAAATTTAGCTAAACACTAAACCTTGGTTAAACACCAAAATTGAACACTGTGGAATACAAAATGTGACATTAACGCCGTGCTTAAATAAAAGATAAGATAAACATTGAATAGCTAAACATTAAACGCTTAGACAAGTATATAAAAGTTATCTAAACACTAAAGTTGACTAGCATCTAGATATACTAATTGCCAAGTGTCCGTTTGTCTGTCTGTCTGCCTGCCACGCCTTTTTGAGGCACTTTCCGAATAGATAGAGACTTGCAATTTGGTTCACGGGTCGATCGTTCGATAAAAATCCCTGGAAAAATCGAATTTTTCGAAAACATTCTCTAGAGGGGGTGCTCTACACCAAAATGTTGGAAAAGTGAAATGATAGGAAAGCATACTTTGCCATAAGATAGAGACTTCAAATTTAGTGTATGGGTAAATCGTTCGAAAGGAAGAAAGTGTGCAATTTCAGATATTCAATATTTTCTACTTAAGAGAGTGCCGCACACCAAAAATTTCGATTTACAGAATAAATGAGAAACGGCTCCTTTAAAATTTGATAGAGGCTTGAAATTAGGTATATGGACTAATCATTTAATGAAAACACTCAAGACGAATATAGTTTTTCAAAAACCGTTCGTTTAAGGGGGTGCTCCACAGGAAAACGTTCGAAAGGTGAATTGATAAGAAAACATACTTCGGGATGAGATAGAGATTTGAAATTTGGTGTAAGGGTAGATAGTTTGGAAGGAAGAAAGTGTACAATGTCAGTTTTCCAATATTTTCTACTTTAGGAGGTGTCGCACACAAAAATGTTCGATTTTCGGAATGAAGTAAAAATACCCCTTTTAAAACGTGATAGAGGCTTGATATTTGGTATATGGGGGAATCATTTAATTGAAAACCCAAAAAGATTGGAGTTTTTCAAAAATGTATATTTTTGAAAGGGGGATAGGTACTCCACAGAAAAACATTCGAAGGGTTAGAGACTTCAAATTTGGTATACGGGTAGATAGTTGGAAAAGAAGAAAGTATGCAACTTCAGTTTTCCAACATTTGCTATTGTAGGGGTGTCGTACACTAAAATGTTCGATTTCACTAAGAACTGAAAAACGCCTCCTTTAGAGCGTGATAGAAGCTTGAAATTTTGTATATGAGCTAATTAATCATTTGATAAAAAAACCTAAGATTATTCAAAAATGATCATTTAAGGTGGTGCAACACAGAAAAGCGTTCGAAATATGAAGTGATAGAAAAACATGCTCCACAATAGGATAGAGACATCAAATTTGGTGTACTGGTAGATAGTTTGAAAGGAAGAAAATGTGCAAATTTCAGACTTTCAATATTTGCTACTTTAGGGGGTGCCGAACGCCGATATGTTCGATTTTCGGAAAATGAGACACGCTTCCTTTTAAATGCGACAGAGGCTTGATATTTGGTATATGGGCCAATCATCTGATAAAAAACCCAACACGAACAGAGTTTTTCAAAAACGTTCAGTTATGGGTGTGATAGGAAGACGTGCGCAATTTAAATTTTCCTATTTTTTCTTCTTTAGGGGGTTCTGCACACTAAAATATTCGATTTGCCGAATAAATGTGAAACGCGAATTATTAAAAAAATGACAATATTCAGGGGGGGGGGGCTTATTGCGAGACCGTTGATTTTCAATGGGTATTCGGCTAGTATATTATTATTGATGTTAAAGACCTTAAACATTAATTTACATTAAACAGTCATTAATATAAAACATTAATAATAAGAATAATATTAATGAGTTCGAGATTAAAATGCAATGTCAATGCTTTAAATGTTTAGCGAAACATTCAAAACCTATCTAAACATTAAATCTAAACACTATGGAACAATAAAGCTAAACACTAGACTAAACACTATGGAACACTGTGCTAAACATTAAGGCTGAACCCTATACTACACACTGAAGCTGAACACTATGGAATGAACAGTATACAGCATAGTGTTCAGTTATAGTGTTTAGCTATAACCAGTTCCATTATAGCTAAATGCTATAACTAAACACTATGCTAAACATTAAAGCTAAACACTGACGTTGAACACCATGCTAAAAACTAAAGCTGAACACTATACAACTAAACTATAAAGCTAAAGACTGTGCTAACACTCAATTTGAACACCATAGAATAAACTGAATCTGAGTTAAATTCTAAAATTCAGCTAAACACTAAAGCTTATTCAAGCTTAGTACTTTAAGATCTCACAAAATTCACAAATGTTCACCAAATGCATTGCAAAATCGTGAAAAAAGTATGTCCCACAATTCAAACACTCAGCGGTTAAATTGCATAAACGACAAACGGAGTCCGGGTTCCTTTCCAATTCCAAAGCCATGCAAATATTTCCAACTTTATTGGAAGAAAGGATTCCAAAATTATACGCATTAAATTTAGTTCATTCGTCATCAGGGTAGAGGAAACATTAAAAAGGGTTTTTTTTTTAAACTTCGGAAAGAAGGGGGGGGGGGGCGGGGGTGCAATCTTTCTAGAGTCTGGGCTGTGAAAGATGTGTCCTCTCTTATTTTGCGAAATTAATTTCTTCTTCGGTGAGGAATCACTATCGGAGAAATCGAAGAATCGCAAGTGTCTTCGAGGGTTCGTGCATTGTGGGTGAGGTACAATTTAAAGGACGGATTTGAATAAGATGTGAATATAATTACTTTTCCTGGATGAATGAATGCAATATGCAAAAATAAGCTTTATTCAATACGCATTAGTCACAGGTTTAAAGTCGGAGAATTTTTATTGTCGATGTCCGGGGAAAGCGCGGAGAAACTAATATTAGAAGCGTGTGTGTGGTTTTTTTTTTAATTCCTATACATAATCAATTCTGGCATGGGGAAAAAGATTTTTGAACTCTATTATATTGATTTCGAACTTATGTTAATGGGCGACAGTTAGTCGATTTTAATGATCTTGTAATATAGATAGGATTGCCATAAGTCTGTACTTGACAACGCTGTCCGGACTTGCACTTTCGTGCAGACTTAGAAAATATTAAATTTTATTTTTAACATTCTCGGCGTGGTGGAATTTTTCTCGACATCAGGTATCAATCAGCATACGTTACGTTTAGCAATGAGGTATGCTCTCCTTTCTATGGCAGACTTTTTTTAACAAATGCGCAATATTGTTAAAAAAGTTTCATCTGAAAAGTAAGTATGAGTGGTATTCAGAATCCGCAGGAGCAACGAAAAATGGTGAACATGAAGCTGGAGAATGACCAAGTGGCTAACAATGCTGCTGCATTTATTTAAATTTAAGAAATAGCTTGTAGAAGAGTGGGAGCAGTGTGCTTTTTTTTTTTCTTCTAATCAGACACTTTCAAATCGGCCAATTGTCTAGAATTTAAACAATTATAGCAACCGTGAATATGGAAGTATTTTGCAATCAGAATGTAATGATATGCTGTAAAAAATATACACTTTGCTTTGTTGTGCGGCAGGAGATAGAAATCCAACAACAATATATAAAGTAGAAAATTTTCTTGTTTCATAAAAAATTCAACAAGAAAACTGTTGGTAAATACTTTTATCTCTCGTGTTGAACTTTCTTTCTTTCTATCCAGACCGTCTGATCTATACGAAGGTGTAAGGTTGTTTGGACTGTCCTTGTCACAAAGTCCCTGTCACAACTCCCTGTCACAAAGACAATATATGACTCGCAGCTCGCAGAAAGTCACATATGACCATGTTTTCGGGACTGTAGAAATTGTCTTATTAACGGTCTGTTTGTTTGTTAACTCTCCAGTCGACAGTTGTCTGTCTATACAGACAGTCAATAGCCAGACAGTCGTTTGCATAGACAGTCGACAGCACAGACAGTCATCTGCATAGGCAGTCGACAGCTAAAGATAAAATTAATATTTTTGAACTTTCTTAAATTTAAACTACAAGAAAAACCTGCAGTGTTTAATTCCGGATAAACTGTACAAATCTCTCTAATATTTTAAGCACGTTTGACTAGACGGGAAATCAAGAGGATTCAGTATTTTCAGACTAAGTTCTCATTCACACTATCTATAAAAACTTTATAACTTAAGCTGATTTTGTGCACGGATTTTAAACCAATTTTTAGAAAATCTTGGTATAAATGGCATATCAAGACTATAGCTCTCTTCCCTTAATCCGAGTTAAGAAGTCAAGTACGAACAAGGTGAAACTCTAAAGTAAAATCAAACAAGGTCGCGAGTTCATCCAACTGTTTGCCCCTAACTTTTGAGGTTAAATCGGTACAAATATACAAAAAATTTAGAAAGATTTAAAAAAATTTAAAGACGTCCGGTCGCGGGAGAAACGCTGCATTTTTTGAAAATCGAGAAAACATAAAAAAATTACAGTTTAAAACCGCGTGTTTATACGCCGCACCCCCCCCCCTCCTCTACCCACCTGTGGACAGGTAAAAATCTGCCAAACAGCATAATCCGAGGATTTTCCGACATAAATCTCCCTCACAAATCGAGTATCAAAGTCCTACATATTATCACAAATAACTACAACATCTGACCTAACCCTCAAAACAATTCCGGGAAGACATCCAAATTTTGTGGCCGCTCCCCCGCTGGGAGCAAGAAAATTAAATTTAATGCCATCGGGGGAATAACTTTTTAAATATACCAAGAAAAAAAATTACAGGGACTAACAGCGAGAAAAGAAAAATGCAGAATAAAAGGCGATCAGAACTTAATTGATGAATTTTTAATAGCATTCATTCATGAGAAGGGGGGAGTGGAAGTATAGGGGTTAACAGAACACATTTTTTCCCGACTTTCTTTTAACATAGGTTTCTGAAGAGACCAAGCAGTACATAACGCTGTGTTTATTTTTTACCGTGTTTTAGTTCTTGCTAACGACGTGCAGCAAGAACGCGTCCCGTGCCAACAGATGTTGTTTTATCTGTAGCGAAGGTGGGATAATTTTTTTAAAAATTTATTTCGCAGGGAAAATTGACGGTCATTTAATGCTCTTGATCAACTTACTATCCTTGTTTGATGGCGATAAATGATAAAAAATCTGAGTGAGCAGCACGTGACTTTCTCTGCAGACTCAATGATGTTTTAAACTTTTGTTGCACATTTTCATTGAAATAAAATATATTGCCTAAAAATTTAAACTTAGTAGAACACAGCAAATAAGAATATAAGGATTGAATAAAAGTATCAACGAGTAAAGTATCATTAAAAGTACATTCTTAATAATGTTTGACGAAACGTGATATATTAAATGAAATACTTGCAGAGCATCAAATTTAATTGAGGAATCACAATTAGCCTAAACTCGGATTCGAGAAAATTGTGATAAATTACTAATCAGATATGCTATCCCGTACGTCATCCTGTACTTACTAATCAGATATGATGTCCCCTACGTCATCCTGTACTTGCGAATCAGATATGCTATCCCTTACGTCATCCTGTACTTACTAATCAGATATGCTATCCCCTACGTCATCCTATACTTGTAAGTAATAAGATAGTTTCGTTTGAAAATTGCTACAAACTCTTCAAAAGAGTTCAACATTTTTTTTTATTTGTATTATACATATGTGAAAACCGTTTTTCTACAGTAAATATCAATTTAGCAGTAAAATATTCTTTAGCTCATTGAAATATTTTTTTTTTACTTTCAAAGTATTGTGGAAATTAAACTCTATAAACTCCAGAAGAACATATATAAAGAAATTACTTTAAAATAAATAAATAACACTCATGATAGTCAGACACAAAATAAGAAGAATCGAGCAAAATCCATGCATCAAAATAGATAACTTACAGTGAAGCATTTTGTGACGTAAAAAGTAATAATTATATTAAATTTTATGTATAAATATTATTGGTATTTAAAAAAAATCTTAAAATATTTAGAATCTTTCTTATTTTTCATTAAATTTTAAACGAGAATTATATCAATATGCTTGCTGCCTTTGATGTTTTGGAAAATCCCTCCCCTTATTTCTAATCTTTATCCTTCTTCCATAATATTTTTTCGCTGTCTAAGATGTTTCTTTGCAAAATAAATGCAGAGAGCTGTTGATTATTCAAACCATTTATTTGTATAATCATTAATCAACGTCATACTTTCATTATAGCTGAACTCCTAATTTAACAATACTTGCTTTACAGCATTATATAAAACATAAATATATTTTTCTCCAACCATTTATTTGCCAGGTAATTTCAAGATAAATAAAATTTTAATTATCATAATTGCAATTTTAAATCTTTTTTAATGAGAGGCCAGACTTGCCTTTAGAAGAAGCTCAGCCCCACCCCTTTCCAGCATAGAAACAGTCCTGCCATTTATCCGTAAAAAAAAAAACGCAACTAAAAATTATAGAAATAATACAAAGCGCGACGTTTCTATGCAGTCAGTATTTACATAATGTGGATAAAATAAAACACCCACTCTTCATAACTCAGACAGAAAAAACGATCTATGGAATGAATTTTACAAAACGATCTGATGCAAAAGAAGCAAGACTATGAAAACGCACAACAAAAATCAAAAATCGTTAAAAAATATACTTTTTGTGAAAAACAAGACGAACTCAAACGGTGCGGATATCAACTAAAATTGACGCTCCACATGTTGCCAACAAAAGCAACAAAAAACACATCCTTTATCACTCCGAAAAACACATCATGCACAGGTAATGCACCAGCCAGGGGATGCCTACTTTCTGTGTTTTCTTTTTCACGTGTTGCAAAAGCTTTTAATAATGGTACCTTCTCGACAACCCCCCCCCCCCTCCCTTCCCCCGGAATTTTTCTTTATTGTGTGCATGTGTATTTGGCGCGCGGATAAATTTGAATAACATCGCAAATGCAAATTTCAAAGCTCCCCGTTGCTAGGCTTCCAGTAAATGACAATTTAAAACTCGTTACGAGTTTTCATCGATTTCTTATTTTATTACGACTTTCGCTTCCTTTTTTTTTCTTCTTTTTTTCCCTTCTTCCCGGTAGGTATCGCGGCAATGCCAATATCAAGAATGGAGGCGTAATAAAAGCGTTATTCCAAGATACACGCTGTCAGGGCCGCTTTCAAATCGCTTTTTAAAGCCCCGCCGATGAATTGCGATTGATGAAAGGGAATGTAGAAGAAAAGCTAGCAAAGGAAGTTGATTCTCTAGATTAGCATAACGGCACTAATATAGGGATATTTCATTCATTTGCTAAGTGCATCCTAGTGGATTGTAAACAGTGATGACGGCTCAAAAGATGCTGCTACGGACACATTTCATATAGCTTCACTTGGGCAATTCATCGTGGTCTAAAAGTCAAACACTTTTAATTTATTTTTATTTTTTCATCACCTTATAATTTTAATCTTTTCTTTTATTGATTTTGATACTTGTGGGCAGCACATGACTTTCAATACAGACTTATACTTACGTTCTCTTTATTTTAATTATATTTAATTCACTTTTAATTCAATTTTCGTTCTCATTTAGTAACTGGACTTATTTTCAATGGTGGTGTAGAGAAAATACGAGAAAACTAAAGTATCTCGAGAACGGCTAATTCTAGTGTAATGGAGTTGATCTTATCCTTTTCATCGTTAAAAATTACGTATAAAACAAGAATTTAATGGATATATATAAGCATACGTAGTTTTTATTTTAGATTTTAACGATTTTTGCGGGTCATTTCGCAAAGAAAGGCAGGTTATTTTTTTTCGAATCGTTCCAAAATCTAACCAGCACCAGGATGACCCACAAGCGACTTATCTACCGAATTTTATGAAATTCAGTCCATTAGTTTTTCAGCTAGAATGGATTATTAGATAATAGAGATCGATATTAGATAATAGAGATCGATATTAGATAATAGAGATCGATATTTAGATCGATATTGGATAATATTTTAGAGATCGATAAAATATGCAAAAAAAAAAAAAAAAGGTAGTGACGATAATCCCTGTTACAAATAAATATAATACATATGATTTAATTTACAAAATTTTGATTTAAAATGAAGCAAATTACTCTCACTTTATTTGTTGATAAGTGTGTCCAAATGAACAAAACTGTAGAAAGGGGACAACTTACAAAACACATTTTATAATCTTTCAAAGGATAAATTCAACAAGTTACTATTTTTTTTTCTTCTAATAAGGATCATACATCATGCTCCACAAAACACCGCCATTATGATAAAAATTACGAGCTGATCACAACTAAGCTCTACACAAGTCAATAACACGACGCTCATCCCCCGTTGCCACCAGACGTAAAGGAATTACTGAAGAACTTAATGAATAGTTTCTATCGTCCCTATCTGTAATTGAACGAATGACATTGCCAGGAATCGTCCCCCCCCCCCCTTTCTACTCAATCACTACGACAAACGGTAAGGATAGGTGGCAACATTTATTCTTTCAGGAGATTTTCGCTGAAATCTAGCTTAATCCGAATGCCGGTAGTGGAAAGTTACAGTTAATTCCAGTTAAATTCGGTTGGGAAAAAGAACAGAATTCATTACGCCAAAATGCTAAATAGAAGAACAGTTTCAGCAACAGCAGAGATGGGAGAGCTCTGATAAATATGAATAAAGATTATGAGGTTTTCCTTCCAAGACACTATAGCTCAGTCGATACAAACTGGCATCGATATTTAGAAGTCAAGGGTTGAAATCCGTCCCTATTTAAAACATGGCTTTACCTGTAAACTTCATACTGACACCCGAAAAATACTGTATAAACTGCAGTATTGTGAATGAATAATGTGGATATAAAAATTAAGTGACAACAAAGAAAGGTGAATGTGTAGCGAGAAGGTTATATCATTAACATAGATATGCTGGGGTTTGATCCCTGGAAGAAAGCGTGGTAGGCCAGCATCGTAGCATTGAGCTAAAGATGTTTCCAGCTCAAGACATTTAATACTGCCTTATGACTTTTCGCTACAAATTCTTTGAGCAGTTTCGGAATGCATACCTCTAGGTAAGAGGTCGAAGCTTGAATTCGCGAAGAAAATTTCATATTGGTGCTCGACTGATGTTGTGAAACTCTGGGATATGATAAAATGATGATGCGGATATAATAAGTAAGGGAAGTGTAATAGAAAGAAGTGGAAGAGTGGAATCATTGAGGCAAAAGAGCTTCGGTCCCAAACATGGCTGAAAAAATGTCAGGTTCCCTCTAAAGTTCGGGAATCTCAGTCGGTAAAGCACTAGTCTCAATATTTACAGAATAGGAGTTTAAAACCTTACCATCACAAGACGATAAGAATATTAAAGAAAAGGTTTTAATTTCATACATATGAAATATTTAGAAGTCATACTATTAGAAAATAATTTCGAGACCAGTGAAGGTTGGAAGTACAAATTTGATTAAGAACTATGTGCTAAGGAAAAACTTATAAATCGAAAGTATTTTCGGGAAAGTGTTATTTATCCATTTCAAGGCATTTAATCCAACTGAAAGAATTGAATTTATTTATAGCTGCTGATTTATTTTCTACAGAGTTCTATTCTCTATATTTATTTTCGTCCAATTGATAAACAAGGTTGAAGATGCCGTTGTGGCAGAATCCAATACAGCCTGCTTCACGTCATCATCCAACTGGAATCGGTGCCCTTTCAGTGTCTTTTTCAGCGGTCTGAAGAAGTCGAAACCGCAAGGTGAAAGATACAGACTGTAAGTAGGGTGCTCCAGGGTATCCAATTTAAAGGCTTGCAATTTGCCCTTTATAAAGGTGGCAACATAAGACTCGCAACAAAGTTGTCGTGCAGTAAAATTACCCCTGTACTTAGGTTGCCAAGCATTGCCAGCCATGAACATACTGTGATTAATTTCTACAGTTTTTCTTTCATCTGACAGAAACTAAATAACAACACGTTGATCTGCTTTGGGCACAATTAGTGACAATGATACCACAGATATGCATATTACGTATAAGTTCAACAAACAATGCAATGCACCACAATTGGCTGTTACTCTCCCAGATTAATTACCACGTTTAAATAAACTTATTTTCGTTAACGTTTATGACAGTCTTACAGCGACCTCAAACAGAAACTTTTTAACCACGCTTTATTCATTTAAAAAATACTGAAACAATATTTAAAATATGCACTCGAATAAACTCAAAATAATTAATTACAAAATTATCAAAGCATTTCGTTTCATATACTCAAAACCTAGCATTAATCGCGAGTTGCATTTCAAATTGTCACAACAATGCCCCTACTTATTAATATACACGTTAATAAATGGAAGAGGTTTCTAAATAAACAAGTCAGTTAAATTCTTTACAAAGGAGACGCTCGCAGATATTTAAAATTCCGAAACGGCAGAGGCAAAAAGGTGTACCATTCATCAACAAATCCAATATCTTCAAGCGCATAATGTGCATCCAAAACAATTAGCGCTCTCTCTGAATAAAAAAGTGGAAAAAGAAAACACATAAGCGTCATCAGCACTTGGCAAGAGCTTTCACATTCCAAATTGCAACCCCTAAACCCGACAGCCAAAGGTGCGACCCCCTTACACAAACCGCAAAAACTCTCCCAGATCCTTTGTCGCTTGACCTGAATGAAACGCAATCTGCAACCTAGCATTTGCATTCAATTCCACGGTGATTCGATAAAATAGGGAAAAAAAATGAATGGTGAGGATAAAAAAACCTCCATAATCTCCCTCTCTCTCTCTATTCACTCACTAGTCTATTATTCCCTACCTCTTAGAGACAAAGGTAGTAATTACCAAGGGAACCTCCTTTCCCATGTCGAGGAATAACCTTCCTGACAGCAGTAGAAGTGTCTACTAATTGACGGATTCAATTCCAATGGAAGTACCGTGTTATGGATTTCAAATGCGGTAGAAATAAGGATAAATATATAGATGTATATATGCATATAAAAGAGATTTTTTCCCTCGTGGATGTTTGGGTTTGAGATTATTATTGAGGTTCATGTAAATGAGGATGAAAATTGATCAGGGTTAAAATTGGAAACGGTATGAAAAAATGTGGTATAAAAAAGGTTATTTGTATAGAACATGGGTAATTAAAGTATATTTGACAAATTAGAATTAATTTCAATTTTTTTGTCGATAAAATGTGAAAGATAGGGAAGTTGTGAACTCAAAATGAGATTTTTTTTACTAATTTCATTTTTGAAAATCTAGGCTTATTTTATGAGCAATTTTGAATGCTTAAAAAGTCAATTATGAAAATTGTAATTATTTTTTACTTATTCAACAGAGGTCTTTAATCAATTTCAAAGAGACAATAAGCATTCACTTCTCAACAAGTAACATTAACTTTAGGTATAAAAAGTTAATCATCCCAGTAACTCAAGACCAGTAAGGCCAGCCAAACATCAGTAGATGGATTTCCCACTCACACATTGAGTTCTACATAAATTTACATACAAGTTCATAAAATAATAATATCTGTAGAATGGCATAACTTCAGTTTATTTATTATTTTCACTTTTATGATTATATCTGTAAATTAAATCAATTTCATTTCATGTCTTTAGAAATTAGTAAAATCAGTTTTCTGTAAACAATTGAAATAGACGTAGCATGAATTAATATTTGTACTTATATAAACTTTCACAATTATATTTGTGAAATTTTGTAATCAAATTAAAACTCAGCCTGCAACTTTTCTGCTACTGCATAAGACAGCACGGAAAAACAACTGTTACAGGTATATTAAAGGAAACTAAGAATCCGGAAAAATTAAATCAATTTTATTTCATGTCTAAACATTAACAAAATCAGCAGTAAATTTCCTGTAAGCAGTACCAATAGGAGGAGCATGAATTAATATTTGAAATTCTCTTATTTTAACTTTTCCAATTATATTTGTGATTTAAAAAAAATATATTTTTTCAAAGTTATACCCAGCCAGTGAACTAACTCAGCCTGCAATTTTCTGCTACCACATAAAGCAGTCAGCACGGAAAAACAATTTACAGACATATTAAAGTAAACTAAAAATCCAGACAAATTAAATCGAAATGTTTCCGGGTCTTCAGAAAGTAAGTTTTTATAAACAATAGCAATATTAATAGCATGATTTATACTATATATAACTCTCTTATAAAAACTTTCATGATAATTATATTTATGAATTAAAAGAATTTTTTTTTTTTCAAAATAAAACCCAGCCAGTAAACTCTGCAACTTTTCTGCTACTGCATAGGACAGTAAGCACGAAAAACAACTTTTACAGGTATATTAAAGGAAACTAAGAATCCGGAAAAATTAAATCAATTTTATTTCATGTCTTCACATTAATAAAATCAGCAGTAAATTTCCAGTAAACAGTAGCAATAGTAGGTGCATGAATTAATATATGAAATTCTCTTATTTTAACTTTTCCAATTATATTTGTGAATTTAAAAAAAATATTTTCAAAGTTATACCCAGACAGTGAACTTACTCAATCTGCAACTTTTCTGCTACCACATACAGCAGTCAGCACGGAAAAACAATTTACAGACATATTAAAGTAAACTAAAAATCCAGACAAATTAAATCGAAATGTTTCCGGGTCTTCAGAAAGTAAGTTTTTATAAACAATAGCAATATTAATAGCATGATTTATACTATATATAACTCTCTTATAAAAACTTTCATGATAATTATATTTATGAATTAAAAGAATTTTTTTTTTTTCAAAATAAAACCCAGCCAGTAAACTCTGCAACTTTTCTGCTACTGCATAGGACAGTAAGCACGGAAAAACAACTTTTACAGGTATATTAAAGGAAACTAAGAATCCGGAAAAATTAAATCAATTTTATTTCATGTCTTCACATTAATAAAATCAGCAGTAAATTTCCAGTAAACAGTAGCAATAGTAGGTGCATGAATTAATATATGAAATTCTCTTATTTTAACTTTTCCAATTATATTTGTGAATTTAAAAAAAATATTTTCAAAGTTATACCCAGACAGTGAACTTACTCAATCTGCAACTTTTCTGCTACCACATACAGCAGTCAGCACGGAAAAACAACTTTTACAGGCATAGTAAGCTAAAAATCCAGACAAATTAGATCGAAATGTTTTCGGGTCTTGAGAAAGTAAGTTTTTATAAACAATAGCAATATTAATAGCATGATTTAATACCATATATAATTCTCTTCATGCATATTAATAAAGTGAACTAAAAAATTCCGAACAAATTATAAACCAAATACAGATCTCTACAGAGAGTAGTAAAATCAGCAAATAAGCTTTTTGTAAACAATAGCTATAGAAAAAGCATGAACTAGTATATGTATTTCTCTACAAAAACTTTCACAATAATTATATATATATGAATTAAAAAAAATTTGTCTTTAAAGTAAAACATTGTCATTAAATATAGACTGCAATTTTTCTGCTACCACATAACACAGTTAGCACGGAAAATCAACTTTTATAGGCATAAAGTGAACTAAAAATCCGGACAAATTAAATCATTTTTTTTTTTTTTTTGTGTTGTCACAAAATGTAGGAAAATCAGCAAGTAAGTTTTTTTTGTAAGCAATAGCAATATTAAAATCATGAATTAATATATATGTAATTATCTTATAAAAATGTTCGTAATAATTATATTTATGAATTAAAAGAAAATTTCTTTCAAAGAAGAACCCAGCCTTTAAAGTCAGCCTGCAACATTACTGCTACTACATAAGACAGTTAGCGCGGAAAAACAACTTTTACAAGCATATTAAAAAATCCTGACTAATTTCACGATCTATAACAAATTACTTTATTGATACAACAAACATTTTACGTGATTAATTAAAAAAAACATTTCTAATGCTTGAAATATTTTTAATGCATGCTAAAATCATTTCTTACTACTATTACTTTTATTTATTATTTATTGATCAGAATTCGAAAAATTCTAATTCAAGGGATTTTAGAATTATAACTGTTACACTTTTTATTATATTTGTTACACCTTTCGTTTCAAAGAATTTATCACCTACCTTAGAAATAAGTATTTAAAAATCGTATTGAACAATACAATGAGCTGTCATCTAGAACTTGATGTAATGAATTACCCTAAACTTTACATATATATCAAATATAAAGATATGGTACTTATTACTCAACTGAGAATTTAGAATGAAAAAATAAAAATAAAATAAACATAATTGAATGTATTGTATGTATTTCTTTGTATATATTTTTGTAATGATATTTGTGCTTTAAAAAAGCACTTCTGTGTTGAAACTTATATGCTGGGTTTGTAAATTTATTATTCCGACCTATATTTATTAAGATTGGGAAAAACTTACACAGGCATTTAAATGAACTATGCTATTTAAGGAACTAACTATACATTTCTAGATGACATTAATTATTTTTTAATTTAATAAATATTTTATGAATGAAATTATTTTTAAATGATTATTTGGAAAGTCGATTATTCGTAAAGTCGTAAAATACAAATTGTTGACTAAGGTACTCTGGGGAATTTATAATAATACCATAACTATAAAATGTAGAAGTAGTATTTTTATTCTAAGATAAGAAATATAAATTAAAGCAACAGCATTAATACATAAGTCTATTTTATTATATACACTTTTAGAATAATATTTGCAACTTAGAAATATTTCTCTTTTCTGTAAACTTATTTATCAACATATAACTTTTTACACACACACACACACACATATATATATATATATATATATATGTGTGTGTGTGTGTGTGTGTTCCAATAATTAACTTGTATCGTTTGACGTCAACTTCCGTTAACTTTGCGATGACTTCCTTATATACTTTCCATATAACTCTCTAGAAAGAGAGAATAATTTCGAGGGTTCTTAAGATATCAAGAACATTCAAGTAGCTTCCGAAACTCGACAAATTAGCGATATTTCGCCAAAATTGTAGCCAAGGGCAAGCGATTCTGACCTTCACGTTATGAGATAGTCGCCTGTAAATGTTGTTTTCCTTTTAAGATAATATGTCCCAAAAATATGATTTTAATCATGAGCAATATCGTCGAAAGGAAAATATATCTCTCATAATTATCTATTGATAAAAAAAAGTGTGTTAGATAAAACCGATTTATATAGAAGTCAATTTATATAGAAATCAAAAGTAAAAGGCTTTGGATTTAAGAATATAACGTACTATTTAATCTAGTCTGAGACTGTATTTATAGGTTCAGAATAATCACTTCACCTACTAAGAAAAATGAAACGTCCTTGAGATTTAAAGCATGACTTGCGCAATGACATAGGTACTGATCGGAATACTGCTTTTCGTTTTGCTGTGAGTTGCCAAAGGCAAAAATACAAAAGCAAGAATCGTTCATACTGACAGACGATTTCTTCGACCGCAACAGCTGTAGAAAATAAATCGGTTTTCTCTGACGACAACATGCAAACTATAGTCGACTTTATGGCGCCTGTTGCAATATAACAGACTGACTTGTATTTCCTGTCTGCTATAGATTTTTTTTTACCTTCTACGTACATACGTAGCATATTGATATGCACATATAAGCACTCACAGTGATAAAGAAAGAGATGAGTATGTTCAAACATGAACAAAACTTTAGCGTAACATACAAATCAGAAAAATTAATGAGCCCCTCATATTAAAATGGAAAAAATATCAAACTTTGGATATTTAAAGAAAAGGCCAATAATCATTGAAAGTTTGAACTTGTTGACTCGATCACATCATTATCACAATTACACGCGAATCACGATGTTTGCTATTTATCATCAACGCGAGGGAAATAATTAATGTAAATGCCATTACAAAGTAAAATTCATTATTATAATATGAAAATTATTTTCTAGAGGGAATTTCATTTCCCAATATGGACCCTTTGGAGAAATAATTCTAACTAACGGATTTAACCTCCAGCTGATGACCTCTAAACTCATGTCTACGACACTGTTTGTTAAAATATACAAATGACGAAATTTTATAAAAATTAATAATTTCTGAAAATTAGAATAATTCGCTAATAGAAATATAAGACAGTTGATTAAATGTATCAACCGGTTTCGAAGGCAAAAAAGGGCCCTCTCTATCAGAATAATTGGGTCAAAACTATCAGTACAATGCGGAAAAATATCTGTAGTCCGAACATTTTATCAACTGCCTTGTGCTTTTACTTTCTTTCTTTGTATCTATCTAACTTTGGTTACAGCATTATCTTATCATGTTACACTAGAATTGGGCTATTAGTCAGTTCAGTAGTTAATACACAATTTTCATTTTTAAATATTCAATTTATACAATATATATATATATATATATATATATATATATATATATATATATATATATATATATATATATATATATATATAGTATATAATCCAGAATCACTCGTATAATAGAGAGATACTTTCAATTTTTTCTAATAAAAAATACTAACAAAGCATCAATTTACAAAATCAAGACGCTGAAAGCATCCGTGGGAACCCCTGAAAATGCTTTAGAAAAAACCCATACAATTAAAAACACTTCAAATAAATAAATTTTCATTCAAACAGTACAAAATTTTTTTAATCCTATCAAAACTTGATACACCTTGTATATTACAATTCAAGAACTACACATCATGGAATGAAGAAAAAAATCTTCCTTTTTCAAGGGGACATTTCTCTTTTCGGC
Source organism: Amaurobius ferox (assembly GCA_951213105.1). NCBI lineage: Eukaryota > Metazoa > Arthropoda > Arachnida > Araneae > Amaurobiidae > Amaurobius > Amaurobius ferox. The sequence goes on from OX578137.1 coordinate 28,952,229, forward strand.
AAAGAAATCAAAATATGAGTGGGGGGGAGACACACGTTTGGGTTCCACAAGCGCGACAGTCCCTCATCCCTATAGAGAAGAGGGCCGCAAATCAGAAAACGGTACAAGAAGGGGGGGGGGGGGGTATCAACGAAAATAAAGAAAATTCAGGGATAAAGCTACAATCCCCCCCCCCCCCTCGCGCTCTGTCACGTGATGTATGGGATCGAGTAAAAAGGGAACGGGGATGCCCAGAAGGATGCGGAAGATGAGAGATGTGTCGTCCATTTCGTCTGCTCTTTTGTGACCGACCAATTCGGTTACTTCCGCCTGATTTACAACCCCTGGGATCTCGCCCCCCCCCCCCCCCCAATGTCTTCTTCCTCTCGTCCGGAGCTCCTCCCACCACCTGCAAAAGACGCGTCTTCTCTTTTCCAGAAATCTGAAAGGGGAGGGGGTGAACGGAAACGGTGAGGTTAGAACTATATTTCTAGGTAAGTGTGGGAGATTATAACACTGATGTACAAAAATTCATAAAAATCGGTTTTTGAAAAAGGTAAAAATATTGAATTGTGACTGAATATTTTTATTTTATTTGTACATTCGTAGAACGAAATTAATACATTAATACATTCGCAGTGGTGTAACAAAAAAGGAGGTAAAGGATAATATGTCATAAAATATGAAAATTTAGCGTTCATATGTTAATATAATTTACCTTAAAGCCTCAATTTTCTACATATACAAGTTTCTTCATTTGTTAACCTACAATAAATATCCCATCAGTAAAATACTGAATTTGAATAACTAATAAAACAAATCTGATGAAATTTTCAGAAGAAAAAAATAAACTGAAATAATAAAGAAAAATCCAACATTAAAAATAAAACGAAAGAGCAAATAAAATACCTCATGACGACAAAACGACCAGATAATTAATTGACCTAATTAAAATCAAAATTTCTAGTAAAACCAGTCATATTATAAATTTATTTTTATAAGACTTATTTAAGCCTAAACTAAAGCCATTTTTAATAACATAAATAACAAAGTGCTAACATATACCTCCACTGATCATGCGAATTAAATCAAAATAATTCCATGAAATTTCAACTTCATAAAATGACTTTTAGAAGATTAAATCGAACAACGCAATAAATATTACATGAAGACAGCAGCAGAACTATATATATATGAATTAAAATAGAATATAAAATTCAGCTCCAGCAATTCGAAATTGTCTTTACAGTTTGGGATCAAAATAATAAGCATAGTTTGACAATTTTCCTACATACGAACTGCGCTAGAGGAAAAACAACTTTTACAGGTTTATGTGAAGCTCTTCCATCCCTAGATTTACCACCGCAACACTGCCCTTACGATGAAATGACTTGAATGCTTTACGATGAAATTACTTGAATTTACAAGCAAGTTATTAATACTCTAAGGCAGGGGTCACAACATACGGCCCGCGGGTCGGTTCCAGCCCACGAGCTGTTGCTATCTTATATGCGAAGGAAGAAGATCTATTTTCTGCAGATCCGGAGAAAGTATCCACAGAACTCCAGCTGGAGGTACAACTTGACCTTCAACGTCCATTGTTGAACGACAAATAAGTCAGAATTCGAAAAGTTTTGTTTAATTAATTCGTACAAAATCCTGGATAAAAGTAAGTTCAAAAGTTATATAGCAGCTACCCAGAAAATGTTAAGTATCTTTGATCGCACATTTATGTGGAAGCGAACCTTTTCATTTATGAACCGAAAAAAGTCAAAATTACAGGTTAATTTAAACAAGAAAGACCAATCATGCATAAAACATTGATTATGAAACACTTTTCAACTTCAATACAATTTTATTTAAACATCTCTAAAATGCGATACATTCCTCGGAAACATTTTTAAAATTAGCACTATACTACATTAATTTATTATGTTTGAAAACTTAAAACTTCATCGAAAAAAATGAATTTCATTTAAATGACGGCATTAAAATATAAATTGCCTGATTAAAACATCTCTAAAATGCGATATATTCCTCTGTAATATTTTTAAAATTATCATAATACTACAATAATTTATTATATTTAAAAACTTCATCGAAAACAAATGAACTTTATTCAAATGACGTCATCGAAATATAACACGCCTGACTATCTATATAAAAGCAGCATTTCATTCATAAACTTTTTTCCATTCATCACAATACTATAATAATTTATTTGATTTAAAAACTTTATTTACATCTCCAGAAGTGAAAATTAGGCTTCGTTGAAGAAATAATCAAAGTTAGATGATCATTTAAACTCAACTATATTGTAATTAATTGCGCTGTTTCAGTATGTAGATGCACAGAATTTAAGCAAAAATAAAGCGGTTTTAGGTCGTATACAACACTAAATATGAAAAATTTCGAAGAAATTTGTGAATTTTAAATCCGCTTAAAAAATGTTTAAAAAATTAGGTCCCATAGGGTTCAATGTATTTCGTTGTTTTAACTGGGTTCAATCCAAAACTAATTGGGTGATATTATTCATTTATATTCCCATAGGTCCAACAGACCGTCTGAACAACATACTAAAATTTCATTTTGATAAGATCATTTCTACGGCAGTTATCGTGCTAATGGACAGACAGACAGACAGAATGAACAAAGTCATAAACACTTTTCAACTATGTTGTAAAGTGTTAAAAACGAGAATTTGGGGGATATCTTGAAGTTTACTCAGGATTAACTCAAGACTACAAAAGTAAAAATGTTTAATATATAATTCCACTTAAAAAACTGATTATTATTGTCAGTTTCTTGTCAAAGTTATTTTTTTGTTCCATGTTGTTATTAGTCGTTATGGCACAAGGCATATACTTTCTTGGCAATTCCCAAAGTACTCATTAAATTGTGTACCCTTTCTCTAAGTTATAACTTATGATTGTATAAACTTTACACACTAAGCTAAGTATGTGAAAAAAAAAAACTTTATTTAAATGTGGTGTTACTTTATTTTTATTAAATTGCAGAGTGTACATGAATATCATGTATTAATAATATGAAAAACACTCTGAATTAAAACTCTATACAATAGCATGAATTCTGCTTTTAAGTGCTTGTTAACGTTAAGAAAGTTTTTGTTCGTTTTTAGAAAAATGTCTATTTATAGCTTGCGTGCTAGCCAGAAGGGCAAATTTTAATTGGATTAATAGATCTATATTTACAATACTTGTGTGTGTGTAATATATATATATATATATATATATATATATATATATATATATATATATATATATATATATATATATATATATATATATATATATCAGTCACTAGTTTATCTTACACGTGGTGCTATGCTTTTGATATCACATTACAGTTCGTGGAGGTATTGTTTTTCAGCTTTGTTTAATTCAATTTATTTTTCTCCTTCCACTAGCCAGTAGACGGTTCCAATGGTGTCTATAGTTAAATACTATCGCCATTGTCAGAAACTGGCTATTCTATCGGTTTTAATTCGAATTGTATGGCTGTCCTGATGAGAATGCAATTTCGAACTGACCGCCATTTTTTGAGTGGTTTCGATTGATTGTTCTCTATTCTTGATCTCTTGTCTTGAGCTGATTATTATTGCCTATTCTCATTTTTGCAGAGTTTTATTTACTTTTATATACTTTTAATTGTGATTTTTGAATCCTAATATTCTTCTCATCCCCCTTTCCAATGTAGTGATAAGTAACCTTCTATCTTTATCCTTAGACTTGGCTTATAGTTACTCATTTGTAACAGATATGCTAGAGATGGGTTTTTTTGTACATACAGTAGTTTATGCATAATTTTCGATTAAAATCCTTCAATTTTTATATATATATATATATATATATATATATATATATATATATATATTAGAAAGATGGAATAATAACGAATTTCAAGTAATTACGAAACATTAAAACAATAAAAACACCAAAAAGTTAAACCACGGCTACTATGCTGAGAAAAGAAATTAACAACACTGGCTTAATTAGGAGGTTAATTAGACTAGACTCTTCATCAGGTCTGAGCATCTAATCCTAATTAACCGAAACAAATGGTTGTTTCAGATATGGCAATAGTAAGTTACTATAAATGCCATAGCACAGACTACAAGTATTAATAGGGGGAAAAATTGAAAAATTATTAAAAAATCAAGTATTACCATTAAACCAGGCAGGAATGTGTGTGTATGTGTGTATGTATATATATAGAGAGAGAGAGGAGAGAGAGACAAAGATCGTTATTATCTATATAAATAAAATTGAAATTTTTTCTGTATGTTTGTGTATCTCATCATAGCGGAAGAACGGCTGCACCAAATTTCGTGAAAATCTGTATGTAACCTTAAACTAGCCCTACTTAAAATTTAGTTCATGTTTCAAGTTTCTTGGACCAGTGGTTGTCAAGACCTTAATAAAAAACGAACCTTTTATAAAGATAGAATTATGCTGACGATATTTTTTACGCAAATTCATTTGAAGAAAAACATATCATGTTGTTAGCAACAGATTTAAATTCTATGTGTTTATACAGTAGACGAATTTTATTTAATCTTTTACGATTTAAAATTTAAAGAAATGTATACAAATATAAATGCTATCGGAATTTCATTTTTGGCTGGATTATCTCAATTACAGCATTCAGCTTTAAAGATTACGGGAATAATTGATATTTTCAATTTCCTACGTCATCTTTATTTTGGAAAAAAATATTTCAAACTCATATATTGTATTTAGCTAATTGCTGAAACAGAATAAAATGGTGCGGATATATCTTCTAATACCATTTCAGCGCTTTCTTTTTGCATATATTGATCAAACTTCATAACTTTAGTAAATTTGTTTACAAATGAGACCAGGATGTTTTATTCTTCAGATCTGCCTATGCAGATAATTTTGTATAGCGAGAACATAGATTCTTATATTTCGTTTTAGGAGAATTAAATTTTAAATTTTAATAGAAAGTGTTACATAATATCTAGTACACTATAGGAATTTGCACATATTTGAAATCACTAGCAACGTCGGGTATATCTGCTGTTATCTATATAAATAATATTGTAAGTTGCGTTTCTATCTATTTTGAAGAACAGGAAAACTCACTTCTTGTCCTGTTTTGAGAATTATTGTAAAATTAAAAAAAATAATAAATGTAAATATTAAAATCGAAATACAAATTGCGAATTTTAAATTTATTTTGCATTATATATTCCATACGAAAAACAGGTATATTGCTATTATTCTAATAAAATTATAGCCTAAACTAGAAACATTGCTCCATATTAAGAAATTTTTGTTTCACTTTAGATTCTACGAGATATATTTACAAAACTCTTTTGTTTACTGGTATAATATTTTAAAAAGTATAGTCTGAATTAGAAAACTAATAACATTGTTTAATTTTGATAAAAAATATTTTTCATTTTGGATACTGTACGTTATGAGATTTATAATTTACTTGACAGTTCTTTGTTTACAATACTCTTAAAACATTAGAAACATTATTTAATTTCAAGAAAAAATATTCTTCACTTTAAATATTGTATTCTATGAAATTTCTAATTTTGTTCATTGTTTACAATACTCTCTTTATTTACTGATATAATATTATCATAAAATTATAGTCTAAATAAGAAAATTAGAAACATTATTTAATTTCGAGAAGACATATTTTTCATTTCAGATATGGTATTTTGTGAGATTTCTAATTTGACTCAAGAGTTTTTGTTTACACTGTTTTTAAAAAATGATTTATTGTTATTATTTACTAATAAAATTATATAGTCTAAATTAGAAAAGTAATTTTATCACGAAACATATTTTTTCATTTTAGATATTGTGCAAGATTTTTAATTTGATTGATAAGCTCTTTTTTACAATACTTAACAAATTTCAATAAAATTCAAGTTAGTATTAAAAATAAATGGAAAAAATTAGCCGAATTATACACACCTTCACATGAATTAAAATTCAACATAAAATTTAGTACCAGTATTACCAAAATATCCTTTACACATAATTATAAAAATCAAAATAGCAAACATCGACTGTGAACTTTCGTACATAAGAACTTCCATAGAGAAGAAACAACTTTTACAGGCCTACTGGAGGTACGGTGTAACTATATACTATTTTCCTAGTACATTTACATGTGTGCTTGTCATAAGCTCCGACCTAGTAAATTACCAAATCACTCCGAATTACACGTTTATATAAACACATTATTCTTTATACATTAACTTCGTACTATGTAGAATAATATATTTACTTTATTCATCGATTTTTTTTCACTTCTATCATAATACTTAGAGTCGTACCGAAATTAACTTGGACACTTCAAGGAAATTCTGGTAGATATACGGCACCCTAAATAATCCAGGAACACTGTATATCATTTTTTCATCATTATCCTCCACCATACCCTTGCCAAGGAGATACACATTAACCAAATCGCAATTACCAGTAAGACAGCGACCCCTATAACAACAGCATAATCAACTATATTATACATCAAGCGGACCACACTGGAATACTCTCAAAGTCAACGTGCATCTTCCATGACGAATATCTATGGACTCCTGTCTACCTTCTGCGCTAAGCTTCGCCATTATTAATCATGGACGGGGGGCTGCCTTAACAGTAGATAATAATTGGCTTCCTCTCGTTTCCATAGGGATCCAAGGCCCAGTCTGGGCAGGTGACACCCAAATTGGGGCAATTACCTGGGACTGACGGATCCTATTGTTCGCCCCAAAGGCATTTGCCACTGTGATGAATAGGACAGCTAAGTGGCATCCCCGCCCGTCAATCAAATGGCCTAAGTCCCGCCTACCCGTGACGTCATTGATGCCTTTGTTATAGCAGTGCTTGGATGAAGTGATGCGGAAGATGAGGAAGGGGATGCCTGGATTTAAGTGGTACTATTAAAACTGGATCAGAACATGATTTTGGAAAATTAAATAACGTAGTAGGAGCGGAAAGGTTAGGATGTAAAGGATTAGGTAATCGTGTTGATTGTTTGCGTTTGTGGGAAACAATGTTACATCACCGTCATAAGGTAATGAAAATAAAATCGAAATTTTTGTCTCATTAAGATAGGAAGTATATAATATAAGGAAAGAATGGCTAATAAGTTATCGGTACTTGTATAAAATACTGAAGAATATAAGAAAGGCATGTCTCAATTTTAAAGAGTATCTGCAATTAAAACTAAATTAAGACTAGATTATGGAAAATTAAATAACATAGTAAGAGAGGGAAGGTAAGAATAGAAAGGGTTAGGTAAACATGTTTGATTGTACTCGACTTAATATTACTTTCGTTGGTCTCGATTTAATATTACTTTCATTGTGCTCGACTTAATATTACTTTCGTTATGCTCGACTTAATATGAAGTCATTTTTGTAAGGAATACATAACTAAAAATACAACAGACACAATGCATTGTCTAAGGCTATTAATGAAGCAAGGTTTTAATGTAAATAGCTTAAATCAATCATCTTAAACTCTTCTCGAGATGTTTAGGCCAATTATTTTCTTGTCATGTTCTTTCAATCAATTTGATATTAGATTATATCACCGTTGCTAGAATTATGTTAAATTTTGAAGTCACGAAAAGTATTTTATGGTTGGTGAGAGTGAGCAATAACTTTACAGTACCGGTTAAGGTAGTTAAAGGGAGTTCATTACATGACTAGAATAGTGCAACTGTTTATGTTGGAGAGCAATCCAGAAAGTCCTAGTTTTGTATATGGTTCTAGCTAGCTGTCAATTTTTACTCCAATAAAGTCTAAAGCATTCAGTTGCAAAGTTTAATAGATTCGAATTAATTTATTTAATAGAGCGTACAACTTTTTTTTGTGCTGCCGCTAACCATGAATCTTTATTTGTTTTTCGTCCTAGTGCTAACCATGAATCCTTATTAGTTGTTTGTCCTTCTGCTGGCCATGAATTCTTAACCTGGCCGTGGATATACTTTAATTTTACTATATTGCTTTAAATAATTTCACTGCATTGCATTTTGTATGAAAATCGCGAAAATGTATATTAATTATGTTTAAAGTTTATTCTTCGTTTTAGTAATTCATTCGAATTTTCAGTAATGTGTTAATATAAGCCAAATCTACAAATTAGGAATCCCGTTCCCAGTACAGTTTTGGCAATTTAGCTAAAGGTAGCTTTTGTGTATTATATATATATATATATATATATATATATATATATATATAATTGTATGGCTGTCCTGATGAGAATGCAATTTCGAACTAACCGCCTTTTTTTTGTGTAGTTTCAATTGATTGTTCTCTATGTCTTAATCTTTTATCTTGAGCTAATTATTATTCCCTTTTCTCATTTTTGCCGTGTTTTCTTTTTCATTTTTATTTATATTTATTTATATACTTTTTAATTGTGATTTTTATATCCTAATATTCTTCTCATCCCCCTTTCCATTGTAGTGATATGTTACCTTCAATCTTTATCCTTAGTCTTGGTCTATAGTTACTCATTTGTAACAGATATGCTAGAGAGGGGTTTTTTTGTACATACAGTAGTTTATGCATGGTTTTTGATTAAAATCTTTCAATTTTTATTTATATATATATATATATATATATATATATATATATATATATATATATATATATATATATCTACAAAAACTTATGAGTAAAATACTCATAAATCCATTCAAATACGTAACGGTCATAATTACAGATAGAAATTCTACTAGTCATACATGTGGCATCGAAATCTGCGATGCGTATTTCTGTTTTAAAAATGCTCTTTTTCTTGTCATGTAAATGTAGAAGCTCTCAGACGATTTTCTGTCGGAATTAGAGCAAACCGTGGAGTGTGTGTGCGACCTTGAATAGGCTCGCCTGCCAGTCAGCGGAGAAAGAAAAAAAGCCGTTGAGTGTAATTTTATTTTGTTGATTATTTTCCAATGTGCTGTTATGTACGTGTGATATGGATATGTGGTTGTGACGTCAGCACAGTAGATGTAAGGGGACGCGCTTGGAAAAAGAAGAGAGCTTACTATGGACGAGAGGGCTGTCGGTCGCATATAGTTTTTGTTATGGTTTAATAATGAAACTATTTTAAATTTATAAAATTAACTTGTGTAAAATTGCTCTCAGTATGGTATCCGACCGACAGAGCCCCTCCGAACCGAAATCTGGGTTCGTATACTATTTTCCTTTAATTGGGAGATTGTAAAATTGAATTGCTGGTTGTAAGTCTATGGAACCTTTAAATGTAAAAAGCCAGCTTAAAAGTAATAGATCTGTATCAATCTCCCCTGGTATAATATAATGTCTTATTTGTGCTTCATAAAGAAAATTAAAGAATGTTCCTTTACTAAAATGAAATCTTCCTTTCACGTGCTATTATTTTGCTTGTCATTTTATTAACTATAGGCCATTGTGGAGTAGTTTCGCTTCACATCAGGGAGACGGATCTGAATTCTGGAGTTTAGTACTAACCACTATTAATGTGTTATACATGTTTTATATCAACTAACTTTATACATCTGAATGTGAAAGCAGAAAAGTCTTTTAACACTTAGAAAACGCTTTTACATGTTTGGTGCCGTGTGCACTTTTGTCTCCCTGAGTGCTGGAATACTTTCGATTTCAAAAAAAAAAAAATATTTGTGTTATTTTCGGTTTCAAAAAAATGATTTTGAAATGGCAAGAGTTGAAATAAAAATATATTTGATATTTTTGTGAAAAGAAAATGTATTTATAATATGTACAGATGCAGAAATTAATGTGGTTTTTGATACCACCGAAGTAAGTCAGTATATATTTGCAAATGAAATATATGTAAGAATTGCTGCATATTGTGACATATAAACACTTTTCACAACAAGAACACTTTTTACACGACACATTTTCGATTTGATTTAAATAAACATTTGTTAAAAAGAAATTTAAGAACAAAAATTAAGAATGTCAGGCAGACAAAGCAGAAGGAAAAGAAATGTGAGAAGTAACTCACACGTTCAAAGGAACGTTAACAATGTCAGACAGGCTTCACCTTCACCGGTACGCTCACCTCCTCAGCGTCGGTCACTTTCTGTTAGCACCACTGGGGCTGCTAAATCAAACATCGGGAAGACTCAATTTTGGAACTCGGTTCCAGAGTTCTCCGGAGCGGAGGATAGTTCACTTCAATCATTTTTAGATAGATTGGAGTTGATATCTGAAAATGCGGGATGGACGTCTCAAGAGAAAATTTTTTGTTTGAAAATGAAACTGTCTGGTCCAGCGAGTCGGCTAGTAAACGGCATTCCGAATTTAAAGAATTCGAAGAATTATGATGAATTAGTTTCGGCTCTTAGGGAAAATTTTGAAAATAAAGAAGATATGGCAAAGCGAATTGCTGAGCTAGTAAATATAAGACAGAAATCTGGAGAAACGGTTCGCCAGTTCGCTGTTCGAATTGAATCGGCTTCCTACGTAGCGGTACCGGAAGAGTTGGAAAAAAACAATAATTACTCCATAAGAAAAGCGCTTTTGAAAAATGCATTTATAAGGGGATTAAATCCTGATTTTAGAAGATTAGTCCTAGCGCAGAATCCAAAAACATTTGAATCAGCTAAAGAGTTAGCGGTGCTGGAAGAGCAGTGTAAAAACGAAAATGAAGAACATTTAGAAGTAAATTCGGTTGAAAAGAAAAATTTAGAAGATGAGAAAATAACAAAACTAGAAAAACTACTTAAAATTCAAAGTAATCAATTAGATGAACTTAAGAATGAACTAGAAAAAAGGGACAGTGTTACCGAGCCGGTGCTGCTCAGGGATAAACTTTCCCTAATAAACTGGATGTGGTTGGCCGTTGATCTTCCGGCTCGTTGCTCGGTCGACTTAGTTGTCGGCAGAGCTTGTAACAGAGTCACACAGTAATCAGAAACATTACACATTTTAAAATAAACAGGATTTCTTAGTTAACAAAAACAACAAATTTATTAAATTACGAGGGCAGGCATTTCCATAAACTACGTTATTCAATCATGGGCGGCTAAACGCCTTTACCTTCCTTTAATCAAGAGAGAGTGAGAGAGCTCCCTACTATGTGCCCTTCGGCACCACTTAAATTTCGAATCGGGAGGTCAATGAATGCAATTAAAATCATCTTACCTATTTCTGAAGTTCTCGTGGTGGCGTCTCCGCTAAGACTCCAGGCGTAGTATTTTAAACTCTCCCGCGCACACGCACACTTTCAAGACCCAACATACATCGTCTCCACAAACTGCAATGCTCCATTCGAACTCCTCACATCACCAACAACTCCAATAATAATGATGTACCCCTTTTGAGCGCTCCTACCCTATATAGGCTCAAAAAGCGCGCGAAAAACGTGTCGCTATCTCCCTTTGCTCTCGTTACAGCATCAAAGGCGGGATTCCCTGCGTTTTCACTGAATGTAAGAAATACGCCTTGCTTTCCAAAAGATCGCGCCCCCTTCCACAATGAATTCCTTTCAATATTTCGCTCCGCAGTGTCCGCTTTATCAATGGGGGCTGGGCCTCTTACGCGAGTTGGTCATCGGCTTTCTCCGACACCTGACCGGGCCGCATTTTATGACTTTTCCCTTGATTCAGAAATACACGCCTGCATCTCTTATCAAAGGGTTTTAAGTTCTTCTGTTCACATACATTGAATGCAAAGATAAAGCCCCCCGATTTTCAAAAGCGTCCCTGGCGATATTACTGACACGTAATTCAATCTAACTTTCGCGCCAAAATTCCAAGGTACTCCCTCGGAATTGTTACCTTACAATTTCGAAGTACGCACCTGATATTCCTAAAAACCGAAATCAGGTGGGTAGCTCTTGTTCATTGTAATCCCAGCGAAGCCCATGTTTTCAAGTCGGCATGGAAAGCCGGCTGATAACATCCGTCCTTTTCCCCCGGGACTTTAACGCACCCCCATATTAATTGTCTTTCCTCTCCGATTCTTCCTTTCTCTCTCTCTCTCTCTCTCTCTCTTCGGTACAACCATGAACCCATGCTAGACTGAATCTCAATACAATTTTTAGTTACACTCAGATACATATTTGGTTGAACAATGGAACACAATAATAATAATATACACTTTAAACAGGATCAATAAATAAATAAATAAACTAGATAAACATTTGCATGATAGAGTCCAACTCAAAAATTATCACTCTACATTCTAAATACAATTCTGACTTAGCACCTCCAATACCGCTTCATAACGTCCTGTATTGTCTTCTATAGCAACCTGAAATAATACTGCACTCTACAAATTTCCTGCAGCCACCTGAAATGATAGTGCACTCTACACAATGAATATTAATGGTAATTGTCCGATGATGACTATCACACTCGTTTTTTTTTAAAGTTCAGCTTAATGTCCCAGCAAACTCTGTCAAGCTCTTCAGTCAAAGTCGTTGTATGGTTTGCAAAAGGTCGGTGACCCCTTCTTTCAGACAGATTTCGAACACATTGCGCCGTACTGTCCGGGCATGCAGATACACCACCTTGTCCAGTACACCTGGTTTGTCAATGTGACCATTTGATCGTGATTACCGGGTTTTGATGTCCCGATACACTAACGTTTGTCGGCAAGTTTAGTAGGCGTAGAATTTGATTCTGGTGAGTCGTAGTCACAGTTTCTTTCGAAACTCACAAACACACAATTTGAACTATTGTGACCATACGAGTCTTACTGCACCTCTATAACCACCCGTGAACAGCTCCGTAGCATGTGGAGCGCAAGCTCCCATCTGCACATCTACACCCTTGAGTGTAATCAAGTAATGATTCACGCTTGATTGTCTCAAGTAATTGTTCTCCGCAGAGCACTATCGTTAACCTTTGTCAGTGCATCTCTAATTAGCACTCGGACCTCCCGTTGTCATCAATTCCGGTAATTGCAACGAGACGAATTTGCACACGTCTCCGAATCAGACTACTATGGCGTAGCCCACTGGCATAGTTTCTATGTCGTAGTGCGTCTTTGTTCAAGGTAATAAACAGACACTGCGGCCAACCATTGCCTGCAGCACTAAAGTCTTTTGGCGTAGCCCCATCATTTTGTGGTTTAACACCAGAGTCTTTTGGCGTAGCTCAATCACTTTTTGTGGTGTAACACCAAAGTCTTTTGGCGTAACATCAAACGTCTAGTCGAAATAGTATCATCCTCTAATTGGCGTAGCACCACCAGTTATTTGTGGTGTAGCACCAGCGCATCTTTGGCCTGAGAGTTACTGTGGCGTAGCCATCTCATCTCCTTCACCTTCATCCAATCCGTACATTTTGGATCACAATGGTTAAGAAAGATATTTATTGCATTTCATTAAAATCTCCCTTAAATTTTGAACAAGGGAAAATTTAATCTTTCCCCAAAACAATTTTAATGAAAAGGTACACAATTAAAAAAAACAATTTAACATTAATTGGGTCACTACTTCTCTCTCTCTCTTTTTCTTAACTTAAATATCATTTACAAATTGTTCTTTCTCTAGAGTATTACTCATTCTTTTCTACTCATTTAAATTCATTCATTAAAAGTTTACACTTAATTTTCTCACATTACATTAAAATTCCTTACAATTAACCATTAGTTACATTCAACAGTTATTTTTCTAACTCTCGGCGTATTTCTTTACACCTTAACTAATAACACTAATCATTTCACATAAATTTGGATATTTCTTATAATTATCCTTTATTTACATTTATTCGATCACATTTACTATCAAAGCCTGTCGTATACATTAATTAATTCCTCATAATGTTAAACATTTACACTATAACTATCTCCCGGCCACACACTTAGCTACAGTAAACCTTCGGGTCTGTCGTGTGGTCTGGGTTTTCAACTATAACTATCTCAACGTTACGCTGGAAACATTAAACTATCCATTATTTACATTCCTCAATTACATCTCAATTATCCTTACATTCAATTATATTACATTCCTCAATCTATCCTTAATCTCTATCCTCAATCACATCTCTATCTAGCACTTATTATACATTAATTAATTCATCACCTCAAATATCTCAACATCATTGTAAACTTCTTATAATTACTCATTCTCTACCTTTCATTTACATTCAGTCGATTACCTTCCTTTTTCTTACATAATAAAATTTCTCTTTTATAATTAATCCTTTTCCCCTAATATGCTTTCTTAAACCCTGGTTTCTACATTTTAAACACCATTTTCACATTACACTACATCACTTGAGAGCAGACACTTAAATTTTTACAGTACACACTTATTACTGTTTAATTACAGTTCCTCGAACCCTTTTTGTTCGTATCCTCCCTAAAATATATTCTTTAGTCCGTAACGCTATCAACACCCCAAAAGAATTACTTAAACACTAATCTCCACTGGAATTCCGAATACATTGTAATCTTGCGTATTCTCATCATATTTTATCATTCAATCATTCCATTCATTCATTCTCGTATATAACCTTCCCTGTAACCCGCTTAATTCTAATAATCCCGAACTCATTGCGAAAACCTGAAAATCCCTTTTAATTTTTCTAACCTCGTCCCCCTAGTTACTTTCGTTTCCTTTCTCGTCGGGAAACTCTCCCACAGTCCGAAATTCCCATTGTTAAACTAAGGACGCCCAAATCTCGCCCTCTGTAAATATTTAAATGCTGAATTCTTTACTCTCCCAACGTATTGTTTGACAGTTTCTCCGGACTTCTGTCGGCAGTTAGTGAACTGTTGCAATTTGACCGCTAAAGGCAATTGTTTCTCAAAATAGTCTAGGAATTGGTCTCTGAGAACCTTAAATTCCGTAGCGCTCCTCACATCATGATTATTGGATAGAAATTCCAATGCACCTCCTCTTATTTTAATTTTTGCCACTAAAAGTTTCTCTGCATCCCCCCATCCTGCGATTCTACCTACTTCTTCGATGCTTTCAATAAACTGCGAAGGTGTCATCAACTCGTCTTCGCCCGAAAATGGCGGAACTAGGCCCAGGAATCCTGCGATAGTATTTGACACAAAAGATCGCTCTGACACATTATTACAGGCTGCGTCGCCACCTCCATTTCCTGAATCTCTTGGCATTTTTGTATTTTTCTCCCTTTACTAACAATAACCACTAATAAATTCTAAACGCCCGCAAAATAAGTACATAAATGGCATACATTCAATACAATTTCACAATTAGTCATGCATAATACCAAACAATTAAGATATAGCCTGCAGTATATTCTATTTAATTTTCTATTTTCTAACTTTCATCCATTGCCCCTTAGCGTTTCAGTACATGTTAATAAATCCTAAACGCCCACAAAATAAATACATATACAGCATACATTCAAAGAAATTTCACCATTAATCATGCTTAACATCAAATACTTAAGATATGGCATACAGTCTATTATTTTTAATTTCTATTCTCTAACTTTCTTCAATTTCCCTTTGCCTTATCGTACCCTTTAACAAATCCTAAACGCCCACAAAATAAATACATATATAGCATACATTCAAAGCATACATTCAAAGCAATTTCACCATTCATCATGCATAACATGCATAACAAATACTTAAAACAATTTGTAAAAGTTAACACTCATAATACTAAATGACCCATCCCGTTTTAAAAACTGCCCACTGATAATATCTATTTCATTACTCTTCACAATATCAATATTAAAAATTAAATCGTACACATCAATCCCCATTGTGCTGCTTGCTAAGTATATGCTCTCAAGTTCACAAACAATTATTATTTTTAAAAACTCAATACAAATTACTAAATCAATAATTAATTATTTATTCTATTATTTAAACTTATTCGTTGTGGCCGCAATAACTTTAATTAAACATCCTGGTCACGGCACCAAATTCTGTTACCGAGCCGGTGCTGCTCAGGGATAAACTTTCCCTAATAAACTGGATGTGGTTGGCCGTTGATCTTCCGGCTCGTTGCTCGGTCGACTTAGTTGTCGGCAGAGCTTGTAACAGAGTCACACAGTAATCAGAAACATTACACATTTTAAAATAAACAGGATTTCTTAGTTAACAAAAACAACAAATTTATTAAATTACGAGGGCAGGCATTTCCATAAACTACGTTATTCAATCATGGGCGGCTAAACGCCTTTACCTTCCTTTAATCAAGAGAGAGTGAGAGAGCTCCCTACTATGTGCCCTTCGGCACCACTTAAATTTCGAATCGGGAGGTCAATGAATGCAATTAAAATCATCTTACCTATTTCTGAAGTTCTCGTGGTGGCGTCTCCGCTAAGACTCCAGGCGTAGTATTTTAAACTCTCCCGCGCACACGCACACTTTCAAGACCCAACATACATCGTCTCCACAAACTGCAATGCTCCATTCGAACTCCTCACATCACCAACAACTCCAATAATAATGATGTACCCCTTTTGAGCGCTCCTACCCTATATAGGCTCAAAAAGCGCGCGAAAAACGTGTCGCTATCTCCCTTTGCTCTCGTTACAGCATCAAAGGCGGGATTCCCTGCGTTTTCACTGAATGTAAGAAATACGCCTTGCTTTCCAAAAGATCGCGCCCCCTTCCACAATGAATTCCTTTCAATATTTCGCTCCGCAGTGTCCGCTTTATCAATGGGGGCTGGGCCTCTTACGCGAGTTGGTCATCGGCTTTCTCCGACACCTGACCGGGCCGCATTTTATGACTTTTCCCTTGATTCAGAAATACACGCCTGCATCTCTTATCAAAGGGTTTTAAGTTCTTCTGTTCACATACATTGAATGCAAAGATAAAGCCCCCCGATTTTCAAAAGCGTCCCTGGCGATATTACTGACACGTAATTCAATCTAACTTTCGCGCCAAAATTCCAAGGTACTCCCTCGGAATTGTTACCTTACAATTTCGAAGTACGCACCTGATATTCCTAAAAACCGAAATCAGGTGGGTAGCTCTTGTTCATTGTAATCCCAGCGAAGCCCATGTTTTCAAGTCGGCATGGAAAGCCGGCTGATAACAACAGACAGGAAGAAAATTGGGAAGACGAAGAAGAAATATGGGAAGAAAATGATAATAGCGTAACACAGAAATCCCCTAGAACACCTAATTTAAGAAATTTTCGATCAAATATGAAGACGTACATATCCCCGGGAAGCAGAAGTAGAGGAAAATTTGCGAGAAGAATTCCGGTTACCCCGAGGAGAGAAGAAAGCAGAAATAACTTCCGTAGAGAAGTAAATCAACAGAGAGGATTTTGTAGTTACAGGAAACCTGGTGAAAGAAATAATTTTATTCCGGCTACACCAAGAGCTAGAGGAAACAACAACAATAGAGCAAATACTTTCGACATTTACAAAAGTCCAAATTTTAGAAGAAATCATAATAATAACACTAATTTCGGCTACAAAAGCAACTTTAATAGAAGAAATTTTAGGAAAGACAGATCAGCCAATCAAGTACATTTTGGAAATTTGAACCAAAATTCAAGAAAGAACTTTGGAAATTTTGGTGACACTTATGAAATCAGCACCATTGTGCAAAATGTATCTCAAAATGCAACAAACTTGCCTGTTATTTCTGCTAAACTTGCAGGAAATTCCATGAACATGCTAATTGACACAGGGTCCAGCATAAATATCACATATGAAGAAATTTTAAATTTATTCGATAAAAAGAAATATACAGTGCATAGAAAACCTGCTGTACTGCGTGGATTTAATGGAGGAGATACAATTGTGAATTATAAAATTTCAATTAAATTAACCATACAGGATGAAAATTTTATTCTTGAATTCTGGGTATTGAATTCTCCTGCACCATCAAATTACAAAGCCATCATTGGAAACTCATTTTTAACAGAAAATAAAGCTGTAATCGATTTTGAAAACAATAACATGATCATGTGTGGACAAAATATTCCATTTAAAAGCAGAGAAAATTTTTCCAGCCAGGAATTTTCACAGGCAAATGTCTGTAGCTTACAAGAAGATAGTTGTTTGGAAAGACGAAGTTTATTTAGAAATTTTGATCAGAATTTTGGAAATAGAAATAAAAAAATACATGACAAACAGACATTCACGAATGTAAACAATGCAAATCGGAAGGAAATTCCTTACTTTCTGACCAGCCCGAATAACTCAGTTTTGGGACCACCTTTGTACAAAAACACTTATAATGAAAAGGAAGAAAGAATCAATATTATTAATGAAATTAAAGAAAATAAATTTATTGTTGCAACTGTATTTCAAAAAAGTAAACTTAATCCACTTACTGAATCTTTTGTAAAAATTAGAATAAATCATAAATTTCAAGAAAATGATAATATTTTGATTGAACCGCTTGAGGGAGAAAAAGAATTTTTTGTGGCAAGAGCAGTGTACAAGACACCTCAGAAAGATTATTTATATGTGAAAATTGCAAATCCTTCTGAAAATGTAATTAATTTGAACAAGAAAATGAAAATTGCAAAATTACAAAGTATTAAAGAAGTACAAGCATTGCCAGTAAATACAGTAACTGACCACACACCCATTGAAAATAATGAAAAATTTGAAGCATGGGGTGGTGACTTTGACTTAAGTCACTTGTATGGAGAGAAGAAGAGGAAGTTATTGGAACTTCTTAAAAAGCATCGTAGAGTTTTTGCAAAGTCGGTTTCAGAAATTGAGGGTTGTGATACAATTTTCCATACAATAAATTTAAGAACTAACATACCAATTAAAAAGAAAAATTACAGAGTGCCTCATCACCTTCAAGAAGAATTAAATAAACAGGTAACTGAATTACTTGGTGCGGGTATTATTAGGCCCAGTACTTCGCCTTATAATACACCTGTCCTATTTGTCAAGAAAGCAGATGGGTCATATCGTTTGGTCTGCGATTTTAGGCAGTTAAATGAAGTCATGATTGACGAGCCTTATCCAATTCCTAACATCAGTGAGCTCATCGACAATTTGGCTGGAGCAACTTATTTTTCTACTCTGGACCTTACTTCTGGGTTTTACCAACTTTGTTTGGACCCGAATGACTGTGAAAAGACAGCTTTTTCAACCAACAAAGGCCATTTCGAGTGGTGTCGCACTCCTTTTGGACTCAAAAATGCCCCTGCATCTTTCCAGAGATTGATGTCATTGGTTTTGGCAGGTGTTTCGAATGTTTACATTGATGATATAGTTGTGGCTTCAAAATCCTTTGAAGAACATATACAAAAATTGGAAGAAGTATTTGTTAAATTGCAAGAACATCATCTAAAACTAAAGCCTTCAAAATGTTACTTCTTTCGAAGAACAATTAAATATCTGGGATTTTTGGTCTCAGATGGGAAAGTGCAACCTGATCCACACAATCTAGAAACAATTCAGAAATTTAAGACGCCAAAGTCTATAAAGAATGTGAGGCAGTTTCTGGGTCTCACAGGATTTTATAGAAAATTTGTGAAGAATTTTGCAGATGTTGCTTTACCCCTCACACAACTTTTAAAAACAAAACAAGGTGAAAAATTTAAGTGGAATGAAGCAGCTCAAGAATCTTTTGACATTTTGAGGAAAGAACTTTTAAAAGAACCAATTTTGATTTTACCTGATTTTAAAAAGAAATTCATATTGCACACAGATGCATCTAAATATGCACTTGGAGCATATATTTCACAGCAAGATGAAAATGGTTTTTTACACCCTATTTCATATGCCAGCAGGAAGCTAAATGATGCTGAAACCAGATACAGTGTTGTTGAGCGTGAAGCTTTAGCTGTAGTCTGGGCAACAAATTTTTTCAAACACTATTTAATTGGAGCTCACTTCACAATTTATTGTGATCAGCACTCCCTTTCATTTATTTTCAAATTCAAGGATCCAACCTCCAGACTTTCACGTTGGATAGCTTCTCTTTCCCAGTTTGACTATGAGATCATTCATAAGCCAGGAAAGGCGAATATTGTGGCTGATTACTTATCAAGATGTGTCGGTGACAAGGAAAATCCATTATCAAAGAATTCTGCAAGTGCTAAAAATTCGGCTAATGCCCAAAAACCAAAGAAAGTAAATTTTGCACAAAATCAGAAATCTTCAAAAAGTTCAGAAATTCAACAGGTGAATGTAATTAATACAAATGTAAATGATGAAGAAAATATTCAGAGTGAAAATTTAGAGCAATTAACAGTGGAACCAACTTTGTTTACTAGAATAGTTAACGCTCAAAAATCTGATAGCAGATGCAACAAAATTAAGAATTTCTTAGAAAAAAATGTGGCTCCATATCCACAGAGATTAACCTTTTTTGAGAAAGAAAATGCATTGTGGTGCACACATAAGCACCCCAAAAGAAGACACGAATTTAATGAAAGATTGGTAGTACCTCAGTCATTGGTATCTGAAATTTTGTGGCTGCACCATGACTGTCCTGCATTTGCTCACTGTGGTTTTCGCAGAACTCTGTCTAGTATCAGCAGAAAGTATTATTGGCAAGACATGTACACTCAAACACAGAATTATGTCAGTTCTTGTGATGTTTGTGTCATGAACCATGGGTTCAGAAATTTTAAAGCACCAGTACAGAAATTTGATACATCTGATTTCCCCTTCCAAAGAGTGGCAATGGATTGTATAGGTCCTTTTCCAGTCTCTAATTCTGGGAAAAGGTATATTTTGGTCATTACAGACTATTTCACAAGATGGGCAGAAGCTTACCCATTGTCATCTATTACTTCAGAGAAAATTTTGGAATGTTTTGAGAAATTCATATCGTCTCACGGTATTCCCCACCACCTGATTACAGATAAAGGGTCGAATTTTCTTTCAAAAGCTGCTCAGAGCCTATACAAGAAGTTGGGAATCATCAAACATAGTACCACTAGCTATCATCCCCAATCTGATGGCCTCTGTGAGAGAGCAAATAAATCTTTGCTCAGAAATTTGAAGAATCTTGCATATAAAGAGAAAGACGACTGGGATCGTTCAGTTCCTTTTGCCCTTCTGGCCCACAGAAATGCTGTTCATGCATCAACTGGAGAAACTCCTGCATACCTCATGTATGGCAGAGATTTAACAGTACCAAATACCCTTTTAACAGGATTTAAAAGCACAAAGTATGATTCTGTGCATGATTATGGTCAAGATTTGGAATATAGATTAAAGAAAATATATGAAATTGTTAAAGTTAATCTGGATAAAGCACAACAGAGTCAAATGCAACAACAACATAAAGGTGCAAAACAACCTGTGATTAAAGTAAATGACCATGTGTACCTTTACACACCATATTTACCACGCGACCAGTCCAAAAAACTTTCTTCATATAATAGAGGTCCATTTAAGGTGATCAAGAAAATCTCTCCAGTCAACTTTATAATACAACATGTTCTAAATCCGAAGAACGAGCAGAGAGTTCATGTCAACAGACTTACATTACTACCACCTAGAAGAGTTGAGCTTCAAACTCTTCCAAAAGATAGTGCACTTGGTCGTGATAAACAAACTGTGTCCTCATCAACTTCGAGTGTTTTCCAGCGGCAAAATTCCAGTGCTCCAATTTCCAGTTCTCAGAGCCGTGCAAACAAACAACCTGTTTCCAGTGCTCCAGATTCCAGTGTTCCATTTTCCAGTGCTCAAAATAGTGTAAACAAACAACCATCCAGTCACACAAACTGTGATAACCGTCATACCAGAGTGGTCTATAATAGAGCTTTAAACCAGCACCATCCTAGAGTGAACAGTCGATACTCTCTCAGACAATTTAATTAATCCAGTTTTCATCTGTGCACAACAAAGTTCAAAATCTTCTTCTTCTGTGATGCAAAATTCCAGTGTTTACAAAATTTGTTTAAGAAAGAGTGATACAGTAATTGTTAATGCAGCTTGTTAAAATTTTTGAATCTTGAAATTTAAGCTTAATTGATTGTTGTGCATAATTTTTCTGAAAGTATTGAATCTGATTATTGAAATTTATTATTGTTTATTCTAAATATTTTATTTACACACATCTCTGACCCATTGTAATGGAAGGATATTTCATCTGTGAAACATGCTTCATCTGTGAAAATACAAAATTTTTATTAATTTTACTGTTTTGAATTTATATGCAATTTTAATTTTGTGATGTGTGTGATATCGACAGAAACTTTTCACTCTACAGAACTTTTGATTATCTTTTGATAAACTTTTTGAATCTGGAAATTTGAAACTTTTCGTGATCTTTGAGCTGTGAAATTTTTGGTGATTTGTTTTGAAATCTTCGAAAAACTTGTTTGAGTGATGAGATGACTGTGTTTGATCAAGTTCATCTATTTGAGGTTGTGATGGAACCTGTTATGCAATAATTTTTAATATTTACAATAATTTCAAGTAATTTAATATCATGTGGTGATGAAAATTTTAATTTCAGATGTGCAGAATTTTGAATACCTGACATGAAAAACTGTTGTGAAGTGCATGAGTTGACACTTCTGACAACTTACCTGATTTTGAAAAAATTTTTGAATATTTCTGTTTTTGAAAATTTATTTCATGTGTTTTTCTGTTCCTGCTTTACATATATTTTTATTTGATCTGCAATTCATATGTTTACATTTTTACAAGTCCACTTCCCTACTGGTACAAAGAGTACAGTAGTTTCGTCAGTCACCATTGTCCCTTGAGTTCAATGTTGCATATGTTTTTTCTTTTGAGTGAATTGCAGGTGTTTACACAAACAAGCTACACCCTGTGTTTCGAGGGGGATGTGAATGAAGCATTTTTAAATCCCGGCTTTTTGCTGCACCTGGTCGAGGCTGGACAGATCTCGCCGTTGTTTCCAGAGCGGAGGCGAGAAGCGTATCTTCTGGAACCCCTGTGTGTCAGAGGAGTGATGTCGTGATGGAGGACTCATCGCTTAGGAGTTGGGTTTCTCATCTTTGCTGAATTGACAAGTGCTTTGGACCGTGGCTGTCCTGCTTTCGTCTGGATGCACCGGAAGCCCAGCACGCGGGATATTTTTTTTTCCATTTTCATACACACCCATTTTATTATGATGGCAACCCGTATAGATCCCCGCTGATTTTACTCTTTCTGGAAACATATTTTTCTGTACAGTTACACAGCAGGAACCTTTTGTGTATTTTACAGGTGTATTATTTTATTATTTGAAGAATTTGAGAAAGTTTGATAAGAGCATATTTTGTGTATTTCAGTGTATTTGCATATGTTTTAACTGTGTGTTTTCTTTTGAAAGGATCCTATAGCAGTTTTTGGACAGCATTGTGTCCTCTCTTTTGGCCATGTTTTGATGTTTTGACTCTTGGACAACGGGGACCCTGATCAAGTCTCTGGACTCCTTGAGTGTGGTGGTAGTGTAGACGTACGTACATTGCTCACCCTAAAAATTTTTGTGCAAAATTGCCTGCGGCAGTTGCTGCTTCAGCGATTCGCGCTGCTGGAGGTGATGCTTCTACAGGATTCTCTTGGAGAAAATTTTCCTGCCCTGCGGTTGAAAAATTTTTTGCCGGAGGGGGAAGATATTTGTGGCATCGAAATCTGCGATGCGTATTTCTGTTTTAAAAATGCTCTTTTTCTTGTCATGTAAATGTAGAAGCTCTCAGACGATTTTCTGTCGGAATTAGAGCAAACCGTGGAGTGTGTGTGCGACCTTGAATAGGCTCGCCTGCCAGTCAGCGGAGAAAGAAAAAAAGCCGTTGAGTGTAATTTTATTTTGTTGATTATTTTCCAATGTGCTGTTATGTACGTGTGATATGGATATGTGGTTGTGACGTCAGCACAGTAGATGTAAGGGGACGCGCTTGGAAAAAGAAGAGAGCTTACTATGGACGAGAGGGCTGTCGGTCGCATATAGTTTTTGTTATGGTTTAATAATGAAACTATTTTAAATTTATAAAATTAACTTGTGTAAAATTGCTCTCAGTATGGTATCCGACCGACAGAGCCCCTCCGAACCGAAATCTGGGTTCGTATACTATTTTCCTTTAATTGGGAGATTGTAAAATTGAATTGCTGGTTGTAAGTCTATGGAACCTTTAAATGTAAAAAGCCAGCTTAAAAGTAATAGATCTGTATCAATCTCCCCTGGTATAATATAATGTCTTATTTGTGCTTCATAAAGAAAATTAAAGAATGTTCCTTTACTAAAATGAAATCTTCCTTTCACGTGCTATTATTTTGCTTGTCATTTTATTAACTATAGGCCATTGTGGAGTAGTTTCGCTTCACATCAGGGAGACGGATCTGAATTCTGGAGTTTAGTACTAACCACTATTAATGTGTTATACATGTTTTATATCAACTAACTTTATACATCTGAATGTGAAAGCAGAAAAGTCTTTTAACACTTAGAAAACGCTTTTACATACATCTTAAAAAATATTAGGTTAGAAACTCAAATTTTGGAATAACATTTTTTAAGCTACTAATGCCATATTAATTAATATTTTGATTAAACAACTTTTGTTTGCTTAATTTTTTAAATGGCTCAAAACTTATTATAAGCCATTACTTGTTGTATCAAACATTACAAGGCAAAAAGAATCAAAGGTAAAAAATGAGAGAGCGGGAAAAAGGTGCGCCCCTGAGTATCGCTCAAGTGAGGGGCGGTGCCGGGCATAAGAAGCCCCAGGATTTCTCCCCACTTAACTACTCAAGTCAAAAATATCTTCTTGGAAGGCTTTTTCCTGCTGCAGGGCTGAAATCTTGGAAAGATCAGAGTGACACCTCCTTCAAAGGCTTCCACCTCTTCTTTTGAAGCGACTTTACCTTTCATACAGGGCTGCAATGCAAGCAGCAGCACGTGGCGGCGCCAAGAAAGCTGCCAACTTAGATCAGAAGAAACAGCATAAATATTTATAAGTTGGCACAAAGTTTAAATTCTTATACTGTGATCGCTATATAAAATGCCAAATTATTTGTATCTTACAACAGAAGAATAAAAATGGTTAGAATTTATCTTGGGCTGGGTTATTTTTCCTCTTTTTTATAGGTTGGGTTATTTTTCATTCAATTTATAGGTTGGGTTGCTTTTCATTCAATTTATAGGTTGGGTGGTTTTTCGTACCGAAGTGAGCTATTTTGACCGGTTTAACAGTTAAATGTAGATGATCCTACAATGCAATGATCCTACTCTTATCTCTCTCGCCCTCTGCATTAGAACCTGGTACCTGTAAATGCAGAGATGTTTTAAATGATGAGCATTTACCTCTTAAAATCTTGTAACGACGTGACGTTTCGTAAACTAAATATTGCTGGCATGGTCAATTATATTTATTAAAAGGCTGGAGTACAGAGAAGTTTTATAAATGAATAGCAACGTGCTTCATCCAAAGATGCCAAAAACGAGCACGCTTCTCCAATCAGCATTATGCCCTGATTAAAGGTATTTGCGAATTTTAAATATGTACTATAGAAAAGATCCTTACGACAGAATCTTTTGATTTTCGACATCGATCTTTTTGAACATTTGCATCACTACATTGCAAAGCCTTTCCCAAAATTTGGTTAAAAGATCAATGAATGAAAACATGAATAATTTTGCAAAAAAAAAAAAATAATATAATAATTATTTTGCAAAGTAAATTAAGAAGCTTGTTTATTTAGACTAAAAAAATAATAATATTTGCCTTTTATCTAGTTTGTAGCAGGAGCAAAAAAAAATGTATAGATGGGTTATTACGGAGATCATTACAACGCAAATCTTTTATCAATAACTTTTAAATGAATTTAATTTCGAACTATTAAATTATCATTTCTAAATTTAAATCACCACATTTGGTAACTCCCTAACCTTCATCATTTATTTTAAATCACAATAAATCTGCCACATTCTAAATGCCTTACAATGTCCATATTTCATTAAATTATTAAAAAATATATATACAATTTGTATCAATTTAACCAGACACATTTATTTTTAATAGAAGAAATGACTTCTGAAAATATGGATATTTCTCTGTCATCAAATACATAAAAGCTGCCAAGTCACAAAACTCACAATACTGTAGAGATACATTGTGTCCGAACATTGGTACATTAAGACCTTGTGTACCCTGGTACATTGTGACCAAACAAAGCACAAATTAGTAAATACTGATAAATGATCACTATATAGCACGCCTCTATGTTTTATTCCATTGATAAACTAGCCTTATACTTATGTATACTTAGAGAACATCAATGTATAAATATACTAAACTGCTGAGTTGATGCTTTAAGCAGTAAAAACTCTGTTCAATAAAATTACTTAGTTTAATGCCAGCACGTTTTCGCCAAAATCGCTAAGAATTCGAAACTGAACTTTAAGTGCAAATCAGTGCAAATCATTAATCGAGTTTTGTGAGAAATTTTAATGACTTGATTAAAGAATATGAAGTACAAATAAGAACATTCAGAAACAAGGAGTGGATGTATATTTACAAATAAAGCCGTTTTCTATTTGCTTTGCTGTAATAGTAATTTTTTAACCCTTTCGCGACTGCGGAACTAGCCATCAGTACGCCACCAATGAATGGGTCGTCGTGCCATTAGTGCACACATACCGTACACGTTAATTACTTTACTTTTAACTATAATACTCCACAAAAAGGTAGAAAACAAATACACTTTACTCGTGTCAAGAACTTTTTCATGTGCGCTAGTTAAATGCGTGGTGTTCAATTTGCGTATCGTTACTACAAATATCCCTAGCCAATGCGACGTATTTAGTGGATGCCGGATATAGCTGGGGCTAGCCAGGGTGAAACATTTAGTGGCTGCCGGATATAACCGGTTCTAGTCGTGAAAGGGTTAGAGAACAAAAATTATTTTGCAATGTTATAATAATTAATATGTAATTAATTTGTATCAAATTAATTTTTATTGCCTTCATAATTGATGAATAAATATAAATCGCTTCATAAATATACAAATTTAAATAGGTTGATTTTCTACACCATTTGCATTACTGTAATAATAACTTTAACGAAACAAGAAATTTTATCGAAAATGTATAAAGGTAACTAATCTAATAATTAATTTGTATCCAATATTTATTTTTATTTTTATTACCTGCATAATTGATGAAAACCTCATCATAGGTGTATAAATTTAAACTGGTTGATTACATTCTTCTAATCTTATTTACCTGAGTTATTACCTTAATATTCAGTAATCGAACGAATTTTAAAATCACACATTCAAACATTTTGAAGCCAGCGAGTACATCTTAACCGACAAAAAAATTTTAAGTATCAAAATTTCCAAACAAATTTAATAAAAAAAAAATAAAATCTATAAACCTCTTAAAAATTCGTTGATGGAATTTTGGGGGGAAAATAAAATTCGGATATTTAAAAAATAGCAAGGCTCAAAAACAGAATAAGTAAAGTTTATGATAAGCAACCCCAGGGATTTTAAGAATATATACAGGTATTCAATATTGCAACTACAACGATTTGTTCTAAATGAGCTTTAGTACCATATTAGATCATCAACGTTCCCAAACTAAACTTCACAAATGGTATTTCTCTTAGATATTTTGTGAATATGCAGTGCACAGACAGTAACTATAATTATAACATTTTTATCGCCTAAACTTTCTAACTAAAAAGAGGATAAAACCATGCCAATGGCATCCCTTCCGCTTTTTCTGATCCCTTGAAAGAGGAAGCTCTGCTCGTCAATCTTATGCAATGTCAGAGACAGCGGACGGTATCCATCAATAGTTGGCCACCTTAAAAAACCACCCTTAACAAACCACCGCTCTCTTGGGGGTTGAGAGCGCATCCTGTCTCTTAAAAGATGCTCAGTGGCTCAACTAATAAGAATCATTTTTACACAAATACAAAAGATTGTTCAGGAAGAAGAGGGGAGATTAGTGCTTTCACAGGTACTACCAGATACGCGGGTCATAAAACAAAAGAAAGATGATGCTATTATGGGCTTTGAGTAAATTTAAAAGTGGGAAACAATTTGCAAGTTTTCCATCCGTTGTTGGACATAAGTGAGCATAAGAAGTTGAGACAAAGGATCAATTATGGCAGATTTTGGAGGTGTTAATGAAATATATTAGGGAATAAAGAATGTGTTCATAAATTCCATACCAGAAAAATAGTTTAATTCTCGAAAATTTGCATAAAATATAAAAATCATTTTCCGAAAATTTTTCTACGTTAATTATCTAAGACATTTACTGTAAATATTATGATTAGTTGAATCGTTTCCAGAACATAAAACATTCAAACGTTTATAACATAAAATGAACCGTAGAATATTCGATCTACCAATCAACCAGAGAGTCTACAAAGAAAGGTTTAAATCTTTAACCCGCTTGCTTATAAAATGATTATTTAAAATTTCTTAATCATTCAAAACAAATCAAATATAATCAACTTGTATCAAAATTATAGACTTAAATTTTAAATTCAATGTTAATAAATAATATTAATGATTTATTTCTGGAAAAAATTAATAATAACTAATATTAATTTGAAGTTCATATCCTGGGCATTTCTGTAAGCTTATTAATTAAAGATAATAAAGTTTGAATTTGGCAGTCGTAAGACAGATATGAAACACAGAAAGATATAAATGCAGATGACAGACGATAAATTAAAAACTACTGTGACATCTGGTTCTAGTTAGAACTGGGTCATTAAAGCACTTAAATTCCAATTCATTTATTAAATTCAATTAAATAAATTTAATCATTAAATTCAAAAATAATTTTAATGAAACCATCGCAAATTTTCATCTTGATAAAATTCATATCATTAAAATATCAATACAATTGCTAAATCTAATAAAATTAAATAAGTTTGAAGTTAAATACAAGTGTTAATATGATAATCTATTTATTATATTGCGATTATGCAAATTACAAGAATTATTTAAGGGTAAATTTAATATTTGGATGACATAGAAATTGATTCATTGTCAATGTTTTCTTTCTTCACAAATATTTCGAAAAAATCTCTCGATCAAATTAATAACTCGCATCTATCTCTCAAATAAATCATATTGGTCAATAGTTTTTTTATATAAAAAGTTGCTACTCATTTATTCCCTTAACAAGAATTCCTCGCATACTTTCCCCCACAAAAATCCATGAAAGACAATCCTATATCACACAAACAACGGTCCATGATCCCCGAACGTATCTTCGCTACAAACATGGGGGAAAAGAGCATCGCAGACGCAACAATAGATTAGTCGAAGCGAGACCTTGTCAGAGGACATAATGCTCTGCGAAGCCCCCTACTTCCGGTGCACAAAACTCGGATTGCCAAAATCCGTTCTTTTCCTGTCCTCGCAGAACCCCCTCTGAGCTTTGTCCAGCAATATAAATATTTCATTACATTAGAAGGAAGCCGCAACTGATAGTCTTGTACGGAAAGGTAAAAGGAAAAAGCGAGTTAGGTGCCTGTGTGCGTTGAAGAGAAATTTAATTTTCTCTCAATAGTTAAAAATAAGAAAAATTATATCAGTATATTTGATCACAAATCTGATTTTACAAAACAATTTTAAAATCCAACATCATAATCATTATTTAATATTTTTGTAATCTTATTTTCTTTTCATTTTCATAAATAAAAATGATTTATAATTATTTAAAAAAATAATTATTTTGTAATTATTAAAAAAATTATAATTATTTTCATAATAAAAAAAGGATTTCTAAATAAAATCGAGTCATGTATATTTTGTCAGTTCCAATGTATATTTTGTCCTTACAAAACAATTTTAAAATCCAACATCATAATCATTATTTAATATTTTTGTAATCTTATTTTCTTTTCATTTTCATAAATAAAAATGATTTATAATTATTTAAAAAAATAATTATTTTGTAATTAATTAAAAAAATTGTAATTATTTTCATAATAAAAAAAGGATTTCTAAATAAAATCGAGTTATGTATATTTTGTCAGTTCCAATGTATATTTTGTCCTTGTACCCTAGAATACAGTTTTTCTTTATTCTAAATTGAAAATATTTGTAATATCATGCGAGTTTAGTTGCATAAAAATGGAGGCTATACAACTGAAAAATTTGAATTTTTAAAGTAATTAATTATAAACCAAAAATACTATTTCTCAGATTGTACTTAACGTGAACTGACTAACTAT
The DNA here is from genome assembly GCA_951213105.1 of Amaurobius ferox. Lineage (NCBI taxonomy): Eukaryota > Metazoa > Arthropoda > Arachnida > Araneae > Amaurobiidae > Amaurobius > Amaurobius ferox. The sequence goes on from OX578137.1 coordinate 28,982,270, forward strand.
GTTGGCTTTCGAATTTCTTAAAAAATAAGAAAATTAAATTGCAATTACTATTTATTGCAACAATTACTGTCATTTTTTAAGTCAAATGCATTCCATATTTCCTCTCACAAACTGGAGATTATGCAAGGAAAAGGAAGCTCAGAGGGCTTGAAAAATAAAAAAATATTTACGATTAAAACTAATCTGGACTAAATTAAGCCAGAAACAGTAAATAAGCCCCCTGCCATGTTAAGGAATCCTCTTCAAGATCGCATGTGTGTACGTCGCACCTAGACTTGTATGCTTACACTGTGTACGCTCCTAGATTTACATTCCTAGATTTGTATACGTACGACTACAGTGCCTAGAATACCTAGTGTCGCTTTCGTAAGAGAGAAATCTTGAAAAACCTGTTCCAATAATTCAGGACACATCCGGTAAAAATGAGGATCAAGAGAGTGTAGCGCCATCTGTTGTCAGCAATGGAAGTTATCGATTAGACTGTGCTTATAATAAAATTTTACTAGATCGTAATTTGATTAATCATTTAATCACTTAATCTATGTAATTTTATTAAAAACTTAAGAGTACAAATTTACAAAATATTTCTCTATAAATTTACTTCACAGAGATAGTATAAATGACATATGTGACACTTTGTCAAACTCCACATTAAGCTTTATAGGACGTAAAAGCCACAAAGTCGAACTGACAGAAATATTGTTGAGATTTTACTTGGTAACCAGACTTCATTTTTATATTAAAGTCAATAGAGACAAATGTACAAAAAGAAACAAAGTAAAATTTTCAAAGATGAGTAAATGTAAATAATGCATTTGAATCAATGAAATGCATATAAAATATTAAAATAATAATGTTACTTTTCTGTTATTAAAATAGTTTCTATTTTTGAATTTAGTTCTTGTCTCCTCTAAAGCATATAATATACTTTAAACATTTATTTTTCTGTAAGGATTATGTGTAAATATTTTGTTCAATTTATATATATAATTTTTTTTTCAGTGGTGTAAATTTATTGTTGAAATCATAAAATTAATTCAATGAAGTTTGAATTCTAACATGAAGAATAAATTTATTTAAAAGTTCTCAATATGGTGCCAAATCGATTTAATAAATGCATATAGTTATGATAGGCTGAATATGGCTGATGCAGCGCGTAAATTACTATAAAGTAACTTATAACAATGACGTATTTTCTTTGTATTAAAAAACTAGGAATAAATCTTGATATTGACCAATTGGACTGATGCATATAAGATACATTAAAATAAATAAATAAAAAACAGTGTAATGAAAAGATGACCAAGATAGAATATTCTTATCTTAATAGTGCTATATATAATATAGATATTAAGTATATATCTTCAATGATTTACAGTAATATGCTATAAAGATGAGCTTCCAGGTAAGTTTTATTATTTATTTAGTTATACTAAGATAAATTTAACTGTATCTTTCCCCAAACACAACTCACAAAATGATTTATTTACAAAAAATTGATTCAAGTTTCATCTGAGCTATTTTATTTAATTTTTTTATATAAAAGAAAGTTTACATGAATTTCCGTCTATTAATGCATTATTTAAAACACATTTAGTGTAAATTTACATTCGTTTTGTATCCCTCCCTAAGTTGTAAGATGAAATTGTATGATTCTATATATATTTTATATAATTATAAAAATAACGTTTGCTTACCAAATAATAATGAAATGTCTTACAAAATAATACTGAAAATAAAAAGAAAAATTTAACGCATCACAGACCGATGAAATATCCTGTTTTAGTGCAAGAAACGAATTTAAAAAATATATATTTTGCATTAATATCTTCGTGTTAACTATAATAGTAACTATGTTTCTGTAGAAAAGTAATTCTCGTGAAACCCTATTTTGAAGTCAAAACATATTTTAAACATTTAGTTTATTTAAATTTTTAATTTCAAATGATGTATTTTTTGCATAGAAAAGTGTAGAGTTGTCTGCTATGAGCGGGTCAGTTTTGACTGCAGCGCCATCTGTTGCATTTCCTGAACAATTCACCCGATTTTTTTCCTTGAACGCGACACTAGGTATTCCAGTCACTATGCGTACGACTCTACCCACTAAAATTTCTTGAAGATTATCTAATGACACACAAACAGTCAAGGACCATATTCTCTGCCTCTCTACAGAGGGGGGAAAAAGCGTCTCAAGCGTAACAATAGATGACCACCAATAGATGCGAGACCTTGTCAAACGACTTCGTGTTTCTTAAAATCACGACTTCCGGTGCACAAAATTCGGATTTACCAGACCCGTTCTTTTCTTGTCCTCTGAACTTTTTCCAGCAAAATAAATATATCATTGTAATAGAAGAAAGTTGCAACTAATAGACTTGTGCGGGTAGGTAGAAGGGAGAGAAAGTTAAGATGTCAATGAATGCAGAAACGAAGAAATTAGAAATGATTTTTTTTATCTCCTAGAGTGGTTAAAACTAATTGTTTCCTATATAAATCTAAAATAAAGTTAAAGTATGAGAATTAAACGAAATAGTGACCCCCCCCCCAATTTTAGTAAGTCAATAAGTAAAACCCAAAGATAAGGAAAACTAGTTTCTAAATACAAGTTAATCCCTTTCTTTCCCTTAATATTAGTATGTTTAAATACAATAAGAAAATAAATAATGAATTAAAATTTTTAACAGTTATTAATGATCTCAATATTTTCTTTAAATTTTTATTCATAACAGGGGAAAAAAATTTTAATAGTACTTCACCTCTTGCTTTTTTAAATATTCACTTAAATTTAAAGAATAAGATCATATTTTGATCTAAAAAAAGGTGTCCAATATTATTAATACATCTCAAATATCGTTAATATTATATCACTACTTTTCCTTAAAATAAAAGTAACCCATATTTATAAAAAATATAATTAGCTTTCAAAAATTATTTGCACGTACTGAAAGAGTCCTTTCAAGGCTCACAAATACATCTCCACTTTTCCATGGCTCTGCATTAGCAGAGCTTAAAAACATTCCCTGAAATCTGTCGGAACGAAACATTTTGACGATGCCACCGGCAAAAAAAAAAAAAAAAATCTCTTAATTACCCAAAACTGGAGCGTATTATGTCGAGCGCATCCATCTTGCTACAAGCCGCTCACTGGCAGCCAAAATTCCTCGGCAAAAAAGAACAAGTTGTCATACCCAGTTCATTCCTAATTCAGAGCGACGCGAGCCATTTCTACCTTTCATTAGAAAGGCAAAGGAGATCCCCCCATAGTCCATTCAAATTTTCTTTACCAAAGAGTTGTGGCGGGGATGAACATTGTGCGGTGAAAAGACCGAGGTATTTATGTAGTTTCCGCACAATTCCGTCCTTGATTACCATCGGTGAGTTTCGCACCCCCCCTTCGCGGACACTGCAAAATTTCCATCAGAATAGGTAAAGCCTGACGTCACGTAGTTGTAGTGGTGCAATATGTAAACAAGGCACGTTATGTTGGAGAAAGTCCAATGAAACGAGCTGCCGCGAATTGTGATTTTCTCGCCGCACATGGTACGTGAGTGTATTTATTCTGCACTTTTTGCTGTCTGGTAGTTGAAATTTTGGAAGCGAAAAAGTCTGTCTCTGATTGTGTTTTGACTCAACTATGCCATTGTGTTCTGTCCTGTTACTTTAGCATCCCTGAATGCTTATCTTATTCATTTCTGTTTTATGTTTTCGGCGATTTTTGGCGCAGTTGATCATCCAAACGTCTTTTAAATATAATTTTTTTTTAAATTTTACGCAAAATGAACCACTCCTTTATTGCTAAATACCAGACACTGTGCAGTTAACATTTAAACCTAATGTATATAATCATACCTATCGATAGGATCATTATGGATATAATCATAATTAAAAAAAAATAACTAAATTTCCAATTTTTATGGACAGCTTAAAAAGGCAGTGGTGAAAATGTATGCCATTTTAGCCATTTGTAATGGCTAGATTTAGCCATGTTTCTCTATAAAATTTTCTAAAAAATGACTACATCTGTAAAAGTAAAAGATGTGTGTTTATCTGCCTGTATCGCCTATAGCGGAAAATCTAAGCATTGTACAGCCATGAAATTTGGTACGTGCAGAGATACCTCGGCTCCCGAGACTTTTTTAAATTAAATTTAAATTTTAGGTTTCATTTTTTTTAATTCCAATTGACAATATTGATTCTTAAATAATTTAGTACTTGTGCTAGTTTTAAATTAGTTTGTTACCCCCCAAATGCTAGACAAAATCTTTGTTTTACCAGAATCAAATGTAATTAACATCTAGACACTTTTAAAAAAGATTTGTATTTAATTAAATCGTTTTAAATAGGCTGATTAGCATTTAGTTCCATTGCATTTTATGAACAAAACCAATCTAACTATAAAACTCAATATTTTTATTACATTTTTTTCTTTATCGCAATGAACACGTATAAAATACTAATGGCGGCAACACGTCATATCTTCAAATCGATTTAAATAATAAATGAATGACAAATCTTTGGATTTTAAACGTCATTTTATTGAAATATCAATCAGACGTACATATAATTTAAAAGCCAGAGCGCTTTCCGGTATCCTCATACCCTTCCTCAATGGCGTTAAATAAAAAATCATACTAACATGCTTAACTATTGTCCACTACCGACAGGTTGAATTTGCATATTACAAAATTGGCATCACTACTAAACAAGTTTAATGCATCCACATAAAATCACTAGAAACTTATAAACGTAGTGCTACCATTATAAGTTTTATATTGGTAGCACTAAACGCACGGTTGGTATACGGTTGGCTGAACATGCTAGGGGCGTTAAAAACGGTAGGTAATCGACAGCTCTTGCCCAATTAGTGATTAATGATAACTTTAAACCCCTTTTCGAAAATTCCTTTCTTTTGATCAGCTGTAATTACCCCAGGTCTATTTTACTCTATGAATCTCTCTTTATGTATCTACATCGCCCCTCTATTTGTAATTTTGACCCTGTCCATATTTTAAGTTATGCCTGGTGACTTGTTCTCGATTCCATGCGAGTCAAACTGTTATCTCTAAAATATAAAATTAAAAAAAAATTATATATATATGCATGCTTAAACTGGATTATAACAATTTGTCTTTCTTGTATTTGTAATTTTGTAATTTTTAAATCTGTTTCTGGTGATTTTGTGTGGATGCAAATTCAACTTGCCGGTAGTGGATAGTATTTAAGCATGTTAGCATGATTTTTTATTTAAAGCCACTGAGGAAGGGTATGATGATACCCGAAAGCGCTCTGGCTTGTACATTATACGTGCGTCTGATGGATGTTTTAATAAAATGACGTTTAAAATCTAATGATTTGTCATTCATTTATTATTTGAAACGTATAAAATAATTTACAAATAAGTTTATAAAAACACAAAAAGTTTTAGACAGAAAGTAATGAGCATACGGATTCTCCAAATATATATTTCTTTACGCACAGGTGAGTAATCCAATATGTGAAATTAAATCATTTAATTTTTTTTAAAACAGAGATACATTGTTTTCTTGATGCCAAAAGATATTTCTGAAATTATTACTTAACGATGATGTCGTTTAACAGAAATAATTCGAACGAACTCCTTCGCCGAAACTTTTTAATCGCATTTTCCTCTTGAAATGACACTCATTTCAAAACACTAGCGCGTATTATTTTCCCCTTACGTACAAAAGATTGCAATCACCATAATATATTACCAATCAATGACGACGTTAAGTTTTAGCCCAAAAAGCGTCGCCAAGACGGCGGCGTTGCGACATCCAAATAGGCATTAAAAATGAACCTCGTTCTGCAAAAGTCCATTATGTACCAAAAAGCTCTCTAAGCAAGCGAACCTCTTTTAAATTTTCCTAATCACTATTAAATTTACTTTCAGCGCAATCAGAAGATAATTACTGACAATCATTTTGAACGATGAAGAAGGGATATTGAGAGAAATTAAAGAAGCTGATAATACAGAGTTCCCGAGGCTGCCAACCATGAACGACGTTGAAGTGCATATACTCATCTTCGAAAAGTTATTGAGCCAATCGTAATTCGAAACATTTTTCTTCTCTGTTTATTTAGTGCGCGGAGGCCCAAAAGAATCCGGTGCATTTCCCGCCAAATAATGTTCTAAAGGTAAGAGCTATACTTAGGAATATTTTAAAGAAAAAGACGAAATGATACAGTCATCACTAAAGTTTTGCTGTCAAATAAAATTTAACTTATGTTTGTTCCTCTCTGTTATTAAAATTGTAGTCATTTCTTACCTTCCGCATACTTAATAACTAAACAGTATTTTTATAAATATTTTAAAGATTCAACACATCACTTTTTCTGAAATTATTAGGAATATTTAGATGTTACACCTCAATCGAGAACTTTCCCATTTCGTGAATTGGACAGCGTAGGAAGTCAGTTTATAAATTGAGCAACATACGAAAAAGCAACATACATCAGTTCATGAAATGTGCAATATAAGAAGACATTTCATTAATTGGACAGCATATAAGAGCAGTTCATAAATTAAGCATTTTTAAAGGCAAATTATGAGGACATGGAACAACATGGCAATATAAGAGGAACAACATGGCAATACAAGAGGACAAATATAGTCAATATAAGAAGCCAATTCAGGATTTGGGCAATTGTTAACATAAGAGGACAATTGATAAATTAGATAAAATAAGAATCATTTTATGAATTGGAAAGCATAAGGGGTAGTTCTTGAATCTGGCAATATGTATAAAGTCAGCTCATGGAAGGTGTTCAATTCAATAATTATGTAGTGATAAATTCTTATGTGACATAAAGAACCAATTCATGGATAAGACAATATAAAGACCAATTCATGGATCAAACAATATAAAGATCAATTCATAGACTGGGCAACATAAAAAGACGTCATGAAATAGGCAGCATAAGAGGTCAAATCATGAAATAGGTAACATAAGAAGTCAAATCATGAATTAGGAAATATTAATGCTTTGCGCATATAAATTTTTAACGGAAAGCATTAATATTTTCGGATTTATTATAGATTTAACGAAACAATTCCCGGGTTCCTTCGATTTTCGTTAAAAGCGGATTCGATTGCATAATAAAATCCATTATAAGATGAGAGACTTAAAATTATCTCCTTTAAGGAAGTCAATTTTACACGATATATTAAGTTTTGGTATTACACCATTTTGCACAGTCAAGGTATAATAATATATTAAGCATTTAAAAAAATTGTTTTCTACTTTCGCCAAATAAACCTAAACTTGCGGTTGGCAAAATGAGTTAAATGAAAAACTCTTTGATAAATGAGAAAAACATAAAAAAACGCTTGAACAGGTGTAAACTGTCAAATAAAATATGTAAATTGCACGAACAATGAAAAAAAATGTTTTTGGAAAGCGTTTAGAACGTACAAACTGGCATAAAATTGATAACAAATATAAAAGTTGATTTAAACCTCCAATCTGCTAACCGCTGTTCTTAAATTCGTCTTGAAGAATATTATAGTATAAGAAAAAAATTTGATGACTTTAATAGAAAAGTTACGAGTCGACAAAGCATCTATGAAGACAAATTATGCCATTGCATAGAGAAAAAAATGAGCTTTAAAACCATATAAAAGCTTAAAACCACATAAACGTGCTAGTAATTACGTTGTATAAAAGGAATATCTATAGAATAATAAAAACAATAGAAGCACAGTAAATATAACAAATATCTTATTGCGAGCACTTAATGTGGTATAACTGTTATGCGACACGAAGATCCTGTTTTATATCTAATATCAGTTACGTTTTTCTTTGAATACAGGGAAATGCTTACAGAGATATGTACAAAGCTCAGATACGAATACAGAGAATCCGAGTTTTTAAATACCGGAAACAGGCGGCTTCAATGATCTTGGAAAATCTGACACTGACGAATAAATAAATCTACGTTGTCCTTATATATAGGATTTTCTGTTCTTTTCTTACTTAAAACGTCCGATGGTAAACATACAACTACCCTTATTTTAATCTATATATTTAAAAATTACTTTAAATACAATTCAATGAAGTTCTATTATTTTGAACACACACTGAGAAACAATTATTTTTTAGACTGCCTTTTCAAATTTTCGTTCTCTTTCCATAATTTTTGAAGTTTTAGTTCATAGAGTTATCCAATTTATTTACAATATGTTTTCAAGTCTGATTTTTGTCACTGTAATTCTAGCATTCTTACATCTTCTCCTTTTAACATAGAAGTTTGTTTTAACCTGGAAATAAATTTAAAATCCCCCACTTCCATTGATGAACACCTAAATTCGTTTTCCTTTCCACCTTTCTGGACAAGTATATCAGTTGCGGCTTTCTTATAATGCAATGAAATATTTATATTGCCGGACAAAGCTCAGAGGGGGTCGCGCGGACAGGAAAAGAACAGATTCGGCGAATCCAAGTTTTATGCACCGGAAACAGGGGGACTTCAAAGAGCAAGGAAAGTCTGACAGGGTTTCGCACCGACAAATCTATTGTCCTTTCGTCTAGGAGACTCTTTTTCCGTCCGTAGAGAAGTTGCTTGTAAGGGGGGTCGTACTGGATTGTCTTACAAGGATTTTTGCACTGGAGAAATATGTGAAACTTCGTGTTGAGGAAATTAGTGAGAAGTGATTGTTGTTCTACAAATTCCCAACATGATTTAATAAGATTAATTTGGATATAATTTAATTAAGTTATACATGTTAAACATTATAGCCCAATTCAAGAACTCGGCTACAGAGATGGACAGTTAAGGCAATTCATGAATACAGCAAATAATTTATCATGTTTAATAAGTATATTACGCTACACAATACACAATAAAACATTCTGTAATCTTTGCTCATTTTTTTCAGCTACTTTGCTGATAATTTTGACAGATTGATAAGAAAAGTCACAATTACAGACGTTCATGAAAATTCCAAGTTCATTTCTGAAATATTCATCTATTATCGTCTGCCGAAGTGTTATTTTTATATGTATATATATATATATATATATATATATATATATATATATATATATATATATATATATATATATATATATATATATATGTAAATATTTATTATAATATATATATTATAATATATATATATAAATAAATACATATATATATTTTTATAGATATATATATATATAGATATATATAGATATATATATATATATATATATATATATATATATATATATATATATATATATATATATATATATATATATATATATATATATTCATTACAGACAGTTGATTCTCCTGAAGATTTCAGCAACATACTTGCAAATGCTTTAGAGTGCATTTAATAAATACTACGCTATTTCACATTTGGAATGTATTGAACAAAAGTTGTATTGGAAATCTGTCCTGTCAGTTGCATTAGAAATCAATAGGACTAAAATGGTACACTGATTGGGAGACAAACGTAATGATAAAAGTAATTTTTCACAATGAAACCCCCTTAAAACGTCTATTTTTAATTTGACCAGATCGTGTTTCCGTCACAAAACAGGACATACCTTCAGCAAGCAGAGTAAAAGGACATTTTGTGGTGTTAATGTTGTTGTTCCTCAATCCGGTTAATCATTTCCCTTAGACAACTGAAAACTAGTTCCAGAAGCCAAGAATCAAGGCCTTTATGTTGAGGAGTTCCCTGAGCTATGATAAAACCTCCGCATTAACAAGTACATTCTTTAACATAAAAAAAAATAATAATAATAAATTAAAGAGATAGAATGAATTAAAAAATGAGTCAAAAGATAAAAGTTTGAGAAACTACGCCACTAAGTAAAACAACTTGTAACCACGCATGAACAAAAGAAACCATGAACAAGCTATTGAAATTTTCAATGTAGCGCAGGAACTATCAAAACACTAAACTGTGTTTCTAATAAGTTTAGTTAGTAAAATAAAGAATTTCAGTTAAGATCAGAATAAGTCAAAGCATTAAAATATATGTCTTGTTTCGGATTGTTGTCATTCTTTTAATAATATAAAGAATTGAATTTGTCGCGGAAAGGAAAAAAAAAAGTGTATTATTTAGGAATTTTTTGAGTTTCTAAAATCGTAAATTAAATTTTCAAAGGCCATATTCAAAAACTGTTTCGATAAGTTTTGGGTCATAACCCGGGAAATTTGTATATTTAAAATTTAAACTAGATTAATTTTTCACACAATCTGCGAAATAATTACCCCCGCCCCAACGGTACCTATTTTCTTTAAAATTATGATCTCTTTCAGTTTTAATTGTGAGTCACAGAAGTTCCGTTCAATCGCATTTTGCTCTTCTTTGAAAGAGATAAAACTTTATTTTAGCCATTTTGAAAATAATATTTGCTAAATTTCTCTGCCTTCTTCATTCTCACCTAACCTCTGTTTCTTCTACCTCTCCTAGGAAGTCTATCAGTTGCGGCGTTCTTTTAATACAATGAAATGTTTATATTGCCGGACAAAGCTCAGAAGAAGGTATAGGAGGACAGGAAAAGAACAGTTTCGAAGAATCCGAGTTTTGTGCACCGGAAGTAGGGGGCTTGAAAGAGCTTGGTCTTCTTCGACAAGGTCTCGCACTGACTAATCTATTGTTACTTCTGCGAATTTCTTTTCTCCTTTGTCCAGCAGATAGGTTGGGAGATCGTTGTTTGTATGATATTAGATTGTCTTTTAGAGATTCTTGTGTGTGGGAGGGGGGAATGTGAAGAATTTGTGTTAAGGAAATAAACGAAAGGCAATTATTGTTATATAATAAATTCCTAACACAATTTAATGGATTTAATTTGTATGTAATTTACCAAATGAATAAGGAATTCGAAACTTGGAAAATCTTTACCCAATTCCGCTACAAGAGACGGCGGGAAACTATTTGAATTGACAAAAAAATTTCAGCATAAATTTATTCCTTGGAATTCATTTTACTATATTTTGAATTTAAGCATATTGACGATATTTGCCTAAATAATATAATTACTGAAACGCTGGATTGCCTTGAAATTTATATTTACTTCTTCCGAACTTATTTGTTGATAAGAAGTCGTTGATTATTTTTCAAATAATCGATGACTTCTTATAAACAAATAAGTTCGTAATTGATGGCGCGGCCGAAATCTAAAACCTCGCTTTGAGTTTATCACCTGTTAAATCTAAGATACAGCTACATAAAATTCTCTGGTCAGTATGGAAATCACTAACTTAGAGAATCAGGTGTAGAAAGAAAATTAAGGCCCCTGTATACACGATGCAAAACAAAGTGACCCTTCAACTTTCAATTTACACAAGACGACTTATTAAATGAATTGTTTTCTCCACTCCTGTGATTTGGGGTCTATTTACATGGTACAACTTAATAAATACGCAACTCTACTGTTTGTAACATAAGCTATTCGTAACTTAAGCTTGGTGTGCATAGCTTGGCGTGCACATGAAATTGCTTAAAATCTTACCGTAACTCTTTTTCTTTTATTAATAATTCGTTATTTTTTGTTAAACAGCTGTAAATATGTTTCTATTTGTGAATAATACGTTCTTTATTTCTTTTATATATATATGTGTGTGTGTGTGTGTGTTTATATTATACTCTTTATATGCACTTTCTCCCGAGCGATGACAGATCAGGTAACAGCTTGATGCAATAATGACTAAAATAATTCATTGAAGAAAAATAATAAAATAAATCTAGAATTTGGACTCAATTTAATTATCATTCAGCGACTGGAAAAGTATAATTATAATTCTCCAATGAGAAAATCATAAAAATGATGTACAGTCTCTGACAAGAGTTTAGACGTTTGCTTGGGGACTAGTAAATGCTCTTTGAAATGAAAAAAAAAATGTTCACAGCCAAACTATTTCTTTAAACTTCAAGACGTTATTTTGACCTTTAAAATATTGACGAGATTTGTTTTAATAAGAGCATTACTGATTAAAGTGGTTGTCTTGTACTTATTTCTAAAAACGTATATCTCAAATAGCCGACAAATTCATATTACCAAATAATATCGAGATTGATGACTCAGTAGAAATCTAAAATCTCACTTTAAGTCGGCCATCTGTTAAATTTAAGATACCGCCACAAGAACTCCTCTGGTCAGTATGGTGGTCACGTTGCCACACTTATATTGGCTAAGATTCGGATAAGAAATGAAAGTACCTTCTTTCAGTGACTGGAAAGGTGTAATTATAGTTATCCAAGGAGAAAATTCTCGATTTCCCTTGAAAGAGCAAATGATGTACTACACTCTGTGACAAGATTTGAGAAGTATGCTTAGAGACTGGTAAAAACTCTATGAAATAACAGAAATTTACAGAAACTATTTCTTTGCATTTTTTAACTTTATTTTGAGCTTAAATATATTGATGAGATATGTTTTAATAAAAGCAGTGAAGATTGTCTTAAAACGAAGGATCTTAAATAACCAACGCCTTCCCAGTATCAGATAAGACAGTACTTAATGACTCAGCCAAATTCGAGAGTCTCGCTTTAAGCCGACTCTGTCTTTAATCTAAGTTCTGGCCACAGGAACTCTTCTGGTCAGTATTGTGGTCACGTGGCTACACTTATATTGGCTAACTTAGAAGATTCAACTCTGGGATGGAAGTAAGCACCTTCATTCAGTGACTGGAAAGGTGTAATTATAGTTCTCTAAGGAGAAAATCCTGGACACCCCCCCCCCCCCCCCGAAAGAAGAAATGATGTACAATCTGTGACAGGAGTTTGGAAGCGTGCTTGGGAACTAATAAAAACTTTTCTTTGGAATGTCAGAAATTTGCTGTAAGAAAATATAGTGTTTGGAATTCGTTCAAAAACAGTTTTAAGATGTATTCATATCAACGGGGTTTTCTTAATTACAGAAATTGCTGAACATAGAGTTTATCTAGAATATGAAGAGGATGCCCAGGTCGGGGGGAGGGGGTTATTCTGTGATAAATGCCTGTCAAATAGCAGGCTCTAATCCAAGCATAAAAATTAAGTTTTACAGTTACTATATCTATATACTATGCACCAAATTGATTGAGTGAATAAGGTATGATGTATCAAAATTATACAGCATCACTATAAGTACACTCTTGGTTTTAGTGGCATTCGATCCATTTTAGCTTCGAGATTAAGGGAAAAATCTAAAATTTCAAAAATTCGAATTAAGGATGACGATATAAAAATTAATAATCAAAAAACTATTATGCTCAATTATTGAGCTCGTTCGCAATCTACTTTAACTACAATCTTGGTTTTGGTCTCATTCGATCAGTCTCAACTTTCAGACCAACGAAAAAAAGGAAAATTTTAAAAATTCAAGGGATAGAAAGGAATTTTCAAAAAAATTACGCAACTTTGCCCCTCAAAAATGTGCGTCATTTCATTTTCATGCTTAAATTTGAAACAATTTTTGATTTTTAGTACTTTAATTAAATGTGCAGATGATGTCACATTTAGCGACTAAAGTTGAGAACAGCAGAAGAGCGGATTAAATATAACTCATATATGTAATATAATATAGTATATATATATATATATATATATATATATATATATATATATATATCGATTCCTTTGTATTTTGATACTTTTCATTGACTTGTTGATACGATATTTATTTTATTTATTTGTTTTTTATTTTTTTCCATTGCTTGAGGATTTGTTGATTTATACTTTTATTTCGTAAGCCTGTTAGATATTTGAATTTTCGTGTTACAGATTCTCACTTTTCTTTCATTGGATCTTCAAACCTTTTTTTCTTTATATATATATATATATATATATATATATATGTATATATATTATATAATTTTTTTATTTGAAGAATTTTAATTTACTTGTATTATATATACCAGAGATTCATCATTTATTGAAATGTTCTGTATAGCAAAAATGGAAATAAGATGGTTTGGAGTGATTATTTGATATCAATAGTGACTATACTACAAGCTTGTGAAGATGATAAAGAGAACATTATAAATAAAATATTATAAATAAAACAAGTACTAAATTGGTATAAAATACCCCTTTTTCCCTGTTCCATATATAAGTTAAGGAATTGAAAAAGAATGATATGTGGTAAAGACTGGCTAATATAATCCCTTAACTACACCCTAAGATTAAATTTTTATTTGTGTTATAAATCATATATGTAATATAGGTACTTAAGGTACTAATCCCCTTGATATATATATATATATATATATATATATATATATAGTAAGAATTTTATTTAATTGTTAATAAATACAAATGCTTTAAAATTAACTAGAATGTGCCTCAATTCAACTTTCTCATACCAAAATAATTTATAAAACAGCTTGTGATGTTATTTATCTTTTTTTTTTCCCCCAAGAAAATTTTTGAAAAATCTGTATTGTTGTTTCAAATGATTACAATTATAGCATACCCTTCAGTTTAAAGTGCTTAAAAATGTCTTTCGATTGGTGCCAAGTTTGACAATGTACCCCGTGAGGGAAAACTTGCCCCCCTAGGGGAGCTAATGACGTCACTAGCACAAAAATTGTATCGCGACTATTTTTTCTTACAATAATTGAAACTATAAAGTTTTGTGATCATTGAGCCATAAATAACTCCTTTTATGCATGATTATGTCAAATTTTGTCCTATGATGCCATGTTAAGAAAATATAAAATTTATATAAATTTTTGTTGTTGTCGTTTTTTTTTTTTGTTTTTTACAAAAAAAAATATAAAGTTTTCGTATAAAGTAAAAAAATATAAAGTAATTCCAAAAGATTCCATCTAGTTCGAATTAATTTTTTTTTCGTTAACAAAGCCGAATGTAAAGTTTCGTGAAAATCCATTAATATTTATGGATACTATGGTGTAAACAAAAAATCAACCACAGACATACAAACAGACATGCATCACGCGAAAAATACTCGACACATGCTCAGAAGGTCCTAAAACATATATTGACCTCAAAATTTCGAAATCGAAAGTTTTTGCGAAAACAATACTTTTTTTGTACTACGAGAAAGTAAATATAGTCGGAAAAAACTTGTCACTCAGTTAACTATGAAGCCTTCACCACTATCAATTACATTATTCATATCGTATTACTAATTTTCGAATATTCTAGCTCACCTCTTTGATCCGGAGAAACAAGAATCTACCATGACTGACACAGATACTATCCAATCAATATCGTCTTTAAATCATCTCATTTCACCCTATTCATAGCATTCCCTGCTTGACACGTGAGCCTCCTATCGCCCCCTATTCCTTATAATTGAGAGGCTCACTGGCAGCAAGACCCCTGCCCGATTTCATTGGGCATTCCGGTCAAGATCTCGAAAGAGATTACCGGAAAGTGGAATCTGGACGAATCCACCGGGGGTGATGCCCTTTAATATTCAGGATGACCGACTTTGTTTCCGCCCCCCTGGGCCACTGGGTTTTAGAGGCAATCACAATGACCGGATTCGTCGACCCCCCCCCCCCCTACGCCCCCGAAGTCCATCTTGAATCTTACCTCCCTCCATTTCGTCTGAACCCTCAGGCGAAGAAGCCATCCGGGAAAGCACCTATGCCAGGCGTGTGAAAATGCGATAGAGTGGAGTTGTATTGTTCGGATGCTGAATTTGGATTTTTACTCTCTCCTACTATTGTATAGGGGAAGTATTGTTTTCCCGAAATTTTCACGGAAGAACACGTTTCAGGACGTCTTGGGTACATTTCGAGCACATTTGAAACGATACCTCATGTGTAGGACGAAGGGGATCAAAAGGTCGAATTCTAGTTTTTAACGAATAAGTTCGCTCTAAAACCTCCTAAACATGAATTCAATGTTTTTTTAATTGATGCGCATGTGTGATGTGATGCGATGTGTGTGTCCGTGTGTGTATGTGAGTGAGAGAGAGAGTTTGTTCACGCGATATCTCACGAACAAATTGAGCATTTAGAATGAAATTTGGTAAAATTATTACAATAAATGATTGTTGAAACCTTATTGATTTTAAACTCGATCAAACTTTCGAAATACCCCTAATTTTTTGAATGAATTTTTGAAGAAAATCAGGTCATTCAGTAATGTCAAAAACGTAATCATTTTATACGTAATTTATTATTATAAAACGAATGATACAAACTTTAAAACAGTAGCATGAATCATTCTCAAGAAATAGAGCATTTTAAAATTAATTAATCAGAACAGTTACATAAAATTAAAACAGTAGCAAGTACCGCTACATTCTCTTTTCATATGCAATATTATGCAACAAATTTACTAATTTTATTCGCATGGATTTAGCTCGTTCCGTGCACGAAAAAAGGCACGGTTTGTAATAGTATTATATTTTGACGCCAAAAAAATCTCCAATAGTAATTCATTTCCCAATATTTATTGAATGTCAATTGCAATTTGATTTGAATTTTGCACATGAGCATGAATAAGTTACAATAAATGAAAGTGATGCGTGTGAAAGTTTATCAATTTATTACTTCTTTGGAAAAAACAAGTTTTAGCAAATTAGGTGACTACAATTATTTCGAAAGCTCTGTCAGTCCTCTTCTTCAGGCCTTCTAACAAACACTGTTACAACTGCCAAAGGTATCACCATTCTGGTTATGTAAGAAATTTTTAGAAATACCATACAAAATCCATTCGAATATCATTAAGTATCAGAATGAAAAAATTAACATCTGTAACAGAACGTTTATTCTCATATAACTAATTTTCAGGTCACCTCACAGGTGGATCATCGCACAAATTTGGAAAAATTCATCATAAGTAAATGATACTTCACTGTAAAATGATAATAGACCCCTCTTACAATCAAATTTCTAAGACCAGATTATCTCTACGATGTTATTTCAAAGAAAAAGAGAGGGGTGGGATATAGATCTTTCCAGGGCAGTAGTCAGGTAAAGGCTAAAGGGGTCCCCCCCCCTAAAGGTAAGGCTCCTATACATACAGGCTAAAGCAACCACTATTTTAACTTCAACTAGTCCAGTCAGTTATCGTCAGCCTGAGGTATTTCAATGTAGCGCGCATATTACATGGCTAATATTTGACATGAAATTTAGCTGTAAAATGCACGTTTCTGCTGTAAAAGAAACTGCACCAATCATTTAAGAAAACAACCTAGAATGTTTTGATTTTATCAAGATCTCGAAAAAAAGGCAAGAAAGTGACCCTCTTTTCGCCACTGCTTAAACTGGGACTCAAGATGACCGCTATTGCGCCAGCCTGTATATTTAAGAACCTTGCTTAAAGCGTAAAGGCATATCCCTCCGTGATAAAAAAAAAAAAAATAGTCAATTTTCAGTAGTGATATGAAATTTCATTAAGTATTATATTTTTTTAAGTGAAAAATTGTTTTTTAAGAATGTTTTATACACTACTTAGTTTAGTATATATACATTATGGAGTCAAAGTCAACTAATGAGAAAACAGAGTTGATATTATGCGTTAACTATTAAATATTAAATTTTTAATCAATTAATAGCTTTGCTACTAGTTAATGGTTATATTAGCATCAGTTGTAATTATTACAAATTAATATTGATATATAGTAACTATGGATTTTCACAACCAACCATTAGTTTACAAACATAACTACGCTATTAACTATGTGGAAACATTTATAATAGTAATTTACGTGGATAGAAATATACAATAATAACTATTAGTTTACAGATGCTAATGATTAATTCTCATCGTAGTACATAAACTTTGACATAACAGAAATAATAAAAAATGTACCGTAATTAATTATAATTAATTAAAATATTTTTTTAAATAAAGCAATTTATTTAAACACGAAAATTTAAGATTTTAGCACATTTAAAAAAAAGGCCATAATAAGACTCTCATTCAACACTGTTCCCCCACTCCCCCTAAACTTTATTCCAACCCCTTTGGATTTTGTTTCTGCCTATGGCCCTGAATCATTAAAAAGTTTTTAAATATTGAAGCGCTAAATCATGTATATATAGTGTAATTTAAAGTGTTTTTTTGTTTTTGTTTTTTCATATAGAACAGTGCGAAATTGAAAGTACAACCTATAAAAATCAAACTGACTTCACTTATCAATTACAAAAGAAAAAAAAAATCAATTACCGCCATAAGTAGCACAGCGAATTCCAGTTTTATCATCAAAATATTTGGGAACGAATTATTTTAAACACATAAAAAAATTAAAATTAAAACCGAAATAAACCCACACGATAATTAAATATAGGCAATAACAAAGAACGAAATTTTATGCGAAGTTTAAAGACAAGTAATAGTAATAAAACTTTTTCATCCGCTATAGCACCGGGAAAAAAGACTTAGTCTGAAAAAAAAAAAATAAAGATTTCAGCGATAAAACCTTTCGTAAATCGGGTCGAAAAAAAAAAGTTACAGAAAAAGTACGGGAAAGTTTCTATTTAAAGTTATCAAAAACTATTTCGCGGTGAAATTTTCCTAATTGATATCTTTCTTTACAAAATAGCTTCCATTAGAAAGCAAAGGTAAAATGCACCAGTTTTTAGAATTACACTTCCTTTTGAATAATTTCCCCCTTCGACAAAAACAACGGCGTTTTTTCTTCCTCCCAAATTATTACGTCTGTTTCCCAGAATTTTTTCTACGAAACAGAGCGATTTTAGCCATAAAATAAAACGCATAAACCAGTGTATAGCTTTTCAATTACGGAAACTTGTATTTGGGCGGAAACTCACATATCTTTGTGGTCAGATAAGTTCTCAAATTGCTTTGTTATCTCACCCCTGCATCACCGCTTTTCTGGGCGAAATTATTTTTAATTAATGACTAGCAGTTCCCCTGTTCTCTGGCTTAATTACTTTTTGCTCTTATCCGGCCAGCATTCGCTTTTCGCGCTACTGTCGAAGGTAATCATCACCCATAGGCTCTTCAACGAATTACGTCGAAGAAGCGGTCAGCCAATCACAAGACTCTAAATAAAAAAAGAAAATAAACAGTTTTTTTTTATCTCCAAAAATCAAATATTTTTCATTTTTACTGTTTAAATTTCTTGTTTCAATTTTACTTTCCGTTTCCTTCATTTCATGAAATTGTCTGCTTCTTTTTATTTTTTTTTAATTATCTATAAATATATATTTTTTTCATTCTATTTGAGCTTTCGTTATAACAGCTTTTGTCTCCGCTTTACAGCCGTAGGTAATAGAAATTCTTTAACGCATTACGTAAAATATCGGTCAGTCAATCAGAGGTGGTCAAGTTATAATAATAATAACAAAAAAAATCTACAGCATTTCTTTTCAGAACACAAAGTTTATTTTTTAAAGTTTAGAATTCGAGTTGAAACTTGATCTTCTATTTCCGTCACTTTTCCACCAAATCGTCTGCACTGTTTATTCTTATTTTATTCTTTCTTTTTTTATTCGCGTCTAAACCAGAGGCCATTTTCTGCGCATATTTGAATACGTTAAAAAAGTTCAGTTTGCTAGAAACAAAGAAATGCAGGTCGAGTAGCGCAGATATTGAACTTTTGTAATTAAATTAAACCCAATTCAAAAATGACAAGAGGTTATTTTTTCCCCTCTTTCACTTTCGTTTCTCTTTTTTGTCCCCCAACCCCCCCACAGAGGATTCCTTCTACGTGTTTTCTTTTTCACATTTTCACCGCCGTGCTACGTCGGGGGAGACGAACAAACACCATTCTTAATTTTGCTATTTTTATTATTTTTTTATAATCTACTTTTTTACTTTTGAGTGGTATCGCAATTAAGACCAAAAAGGTTCAATTTCAGAGTTTTGCAAAATTTATCATGTTCTGCGAGGGACAATACTAAGGATAAAAACAAACGGATAAGAAAAAAGAAGAAGAAAAAACACAAGGGGGGAAAAGAAAGGAGACTTTTGAATATTCATAAAAAAGACGCCTTTTGAGGAATAAAAACGAAAAAAAAAAATGGCGAAAGTGAAAAGAAAAGAACAAAGAAAACGGGACAATCAGGGGGTTTTGTATGCAGATGGAGTTGTAATAAATAAGTAAAAACTAATTTCCACTAACACTAAAGAGTACATTCGCTTTGTATGTGTGCATATCATTATCTCCTTTCTTAGCCGTGGGAATCTCTTTCCTGTTAATTACTAATTGATTTGATTAGCCATTTTTTTAATTCCTTACCGCCCCAAAACTTGGAAGCTTTTGCTGGTGGGATTGTTTTTGCGAAGGGGGGTGGGCAAAAACTGTAATGAGCGGCGGTTAAGACTTTGGCCATTCTTTTTACACGGACGTTTTATTTTAATACTTTTTATAGCCTCCTTAAATAATAGACACCAGGAAAAAAAATTAACAGCGCACAGGGAATGGGTTGATGAAAAAAACCAACAGGGAAAGCAATTGCTGCCTGACAATTTCGACAAAACCACTGCAAACAATTCATTTGCCAATAAAAAATGGCAGGATAAAAAAAAAACTAAAATAATGTTTCCAGTCCATATCCTCGGCTATTTTATTTTTTTTCCACTTTTTCTCTCCAGTTTTTAACCATGCTTTTAACCATGAGATTTGCATTAAGTTGTAATAGACTACGATAGGGCACACTTTTCTTAAAAAGTGAAAACTGTTCTAAATAGTATATTTTTTGCCCGTTGGGAGCGGGTCGTTTTTTCTTCTCGAACCAATAACAAATAAAAAGTTCAATTAGCGACCAAAAAGTGTTTGTGTATCTTTTATCGTTAAAAAGTTTTAAACTTTAAACAACACTTCCAGCTATCTTATAAAAGCGTGGCCCTGGAATTAAAACTTGAGTGCCCATTTAAAGGCGGACATTCAAGGAAATTGCAGAACAAATTTATGTGAAAATGAGTACATCGTTAGTTTTAGTTTTTTTTCCCCTCCTTTGCTTCTTAAAGTTGTAATTCGAAACAATTTTGGCTTAAGAGAAATATAATTAGAAAAATCAGCAAATGGCCATACGAACTCGTTATTAAACTGAATTAGAATAGGGAATAAAATATAGTAGCTCTGAAAAACACACAACTAATAGGCATGTTGAAAAAGATAAAAGAGAAATTTCAAGAAAGTCTTTTTTTTTTTCTCCACCCCTTTTGGGAAAAGGCTTAATTTTATTTTGCTGTTTAGAAACTTTGATTGCTCATTGAGTGTTATTTAAAATTCATAAAAATAACATTACAGCTTGTATCAATAAGATAAGGGATTTGATAAATATAGTTGGTGGGTGAAGTGAAGATAAAAATAAAATAGTTTGGAAATATTAGAGAAGAAAACTGTCTAATCTCGCATTAAGGTACAACAAGTGATCTAAAATCGTAAGAAACGCTTTTTTTCTTAATTCCATTTCTAAACAAACAAATTCTGACTAGTCATTGAAGCATATTTTTCTTAAACCATCGTTAGAAATCGTAAGAAACGCTAATTTTTTTTAATTCTATTTCTACACAAACAAATTCTGGTCATTGAAGCATATTTTATTTAAACCTCAAGCGGTACTATACACTATATCCAGGGGAGGGGCTAGGGAGCTTCAGTACATCCCCATCCCCCCAAAAATGAAATCGTCTGCACTAGATAAAATGACGTTTTTACCTATATTTTTTCTTTCTTTCGACCCAGACCATCCCACTTATCCGAAGGTGTAATATATCTGATTGGTACAATGCAGTATATTGTACCTATATACTGCATTGTACCTGTGTACGAGTCTATAAAACCTAATCCCCCTCCAAAAAGAAAACCAAATTCTGGATCGGCCACTAATACGTAAACAATACATATTTAATGGATTTTTTGGATGAATTTCAATTTATGTTTTACACAGACATTACTGCGAATGCGTTGCGGTTGCAATATAGATTATGGTTAAACATGGACTACTGTTGGATAATCCGAAAAGTTGAATAATCGAAACTCTAGTACTTACATACAGATAAAAATCTAAATACCATCCACTAATTTGTAATTAAAATTTCAAATTAATTATTTATGCGCGTGGGAAGTTCTTCTCATCATAGAAAAGCACTCTGTTGAGCGGGTTTTACGAACTTATCTCGTCTTATAAAAGCATTCTGTGGAGCGAGTTTAACGAGTTGTCGTCATAACGAGTTTAACAACTTAGTTTCGTTGAGCATTTTAAAACCGCAATTTTTAAGTATCTGGTGAAAACAAAAATCGTCATTCTTAAAACTTTTGAGAGAAAAACTCAAACTCCCTACTGCAGCACATACGTAGTGTGTGGGGGAAATAAAACCCACCTAAAACGTCAATGTCGTCGTACACTAATTTACATCCATCGCGAATCATATAAAATGGAGATATTTTAATACAAATGTTATCCTGCAACAATTTCTTATTAATATTTCGTTTGAAGCAGCGAGCACAGCTCGTGAGATAAATAGAAACGAAAGCAGCTTCTGAAATCTAAGATATACAGAAAGAGAGAATCCAGACTTTTCTTCCCTCAAGTGGAAGTTCATGCGTTAAAGCGCCACCAACAGCTGATGATCATAAACACAAAGTGCTCAATAAGGGCTCTTCAATGCGCCGCAGATTTTGTATCACCTTGCAAAGCTTCTCTCTCTTGGGCAACATAATTTCCAATACTTAAAAGAGCTGCTTTTTACTGGCCATATTTTGTTTTCAAGCACTTCTCGGAGCAATAATGGATCATTTAAAAGGTAAAAGAGATTTAGACATGATTTGCAACTATAGTCAACAATGCGTTCTCGTTTTTAAATATACTTGTTAATTATAATTTCCCGAACAAAACGCGGCATACAGGTGTCAGTTGTCGAGACTCGTAACCTAACAGTTGTTAAGAAGTGTAATATAATTTTTAAGTTTTCAGTTTGTATTTTATGTCTTGGCAATATATTGGCATTTTTAATTATTTCCTCAAAATGTCAGATCTGACATTTCTGATTAGTGTGAGTATGTAGATAAATAAAATTCCTCGACTTAGTTATGGATTCTTTATAAACAATACACACATCATGTGAGGAGAGATAAAATTTTGTTCAAGTGATTAAAACAAATTTACTTTAAAGGTGTTGAAACACGAGTGATAGAGTGACATGTGGACAAAAGGAATTTTATTTCTGAATTTAAATACTCGTAAGAGTTCAAAACAAGAGATCGAAACAAATTTAAATATAAAAATGTCCATTAGCATGCGAAACAGTTCAATTAGTTTTATATTGTAGTGAACGCTCGTAAGGCAGTATTAATTACCTTAAGCTGGAGACGTCTTTAGCTCAACGCTATGATTCTGGCCTACCACGCTTTGGCCCCGGAATCAAACCCCTGCACTGCCCAGTTAGTTGTTAAATATTCTCGCTACATTGGTGACCTTGGACACGAGCACAAAGCATCCCTGCTCAATTATTTCCAGTTATTCATCTTCCTTAATATTATATATGCATTGCATAAATGTACCTTCTGTACTCCCCATGAGATGGCGCTACCACTCTTTCTCAATCTTCCGAAATTCTCCGTCGCTCACAGTACGTCATCGGACCTTGTGACTCACTAAGAGGCCGCTTGTAACAACTCCTTCACTTCACCTTAGGAGTTCACAGCTTCATCTGCAACCCAGTGACAATTTCATTGGATTTTGACGAAACTCACTGGGAGAGGAAAGTACTGTAGCGAAAGCTCGTAAGACAGTATTAATTGCCTTGAACTGAAGGCGTCTTTAGCTCAACGCTGTAATGCTGACGTACCACGCTTTGGCCCAGGGATCAAACCCCAACACTGCCAGGTTGGTGATTTCACATTCTCGCTACAATATCTTGAAATTCTATTTACGTTATTGGATTTGTAAATACAATATTTTACGCATACATGTGCAAAAGTAAAATGTAGCAGACAAGTATACATTCCGGACCTACTGCGGTATACACTTGGTAGTAACGCGAAACAGACATGCGTGGTATCCACAGCCCATCAGAGAACGATTGAACTTATTACGGAAGTAATACATTTAAAACATACTGTAGTTTGCACTTTATTACTTTCCTTATATACATAATGTATAAGGAAAGTATTGTGACGGGGTCGAAAATTCGAATTCGAGTTTTCGACGGGAGAGCACGTTTCAAGCATCCCTGATCACGAATCAAACATTTTTGAAGTGATGTCTGTGTGTGTGTGTGTGTGTCAGTGAGTCTGTGGAGACGATAACTGACGAACGAATGGACCGATTCGAACCAAATTTGGTACAAAAATCACAATCCGTAAACACTGGAAGCCTATTGTTTTTATACGTAATCGAATGTTCAGAACCCCCCTAAATTTTCGAATGAAATTTTGAAAAAATCGTCAAAAAATCAAAACTGCTAATAAAGTTACGCAAATAGACATTCCTTATGTAATTTTTCATTAGAAAACGATTGGCATAAATTTTAGAACGCTAACATGAACCGTTCTCGAGATATTGTGCATTTTTCAAAAAAATTATGAAAAAGTCACATAAAAAAAAAAAATTCCTATTGAGAAACATGTTCACTTTTCATATGTAATACCATGCGATAAATTGAGTGACATCATTCTCGTGGATCTAGCTCGTTCCATTCATGAAAAAATATACTTTGAATAATACTTTTGTATTTGAACGCCAATAGTCATTTATCTGCTGTAAGAATAACTTTTTCCTTAGTGCATAACGCTTGGCGAGATTTTGGCGACGAATTTGGCGGAATGTCGCCAACTTGGCGACTTTTTTGAAATGTTGCCAAATTAATGAAAATCTCGCCAAATGGATAAAAATGATGCTAAATCAATGAAAATGACGACTAATTGTAGAAAATTCAATATCTTGGAAAGAATATTAGTATCTACTATAAGAAAAACCTATTTTTTTACTGTAAAAGTAGTAAATTCATTACATTATATAAGGAAAGTCATGTGCTGCCCACATCAGATTTTTTTGTATACAATTAAACTTGTTAAATGCCCGATGTTATTATCTCAGCCACGCAGCCGTACAAGTGGTGACTCGGACGTGATTTGAACTACTGACTTCTGATATAACTGGTCTGCGCGTAGTCTTGAAATAAAGAAAATTAAAAGCCACGTTCTTAGTTCCATATAATGTTAAGCTAAATTTCAACCGAGCGTAGTGCATTCTGGGAGCGCAATGGATTTTGAGCGTTGACAAGACAATGGCGAGTCTTATGGCTGGGTGTATACCTATGGTGGATTACAAATTTATTCACTTTACTCGTTGCGGCAAACACGTTATGAACAACCCAATTATGCTATAGATCACTGATTTCAACATCCGATCTCTCAAATATATTTAAGGGACACAAAATGCAAAATTTCAGAGAAAACTATGTAAATTGTTTAAAATCTAATTGTTTAAAACCTTTGTTACTTAAAACCTAAACAAAAACAAGTTAGTACTTATTCTTCAAATTGTACAAATATCGTCAAAAATAATCCCAAAGCTTCATTATTGAAACAAATACCAACTTGGAGAACACAAGGTGTGATAAGAACCTAGAGTAGAATAAAAATAAACTAACCCCTCCCCCTTCTACTAGGTAATCAATAAAGTGGAAACAAAGTTTTGTCTAGTTTATCTCATTTCCACCTCACTACATATCACAACAGTCGGAATTCTGACATAACTACCTCATATTTATTTCAGTCACCCCCCTCCCCCCTGCTTCAGATAGAAAAACTGAAGTTTGATCTGTCTCAGTATCTTTGCTCCCCGGATTGTTTTTGACCTTGTTAAAACCGTTCTGCTCTAGCGTCTTATCTGAGAGACAAATTTATTTGGATTCTATTTTTGATTAAAGGTTTTCTGATAATATGTTTACGCTACGGCTACGTAGAAGTTGTCTGTATGGTGTTCAATACAATAAAATTGATGTTGCGTGTGATGTTGCGCCTTTTTTTTTTTTAAATATTACCAGCTATACCCTTTGTGAAACTTTCGCAATTAATATGAAATTTTAAAATAGATTAAGCAAGAATATTTAATGATATTTAAATTGAAAGTTATAATTTCTTGTTGGATTTACGATATCCCCCACAAGAATGTCTTGAAACATCACACTTTCAAGACCATCTGGTTTTGGAACACCAAGAAAACACAGCACACCCGAGCCGATCACAAGTTCATAGGATTAAATCTACAAGGTGTTAGCTGCGATCTGGTATTCATACTTCTAAATTACTCATTACACAAGGGATTTAGACAGTGGTATTCGATAAGAAATTTGTTTTCATGCAAAGTCCTCAAAAATTTTTTTTTATCGTACTTCCAGAGTATAACATAAACTTTATCCAAATAATAGTAAACCAAATTTATGTTAGTAAGTCAAATTTATGTTAGTATAGCATGAGGTATAACATAAGCTTAAAGGATAAGACTTACTTACGTTCCATTCAAGGATATTACAGCACACCTGATCCAATGCCTCAGAATTAAAATCAGTTGTAGCTGTAATCTCCTGGTGTTCAGCGTCACTCAAAAGTCCCAAAGTCGATCAATTGTAATGATGAAGCCCCCTATTTTTCACGATCTTATTCCAAATGACTCTGTGAACAGGAAGTCTAGGCAGCGAAAATCAATGATATATCGAACAGTGAAATCATAAAATTGTTTCTGATCATACTCCTTGCCGTTGCATATTTTATGGACCTTGTACATAACCAGAACGTATCAGCTGTTTTTAAAAAAAAGGTCGGTTTAATAGATCCACAAAAACTGAATAATGAAAAACGACTTTTATTTAAAATATAGATAGCAGCTGAGACAAATGTAAAATATTTTCACAAAATAATTTTACTTGAGGAAAATATCAATCAGCTTTAAGCGAGCTTTTAACCAGAGTCGACGCTATATAGGTAATACCGCAGAGACCATATCAAGGAGTCATAATATAAGAGTATATGAATTTGGTGAATTTCCTACCAGCTTATTTAAAAATCTGAGGTTTCGGGAGGGGGAGGGGTTCTATACACTCTACTGGGGAGAAGTATCGGCGTTTAAACAAACAAAGAGTTTTGAAAATATGTTCAATAGATTCTCAGAAATTGAATTACGAAAAAGAAATCAGGTTTGTGTTTTAAATACATAGATGGGTAAAGTTTATAAATGGTGGAAATGTGCAAATATAAAAGAAAAGAAAATAGAAATTTCAGTCGGGATAATCCAAAAATATATAGACATTATTGTAAAACATTTGAAGATATCACCGCAACCAAATCGATAGAAGTAATCGACAGAAACGTTTGATTTCTACATAAAAGAATCATGAACGAGTGGGTGTTTTAAAATGTAAATAATTAATAATAAACAGTCAAATCACAGATCGTGAGTTTTAATCTTCCGTAAGATAGTATGGTCAACGTAAGTACTGCACGTAAGTTGAGTTCTCTAGCACATCTGACGAAAATATAGTATCTTCTCTTAAGAAATTATTCATTAAACAAAGATCCAGCCTATTCTGGATAATTTGAAGAAAGTAAAAATTCAGTGGGGTAAAACCATATGTGGGTAACGATATTATGTTCATGATAACACAAAAAATAATTCTAAAACAGATCCTAAAATGAGCTAAAAAAAATTTGTATACGACTCGTTAATAAAAGTTTTTAATAAAGATACCACTATACTTACACAAAAGCGATAGCTAATAAATGTTGCAATTCTTCAACTTCGAAAATTTTTGATCCAAGAACAGTATCTTCCTGTTGGCTACCGCGTCACAGGTTTTCACGCAACTGCTGCAGTGCAAACCCAATGTAACCCTCTCTTGCAATATACCCATATCTTTTCATTGCCTAAAATATCCCACGCTAATCTTCCTCATTAGAGTAAAATGATTTTAACGCAAAACTCTTGTAATATAAAAAAACATAAAAATGAGCAACGTTTTAATATCGAAACTGACACTAATTCACGACATCAAAGGTATGATAAGAACTGGATAAAATAAAAAACATACACTCCCTCCTCTTTCCAGGTAATCAATAAAAGGGGGTAGATAAAGGTTTGTCTAGTTTATCTCATTTCCTCCTCACTACACATCGCAACAGGCGGATTTTTCTGACATAACTACCTTATATTTATTCAATTCAACCCCCTAGACAGAAAAACTGAAGTTTGATCTGTCTCGGTATCTTTCCTCCCCTGATTGTTATTGCTCCGGTTAAAACTATTTTGCTGTTGTGTCTTATCTAAAAAGTAGAAACAATTTTATTTGAATTCTATTTTTGATGAGGGGTTTTCTGATAGGGTGTTTACTCTACGGCTGATTCCCCCCCCCCCCCCTCATGCTGTCGTTGTCTGAACAGTGTTCAGTACGGTTCATTTGTAGCTGTCTGTAGTGTGGTTTTCTTTATTTTATATTGATGATAGGCAACGTTTTGAGAATTGTGAGAATATGCAGCGAAAAGTGGTTTGCCGCAAGTAGATAAATGTAAAGTGAAGAGATGAAAGTTTTAATGATTTTTTTTTTGCTTCACTAAAAACTTTATATCCAAAAGGCATAATATTCTACCAAAAATATCTCATTAGCGATGTGCAGTCCTCACCGTCATCGTCATAACTCATCGTGCCTAGTGGCACATAAGGCCTTCAGCTTGCATCGCCACCCTGGTCGATCCTGTGTCGCAGTCCTTGCTTCTGAAAGCATTTCATAAAATGCCTAGAACTTTTAGGCAATATATAAAACCAACAATTTATTTTATATTTTGCCTAAGCATTCAATAAAATACTTATGTATTTTACAAAATAACACTTCAGAAAAGAGTTTCTATAATAACACGGCCACAGTGGTCGCCGGTGTATATACAGTGGTGTATATACAGTGTATAAAAACCTGCGACTGCACTGAAGATGGATCACTATGTTTGTGTTGGATCTATTATGGTAGTTTTTATATATTTTTGTTATTTATACAAAAATTGTTATTTATGTAGATTCATCATCGACAGCCGCAAGTTACAGAACTTTTATAAACAGCTAGCTATACAGGATCTTGTAAAGTCTTCAGGTCACTGCAAAATGGACTGAAAAGTCTTCCTGGGGTATGGCGGAATGTATTTAGCAGGCTATTTCATACTTTGTCTACATTGAATTCGACATTTTATACACAGCCTAGGAAAAGCATGCTATATATATATGTGACTATTGACTTTTGAGAATTCTACACATTAACTAAAAATTCTATATATCAAGCATTGCCAGTCCAGTCATCATTATCATTGTCAACGTCCAGTCATCATTATCATTGTGGCGGAAAGGATGTTGCCAGGACCGAACTCGGGACCTCGTGCTTACAAGACCGACGTTATAATCATAGAGCAAAAGCTAGCTTCGACTCCGTTCTTATAATTCGGGTACATGTTCCAAGCATCTTTGATCAGATGTCTTTGCTTCCGCACACTCCTCTACCTGATGAGGAGCCCGGGTCGAATTTCGGCGTGCGGCAGCAAAGACATCTGATCAAAGATGCTTGGAACCTGTACCCGAATTATAAGAACGGAGCCGAAGCTAGTTTTTGCTCTATGACTATAATGTCGGTCTTGTAAGCACGAGGTCCCAAGTTCGGTCCTGGCAACATCCTCCGCCACACTGTCTCCCAGTTCGTAAAGTTGCTATAGTAGCACCACCAGCCTTTCATCTTATAGTACACGTCATCCACACTGTTCATATGTTCAGCTAAAATTGTTTTTCACCGCCATAAGTAAAATTTCAACAGCTGTTTCATAAATATCCTCTTTAAACAATCGCTCTCAACATTGTAATGTGATGCACCAGAAATTATGCATAAAAAAGCACACTTTACCTGTTGGAGGATTTAGTCACATAAAACATAAAAGAGACGTACAATGCTTTTCCCTTAATATATTGATATTTTTAAAAAACAGAGAAATTTATGGGTGTTGGAAAGAACTTATTGAAATAATAACAAACCGTTATGCCGAATTAAATATTCTTCCGCAGGATATACAAGTTATTCTTCGGTTGGAAAATATTCTATATGAAACTTTTAAAGACCAAAATAATGGATATGAAGTTATAATTTTTTTCACCCATAATATAATAATTACTTTGTTATGACTGTTCGGTAGATCTGTAGATAGTTTGCTGTTATATTCGGGGACTACTTATAAATTACGCGTTATCGGTATAAATTACAAATTTCATCAACGTATTAACAATTTTAAAGCCACAGGTCAATCCCATTCGTTAGGTGTCACAACGCATCATTTTAGATAAATAAAATTACTGGAATATATTGATTTATTTTGCATAATCTATAATAAAATAATTTATATTATTGCAAATAACGTACTTTCTTAATATTACAAAGATTAATTTTCTGATATTAAACTGATATGATCTCTGATATATTTAAAATAAATAACACTTAACAATACAACATTTTTCAGGTCGAATAAAAAAAGTCCCTAATGCAAGTTAAACAAAAGAACGAAATGAGCAATTTTTCGGATTCATCACTGATCTTTTAAAAGAAAAGTATAGAGAGCAAGCATTCATAAAACTTAATTTGAGATATATTTCCAGCGTCATACTTTCCCCAAATTTTGACAAATTGCATTACTTTTGGGCACTTAGAGCCACATTTCCATAAAAATGGCCACGAAACGGTATGACCCTCAAAAGAAGCCTCCATACCATCCATTACTCTCCATTGAGAATATTAAATAAGCATTAATGAATGGAATTTCCTTCCTCTTGGCATCCAACAAAACCAGGAACCTACACAATCACAAAAAGCCTCTAGATGACACTATTTGGCAAGCATATCAAAGAAATCCAAGCACAGCGACAACCTAAGAGGCTGAGAACAATAAACACATCAAAAACTGAAATAATAATACGTGAAACCACAAGCCCCGAGTTATGCCCACTTGCTTTGAGAGGAGGGGGAGGGCAACTTATGTCTTGTCCGTTGCTTACGTAATGCCCCGAGTGAGGGCCCCTTTCAATGGCCAGGCTGTCGGATTTGAAGGAGGAAAATTTATAGTTACCCATTGTTTGGCCGTTACGCAGGCTTCCTGGAGGGGGGAGCTCCCATGAATGGCGGTAATCAGTGACAGGATGTCATTTGTCCAAGACTGAATCCCGCGGCAGAGATGGTGATGATGATAGGGATGTTGAGCTGATGGATGATGTTAATCCAGTATTCTGTTGCTCTCAGATAAAATGCCTTTAGTTTTTCCCTCTAGTTTTGGTTTGTGTATTTTCATCCTTATTTGTTTCTTACTTACCGCCCACTTTCTATTTTGTTTCGATTGGCATTTCCACAATCGTCAAAGAGTTGAGTAAGTTATGGAGCACGTATGCAGAGGAACGAGCCTGCAAAGAGATGGCAGCCACGTGACGCGAACTCGCTGCGCCTCTGTTTAGCCGCACGTGCTGTTGCATTGTCTGAACCGGTTTTCAGTTCTCACATTGTCGCATTCAGGAGACACACTAAGGTGAAAGTACATACCAAAGAGTTCGAATAAAAATTGCTCCTCGATGGTGCATACCTGGGCAGAGATGTCCCGACAGAATATTTAATATTAACATTAAAATAGATTAATTCGAAT
Organism: Amaurobius ferox; assembly: GCA_951213105.1. Classification (NCBI taxonomy): domain Eukaryota; kingdom Metazoa; phylum Arthropoda; class Arachnida; order Araneae; family Amaurobiidae; genus Amaurobius; species Amaurobius ferox. The sequence continues at coordinate 29,013,820 of OX578137.1, forward strand.
ATATTTCAATTTTAACATTGTTGAAAAAAATTAAAATACATTCAATTCATTAATAAGCTTGCATAATTGATTATTCAATTTGCTTTGAGAAAAATTAAGTATGTATGCATAGAATTCGATATATATATATATATATATATATATATATATATATATCCAAATAGATCATAGAGAAATGAACAAATTGAGTACCACAAAGTGGCCGTAGGGGGGTTGTTACCCCCACTCCCCGGTTAAAGCATGCTTAGAGCCGCGGCAAACACTCTCGGAGGCCGGTACCAATTCGAGAAAGTTATATACTTGAAGATATACACTACAAATAGTATAATACCATGGAGCTCAAATTTACACAAAAACGTATTTCGTAATATTATTGTGAATCTTCTCACAAGAAGCTATAAATTGAATAGTAGTATTGAGGATCGGGATAAATGCATTGGGAAATATGTGAAAGACCAATAGAACAGGGGTATCCACAGAAGTTCTTAACCGATGTTATTACTGGTTTTTTCAGAATAACTGCAACCGAGTGTTGCATGCGTTTTGGATACAAATCATGGTAAAGGATATAAAGTGAGTGGTGGAAGAAAGGTTGAGAGCTATATGCAGACTAATAGTGGAGTGCTATGGCGATACAAATGAGGTCAAGGAATTTGTGTTATAAGGTAGGTATCCTTATGGATATGATAGAAAAGAGTAAGTAATACGTGGGAATGAAGGTTTTTGTGGTAATGGAATTGGTATTTGTGTCTGATTGTTTGAATCGGGGTTAATGCCTTTTTCCACTTTCGTATTGTTTTGTATTGTACTGATTTGTAGTGTATATCTTCAAGTATATAACTTTCTCAAATTGGTACCGGCCTCCGGGAGTGTTTGCCGCGGCTCTAAGCATGCTTTAACCAGGGAGTGGGGGTCACAACCCCCCACGGCCACTTTGTGGTACTCAATTAGTTCATTTCTCTATGATCTATTTGGAAATTTATATGTCGTTTACGAGTGGTAATGGCAGCAATGCGCCTTATGATTCGTTAACATTTAGTATGGTATAGGGTTTTTAAAAATTTTATAGCTTTTGTGTGTATATATATATATATATATATATATATATATATATATATATATATATATACACACATATATATATTTACATATCAATTTGTATATAATGATTGTTATTTAGCCTAACCTATTATTCTACGGATTCACAGCATATGCATTATATTTTAGTCTGTAATATTATTTATTGGTGATTTAATAAATTTCTGCAATATTTATATTATTAATTATGATAGAAATTTTTCATAACAAACATAGGTTGTACAGCAGTCCTGGGGATAAAGGAAATTTTAGAAGTATTTTAAATAAATTAAATGCAGTATTTCAGCTTATGAGAAATTTTTAGTATAACGAACCCGATTTGTATATCTCTTCAAGTTCAAGTTTAAAGAATTTCACAGTATCCCAGATATTTTAGTTTGAATTAAATAATTACATCTGTTCTTCTAATATAGAGTCAGTTACCACTAGAATTTGCATACATTTGAATTCCATTCAATAATAGATTTTTTTTTTTTTTTTACTTTCTATATTACCAACAGAATAGTCTGTCACCAACTAATAAGCTGAAATTAGAATGAAACTATGACTTAATCTATATGGCTCCTTCCTTTCCCATAACGCCAAGCTATCGATAATTTTGTTAAATAATAATAAAAAAAAAACTTTTTCAAATGCATGTTGTAACATGCAAAATTTTTGACAAAAGACTCTAAAAAAACTATAACTCTAAAAAAAATTCACGCATAAATACAGATAATGAAGTGCTTGCTGTATTTCCTACTAAAAATATACACGAAAATGAATTTTAAAACGAGACTTTTTATGATTTTCAAGAAAAATATTTGTTATGGGTTTTGTTGTACATACAAAATTACATATTCTTTCCTCTGCATGGTGTAAAAAAGAAAAGAAAGCTTCTTTGCATTTGTTATATTTTCTCTAAATTGAATCCCTCGTGTTTTACTACACTTTGGAAAGATTTAGCAGCAGCATCTTCGAATGTCTCCTATCTATTTTATAATTAAAACAACTCGGTCCATCCCGCCTTTAAATACGGCCATGTAATTCCAACAAAGACCTCTCACGCTCGCACGATTAACTTCAGCTATTGATTCAATGCTAACAAACACATTCCGGTTGCGACCACTCCGTGGCCATAAATCCTTCCGTTTCCCGATCGCTTCACGCTCCAGGATCGCCAAAAAGTCGCCGGGAAGCAGTTAACCTTCGATTACCAATGGGAGTCCTAACGTTTAACCTAGAGATCCCTAATCCTCTCATCAGCAATTACGGGCGAGTTACTCGCCGGCGACGCAGTCGTAACAGTGAATCACCGTTACTGCGCGGACGGAACTCAAACGACCGGTGGCTTCCCGATTTCGAAAAGTCCGGGATTTTGATCCGGGCAGTCAATCTCCCTTTTGCGGAGGTTTCTGTCTTTTTCCTGAGTTTTGTTTCTAGATTGTCGTTTCGCCGGGAAAGGAAGTGCACCGTTTAGGGGCGGGTTATGTGCTCAGGAATGTGTTTCTTAGGTCTGAGTTTGTGTAAACAGAACGTGCCCGTGAACAAAAGATTGCGGTTTGTTCAAACAAAGAAATATTTTTGGGGTACATTCTATCCTTACCAGGAAAAATATGGAATTTATTGTAAAAATATGTACATGTAAGTAAGTGTTTTCATCTATCGTATGCAGAAAAAACGCTTATTCAAATATATCGCCATATACACGCATTAAAAGTCGACTAAAATATCAGAATATATATTAGAATTTTCTGATAATTTGCACCTTTATATATATATATATATAGATTCCGACAGCATTCTGACACGATTTTTTTTATAAACAGTTTGAATTTTAACCTCAAATTCAATGTTTAAAGTTTACGCTTAAAATGTTTATATTAAAGTTTATTGCTTTAATTTGTTTATATTGAAATTCGTTGTTTACAATGTTTATATATAATGACGCCCAATGCTTACAATGTTTATGATAAAGTTCAATGCTCATGATGAAGTTTAATGCATTTAGAATGTTTGCAGTGTTTTTAAAGTAAATTTCAATGCCAAAGTTTGATCAAGATGCATAGTTTACTCTGATATTTTACTTATTTTTGGTTTTATAACATTTATTGTTGAAAATAATCTTAACATAGAAAATTTCAACTAAATTCGAAATAATCACCACATAACTATACAGTATTTAGAACTCTTCAAATTTAACTTTCAGAGAAAAAGAAAAGTCTTCTCAAGTCTAATTATATTTTGATTTTTTTCGGTTCACAATTTTCAGATAATTATAAATTTAGTATGTAGATAAATTTTTGTCTTTTGAATTAAAAAAAATTAAGACCCCATCTCAAACACAACGATATTCTCCCCAAATTACAATGCTTATTTATGTCCTCAAATTCATTTGCCTGTACAATTTGCCTGCCTTTAAAGCTTCTAAGCAATCCGAAAGTTATTCTTTAAATCTTCAAATAACATTTTACTTAGTATGACATAAAACAAGTAATATGGATCAAAATATTTTTCAATGGAAAGCAACTCACTTATAATTTTTTAAATAGAAGTATTGTCTGTTATAAAAACTGGGAAATTCGGTTAAAAATATGACGAATTTCTTTCACCTGAATAGGGTTACTCAAGCCGCCATTTTTCATCGATCAAAAAGAATCATGTTGTGACTTTAAATCATCAGCAAAATATCATCAGTACTCTCAAGTACATAAACAAATCATTAGATACTGTGTACAATCATTAGTACTCAAGTGCATTCGTATACCATAATCCTGATAATGTTTTGTAAGACATTATCGCAAGCGCAGCTTATATTAAAGATTTAAGGATTAAAATCGAATGATTTTTTTTAAATATAAAAGTAACAACTTATTTTACTTTCTTTGGATTACATTTTTCAGCCATCTATCCCTTGATAAATAAATTTATGACTGCTAATACTAAAAGAGCATTAAAAAGAGTTCCTGATTTAGAAGTGTCAACGCAATAACTACATGCTGCTTTCAATTGCTTTAGAAAGATAGGCTTCATTTCTGTGATAAAAGGCGTTCATTTCCATGATTTCTATTTCAAATTTCGCGAATGTATCTCATAATAATACAAAGATTAATTATATATTAATAAAATACAAGAGTGCCGTATATGAAATGCCATGTGCTTCAATGATCATTGAGAATACGAATAGAATATACACCTGGTAATAGAAACGGATTCCAAAGCCCAATACGAGCCAATATTGGAGTCTCAAGACGATGTGGTCAAAGGATTACGGCGACGTGATCAAAGGAATTTGGTTTTAATAATGCCAGTTGTACTCTTAGAACCGCTTTTAATTCCGCACTGATGAAGACCCCAATAGTCGTTCTTACTGTGCGAGCACAATGCATATGCAAAAAAAAAAAAAAAAATCTGATGTGGGCAACGCATGACTTTCCTTATATAATGCAATGAATTTACTACTTTTACAGTAAAAAAAATAGGTTTTTCTTATAGTAAATACTTATATTCTTTCCAAGATATTGAATTTTCGACAATTAGTCGTCATTTTATCATCTCCACAGACCCACTGACACACACACACACATTCCCCCACTGGGTTCCGGTCTAAATTGGGTGGCACTTCCCGGCCGTCCAAACAGTTACCTTACACCTTTCTGGTAGGTTGGACGGTCTGGGTCTCAACAACAACAACAACATACACACACACAGACATCCCCTCAAAAATGTTTGATTCGTGATCAGGGATGCTTGAAACGTGCTCTCCCGTCGAAAACTCGAATTCGAATTTTCGACCTCGTCACAATACTTCCCTTATACATTATGTATATAAGGAAAGTAAAAATGATGTCTTAAGATGATATAGCCCAAAACTCTAGTTATATTACTTAGTGCTGTACTTTTGGAGCAACCATCTTTTGATCGCATTTCTGAAGACCCCAGTAGGCTATCTTATTGTGCGTATACAAAGCGAAAGAACCTTCAGGCAATGCAGCTCATGAAATAATGTTCTAATACTCTGTGTAGTATTGTTAGAACAGTTTTATTTTGGTCCCATTTCTGAAGACCCCCGTCAGTAGCCACGATACGGCCAAAAAAAAAAATGGTTCTAGCACTTTGTATTGTTAGAGCTACATTCCTTGGTTCCACTGCTGAATACCCTAGTAGCCTATCATATTATGTATGAACAATGCGAGATAATTTGACGCCTTCAGACAATGCCGCCAAACGAACTGGTTTTAACACCCTGTGATGTAGACCAATATTCCATTGGTAGCATTGATGAAGTCCCCAGTAGTATATATTATTGAGTGTGCACAATGTGAGAGAATCTAGCATCTTCAGACAATGCAGCCAAGGGAATCATATTCCTAAATGCCTGCTGTATTGTGCATTTTTTGCACATGTAGATCCTAGTAGTAGCTCTCATTAAGCAAATCAAAATTTATATATATGCCATAAAAATTTGCGCACCAAAGAGTAATTGTGGGATCGTAACGAAACTTGGCATGAAGGTACGTGTCAGGCAGATATGCAAATGATTAGAAATACAGCGTGATTACGCATTGCGTAATGCCACCAGAGGGCGTTGAACTTCATTCCCTCTGATGCAGGAAAAAGGTCCGCAGAGGCTTTTTGCCTGCACTTAATCTGTTGCAGAGGGATGCTTTTTCATTAGGGATGCCGTTGCGCCGCCATCGAAGACAATACTATCAGTTGTCGGAGTTTAAGAGGCGAATAATTATCGGGATGATGGAAGCCGTGTGGTCAGCTCGGCCAGAAACCTACCATCTAGACCGATAAATTTACTGTGAGGAGGTGTTGGGACCAGCGGACGAGAGAGAGGTCGCATACACGGCGACCGGGCTCAGGACGCCCTCGGAAGACCAATAGAGGAGAAAACCGTCACATCATCCGATACGCATGCACAGCGCCTACCGCATCATTGTCCGCCATCCGGATACAGACAGCACCTTCACTAAGGGTCCCTTTGTCTGTCCGTGCCATAGCGAAGCGCCTGGCTGAAAGACATTTGGTATCGCGGCGCACATTACGTGTGCTGTCAATGACACTCAACCACCCTCGCCTCCGTATGAAGTGGTGTCGAACTCGACGGGATTGGACCGCTACCAAATGGAACCAGGTCGTCTTCAGCGACGAATCGAGATTCAATTTGGGCAGTGCTGACAACCGTGCGCCTGTGTGGAGGCCTCATGGTGAACTCCGCAATTCTGCTTTCGCTTTACAGCGGCACATCGTTCCCACAGCTGGTATGATAGTATGGTGTGCCATCGCATACGACACCCGGTCACCTCTAATATTGATCCACGGAACCATTACAGCCCAGCGGTACGTTCGTGACATCCTTCAGCCACATGTGTTGCCACTCATAGAAGGGTTCCCAGGAGGAATTTTTCAACAAGATAATGCTCGGCCACACGTAGCAAGGGTGTCACAGGAATGCCTCCACCACATTATCACCCTTCCCTGGTCTGCCCTATCCCCAGATTTGTCACCGATCAAGCATGTCTGGGATCACTTGGGACGGCAAGTTGGACAGTCTACGAGTTTGGTCGAAGTAGAGGCGCGCTTACAACAATTTCGGAATGAGATGACGCAGGACACCATACGGGACCTCTATGCCTCAATACGCGCCCGTATCGCATCGTGTATTCACTCTAAAGGTGGCCCAACAGGGTACTAGAACTTCTATTCATTTGTAGTTTTTCTTGTAATAAATTATCCTTTTGCTTTAATTTTGTATCACTTATATCAACGTTGCACTCACATATATAACATTTCATTCGATTCTGACAACTCTTTCTTGGTGCGCAAATTTTTATGGCAATGAATGTATATTAATATAAATACTGGATAGGCATTGGACGGTTGCCTACAAAAGTCATATTCAACTCACTGGACTATATATATATATATGTATATATATGTGTATATATATATGTATATATATATATATATATATATATCTATATCTATATATATATATATATATATATATATATCTATATATATATATATATATATATATATATATATATAACATACAGTAGGAAAAAAAAAATATATATATATATGTATATGTATGTATATGTGTATATATATATATATATATATATATATGTATGTGTATGTATGTATATATATATATATTATATATAATTATTAATTATATAAATAAAAATGAAAAATAATAAACTAAGTCAAAAACATTAGAAAAATCAAAAAATAGGAAAATAAGATGCATTAACATTAATGTTTTGAATTTTATTTTCGCAAAAAAAATGTAACTTTTGTCAGTATTGAAACTACGTTTTGAGCGCCCTTATAATGGTGTATAGTGGCATTCTCGATTATCCATTTTTCATATGAATTACTTGTTTAGTAGGAATTTTCATCTTTGATTCATATTCATATTCATGTTTGCATATTTGGGAAGTTGTATTCTGAATTGCTTGTCCAGTCTCCAGCTTAGACTCACTGGACGGGTTTGGGAGTAACTCCGTGAACGTTCGTACTGCCTCCCTGGTAGAATTTCGACTTGTTCATTCCGGTGCTTCTAGATTAAGCTGTTGAGGTTGATCGTGTATACACGTGGTAGAAGAATGGTTCATGCCGCATGGTAATACAATTTTCTTAATGTATCCTTTTTTCATTTTTTGTTGCCTGTAGTCTGAGTTTAAGTATTTATAGTAATGTACTATTGCTTAATCTGAAACAGGCATTTGTTTGGGTTAATTGGAATTAAATACTCAGACCTGACGATGAATTTAATTCTAATTAATCATCGAATTTGGGATGGTGCTGTTCTTTTCTCTTATCGGCATTATGGCTTTGAATTTGCTTCTATGGTGATGTTAATATTACTTGAATTGTATTTTTTTATTTTTACATAATTCTTATTATTAGATTTCAAATATATATATATATATATATATTATTCCAATCATACATCACGAAATCATTCGAAAAAATTTCAAACTTACCACTCAAGTCCCTTAACTTTTCCGAATTTCTTTCTAAAACTTTGCCCCTCGTCCCCCGCCATAAAAGCGGTGCAATCTATTCGTGGCCTCGTGGACTCCCCTTCTCCGTTATTATCGTCCCTCGGATTAAGTCATCAGTTCAATGTAACGCAAGCCATTGGCCCCGGGATACCGGGGACAAGGGATCAGGCAGGAGCCGTAAACTTGCGGCTGGGAACCGCCGCTTCTGATTCCTGAACTACCGGGGTATAAAAAAAATTATTTCGGGAAAAATTCTTCATTTTTTTAGCAGACGTCTTTGCAGCGGAAAATTTTAAATATAAAATAATAAACCAAAGAAATAATTTGGTTTAGACAGTACAGGGGTAGTAAAATGAATTTGGTAAAAATTATAAATATATAAAAGATGGGATATTTTTTTTTATTCTATCTGTTTTCGGTATACCAGATTTTAGAATTATTCGAATTTTTCAATTTTTCAGTATTTTCGACTTTTTTTTATTTGCGGCTTTTCGATATTTAAAATTATTCAAATTAAATAATTTAATTAACATCCCTTTAATTATTCCCCCCCCCCCATCCGAATTCAATTTCGAATCAAACATCTCAAAATCCTGCTCTCGATTTCTTAAAGGATATTATTAAATTATATTACGGAGTGGTATGAGAAAACAAAAAAAAAAAATAATAATAATAAATTAGATAGCCAAATTTGGTTCAATCCGATTTTTGATAGATGCAATTTATTTTTATAACTATTGTTATGGCGCGAATCACATATTGCGTTTATTTGCATCAATCACTTATGTTGTAATTAACTCTTATGAGCTCTGACATTATTTGTGAATGAAATTACGAAGTTGTTCGGATCGTAAAATAATGTTTTGCAACTTTATATAACGAATGGTTTAGCCATTTTCCGACAGTTGGATCATGATTAATAACAATTGTAAACCGCGTAAGATGTAATAATGTTTTGCAACTTCATATAACGAATGGTTTAGCCATTTCTCGATAGTTGGATCATGATTAATAACAATTATAAACCGCGTAAGATGTAATAATGTTTTGCAACTGTATATAACGAATGGTTTAGCCATTTTTCGACAGTTGGATCATGATTAATAACAATTGTAAACCGTGTAAGATGTAATAATGTTTTGCAACTTCATATAACGAATGGTTTAGCCATTTTTCGGCAATTGGATCAAGATTAATAACAATTGTAAACAGTGTAAGATGTAATAATGTTTTGCAACTTGATATAACGAATGGTTTAGCCATTTTTCAGCAGTTGGATCAAGATGAATAAAAATTGTAAACCGTGTAATATGTAATATTGTTTGCAACGTTATATAACGAATGGTTTAGCAATTTTTCGGCAATTAGATCATGATTAATAAAAAATGTAAACCGCTTAAGATGTAAACCGTGATTCTTGAGTGAAGTTACTGTCTTATCATGCTTTCATCAAAAGAATGTGAGCAAAGAAGATTACAGTTATAATGATGAATAGTGATGAAATTGATTATTTAAGGGACAATATACTTATATATAATAATATAAAAGTGCTTGGGAAGTAAATTTTGAATAGAATTTAATAGCGTTGCAAAAAAGTCGAAAACAAAGTTTTGAGACGCTTGAATCGAAATGAATTTTGGATAGGGAAAATAATGTATGGGAAAATTAATTAAAATATTTTGAATTGAATAATTTTGAATGTAGAAAAGTCGAAAATACAGAAAAATCGAAAACATTGAAAACTCGGAACACCGAAAAACAGATAACAGCATATCGTAAGAAACTCAATGTTTTTAACGAAATGTGCACAGTGGCGCTTCGACATTGGAAATATTTCAGATCCCAGCTTTAATTTTTGCAATGAAAATAAATGAAAAAAAAACCCAATGAAAATATAAAAAATACAATATTTAAAATGAAAAAAAAGAGGCATACCTAAATGAAAAAAAAAAATAATAATAATAATAATAATAATGAAAAGAATACATAAATTTAAAATAAATATGTTTCTTTATAATTTTGTATAAATTAAAAAAATATTACGGCTAAAAACGTTGGGTTAGCCAGTCGTGAAGTATGTTTGATTAGATGACAAATTTCAAACAGGAACCAAGTGTTGCAGTTATAACTGTGAAAAATCAAATGTAATATTGGTAAATATACATTAATAACATGCTATAAATCTCTAAGAAAAAACATTAAGCTTTACATATTAAGTTTTAATTATGAAAAGTATATCTGCAATTTCTTTTACACCCAGAAGTGAATATTAGATAAATTGCTCTTAAAGGCTCACAAAATTGTAACATATAGCAAGTTTCCTAGCTACTATTGCAGGTATCGGCTATTCTGCTGACGAGCGCATAATAAGCACGAAATTGGTCCAAGGGGTGTTGTTACTTGCGATGAGAACATAATCCGATTCATTCTATATTTACTTCATAATAATACATTTATTTAAATATGCAACTTAAAAGTATAGTAAATAGCATCTATATTATTATAATATTATTATAGTAATATAGTAGTAAATATTATTATAGTAGTAAATAGCATCTATATTATTATAATATAGCTTCTTAATACGATATAACATCTTAATTACATTATACGGTGACTATAATTTGTAAATCGTAATTAGTCAAAATGTAACATGTGTGAAAAACAACAAACAGTACAATTACAATTGGTCATTGGTCAATTGTAGCAGTGTGCGTAGTTATAAATAGTGTTTGTGTACTTGTGTACAGCAGTTTTGTAATTACAATATGGTAATTTGAGAAATATTTAATTGTGGTGTTGTAATTATAATACTGTCATTCAGAAAACTGTAAGTTTGCAGTCCTGTAACTGTAATATATGCAACTGTAATACTGAAATGTTTTTTTGATGTTATTGCCCTTTCCATGCTGACAAACGCATAATTAATAAGTGCTAATCAGTTTATCTATGATGTTATCTGCACTGGAAGCGCGATGTTAACTTTGGAAACGCCCCCTGTAGGAGGGTTCTGTGAGTATGTAATAAGATTATTGCTACAAGTTCATCAAAGTGAAATTACCAAGCACTCCGTCATCGCCTGAAACTTTTAAAACCAAAGAAAATCTAAAAACGATTTCTGAGCATCCCCCTCCTCTCTCCGGATGCGGAGGAGCAAGAGGGATCCTCAGCATCTCTACATCCCTGACTCACCAACGGAAGTTTTTCGGAGCACCCAGACGTGACCGGACCAGGGAGGAAGCGCTAAAGTTTTTGTGTGTATGTTGCGGAAGCGTGAGTCAGGAGCAGGAGGTATTCAGCAGGAGAACCTGCCTCGTTGACTCCTGCCTTCCGGAAGGAGGAAGGAGGAAACGCGAATCTGTAGGAGTTGCAGACGATTTCAATGATAAAAGGGCGGGGTTGAAGGGGTGCAGTCAATTACTCAGGGAACTTTGGAATGGCCCATGAGGCAAATCAAAGGAATATGTTGAAACCCGAGTGATGACGAAACTGTCAGGGATTACGTCATATGTTATAAAGTAGACGTCCAGTGAGAATTAGAGCACGAAATTTCAGTTAGAGCTTTGAAAGTGTATTTGTGATACCCAATGAAAATATGAAGCTGTACTTCATTCCAACCTAAGTATGTAGTACTGCTTTACTTATAGATAACTTACACTTTCATTATAGATAACCAAATCAATGAACCTTTTCGTCTTCAATGCGTGCTTGTTAGCATAAATAACCCATACTTGCAATGGCAGAAAGCAAACTTGTCATAATTTTGCAAATCTCTATTGCAACTGACAAATTCAATACTACCACGTAGTCAGCTTCAAATTTCTTAGCTCGGACTTTATGAGGTCGCAATGGTCATATTCATATGTTAACGACTTAGCGCTATCTCTCCACACTTGTTACTTGATGGAAAAAAAAATCAACAAAAATTAAGTAAAAAGGCAAAGGCTAATTTAAATTCTATTTGACATAATTACGCCATTTTGGGAAGATTTTTTTATGGTAGTAATATAGTCTCTGTGTAAACATTTCAACAGATTGAAAAATTCTGAAAAACAGAAAAATAAATCCACCATATACATTTCCTTTCCGAATTTCCCTTTTCGGGAAGTTCGAAATTCTCCTGCGGTCAGCGGCCAATTAGAAACCTTGTTCAGCGTTATGCAGATAATTGGCAAAATATATGAGAGATACTACTTCTGAAATTTAAGATATATTTCAAATACTTTATATTTTAAAATATCTCAATTCCACTATATGGCAATAATTTTTAAAATCAGGTTGTATGCCGGACACTTAAGATTTTTTTTTAACCGGCAGCTCCATATCATTCGTATTTACATAACGCTTTAATTTAGCATCTAATCTTTCGTAGATGATTAACTTTTGGTAATTAATTCAGCAATAACTCAGATTTTCCCTTTTTCCGGGAAAAATTCCTATATTATTCCCTACCGCACGGCATAGGTCCGCGAGGATCTTTTCTTAAAATACAAAATTCAAACAAAGCGACCCAATAAATCTCTCCTGTGCCCCGTATTCCGTACCTAACATTTCCCGTTCGCGGGAAAACTAATTGCATTCTTCATAAACCACTCTTAAACTCCACGCGTGCACTTACATCATCGCCACCAAAACCAAACAGAATTTTTTTCGCTCCCCCCCCCCCCCCTCACCGCGCTCATGGCTTTATTGCCCCATCCTTTTCCAAAATGAAAATTATTGAGCCACCAAACTTCCCGGGCATTCGCCAAAACAATACGAAAGTGTGGAAAAGTGATAAAATATCTGGCTTCGGCCCGCCCCACTCACTGTCTCTGGAATGCACGAATCCGAGTTAATTAGGGGATAGTTTAATTTAAACGAGAAATACCTTGCAGTGCACATTAAAGCGCGATGCGGAGAGGGGAGTGGGGGGGAGACGCCAGAAAAGTAGCACGCTATTCCGTTGTATTGGTTGCACGAGGTATGCAGGAATACCTGAACGCCATACCTATCTTCAACATCTCTATTCATTCATTTAGCGCTTTCCTACCCCCCTTCGAACGTAAAGGGGGGGTTCGAAGGGGGGGATTCGCATATGCCGTAATTCCACCTTGGTGTGGAGAAAAATGCACTAAAAATATTTTTCGAGGGCTCGGATTTGAATCCGCATTTGCGGGGAAGCTAAATTAGATTTTCCTTTTTGGTTTAGGTATATACGCGAGCTCGTTAAAATGGGTGTAATTGAGGCTTAATTATAATTTGTGCAAGTGTTCTGGAGTGGATGCGGGGGATCTGTGCGGCTATATTTTTCTGTTACGTTGTGTGCGTTGTGCGATTCCCGCGGCCGTGTGCGTTCTGATTTCGCGCTTAATTCACATTTAGAAGAACGCGGTTAAGTTCGTTTAAGGAGCGCGGCCGGAATTGCATTAACCGGGGAAGTGGCTCAATCAGGGACATTACGGCATTAAAGTGGCTTAAATGGATTTTTATGGTCAGATTAAAATAAATGCGCGCGATAGCGCCTGCACGTATAAGTCATTTTTTAGAGAATGCGAATAACATGGAAGAACATTTGTTAGTGCGGATGGTCTCCTTACAACATTAGTTTTCGAATGTGGAATATCCTGAATTTATGAATGCGCATTGGTGGAAACCATGCAAAGAATTTTTACAAATTTTCGAGTAAAACTCACAGATTTTCGAGTAAAACGCTGAGATTCGATCATTTTTAACCATTAAGATTACTTTTGGTTTAAAAGGATTTCTATGCATATTCAAGTCGTAAAAACAACCCGCCTTAGCTGGGAATCGAACTAGGGCCTCATGGATTGCGCCTATAGATATGCTACCTACTACGCTCAACTGTAAAGAATTACTAGAATTATTTTACATGCATGACATTGCTTCACATAATTTTTCCTGTCTGACGAACGTGAAATAGAACTTGGTTCTAACTAGCAGCTCGGGACTCACAAATATGGTCTCTAAATTATGAAGTTCAACTTTGGAGCTTAAGATGTATTATGCAGCTAATGCGATTTGTATGTCGATATAATAAATTCCAAAATTAAACACAATCTCAACATTTTAATTAAATTACTTGAAAACGAAAATTACATAACCAATCACCAATACAAGGAAGACACAAATAACTACATAAATTTTCACTATTGATTCGAAATCAAAATTATACCCTCAGTGTGATGAAACATTGGGAGAAAGATGTACATTTTGCAACTGACGTCATATGTTGACCATAATATCCGCTGCGCACTGTTGAGTTTAGTGAAATGATCTACCTTAACCCTTGTTGCTTCGATTAATATGTATTTTTAACGGGGGAAGGGAACAATCCGAATCCCCAATTTTTTATCTGCATTTTTATATATCTTAGCCCATGTTGTTCCGATTAACTTGCAATTTTCACTCATTTATTGCGTATTACACCCCGGTGTAAATGAATTGTATAAGAGGACCGAGAGGCATATTCGCACACTATGTGACCGAGGCGCGTTGTACCGGCACATCAGACGGCCAAACAACAGGACTTATTTAGAGCATAGCTGTTGAACGGCTTATGCGCCCGCGTAGCAACGACGTTTCTTTGTTTTGTTTATTTTCTTTAAAATCTTATTATTAAAAAAGTAGTTACTACAAAAAGTGATTGCTAAAAATAGTGACGGCTCTCTGGGTGCCGTCTATGTTCAAAATTTGTAAAAATGTGTTTCTTAAAATTCCCAGAATCGCGCAATCAGGATCGATAAATTATGACATACGGCAATTATCTTTGCTACCATTGTTAATATCGCTATTCAACGATGACGAGCACATAGTAAACGCGAAACCGGACCAGGAATGCTATTGCCGGCAATGGGAATGCGATTCCAGAGCATTGGCGTAGGCAGGGGAGTCGAGTCGTATCCCTCCCTTCATTGGTGAAAAAATTACATTATTTCCCTATACAGCTTGCCTGTGATCCCGCCCTCACAGCAAAGATCGTCACATGTGTGACAGTGATGTTGTAGTCACGTGACACCTGGGTAACAATGCGACATCATATTTGTGACTTCTATGCCACGTTACGTATTAGTAACTTTGTAACTTCATTGTGACTATATTCTGTGTGTGTGTGTGTGTGACGTTTCTACAATTTAATTAACACGTAACAATGTGACGACATTACAATGGCAATTAAAATGTGACGTCACAAAAAACACGTTAATATCCGACGTCACAAATGACCAAAATGACTTCGCTGTGACATCAATATGACATTGCCGAGACGTACTACGACGTCCTGTGACGTCCCAAAGTCACAGTGTGACGTAAATCTTACGTCACTGTGAAAAAAAATGCTGTTACGGCGTGGACTTAACTGTATTTCGAAGCGATTTTATATTTTAGAGCAGCAACAGAAAATTCTACTTTTCCGACAAAATAATTAAAGAAAAACACAGAAAATGAACCTCATCCAGAATAACTGGGGGAGAAATAAGTTTTCCGACGTTTCATTAATAAATGAGGAGCGCATGCGTGCTGCGAGGAGGCTATATCACAACCGAACCCCTGCTATTTTATTAATTAAACTCGCCATGTTAAAGATAAACTGCGTCATAAATGGGATCTTCGAAAAATTCATTATTGTTTAATCTTGACGGGGATGTTTAATGATCGCCAGGGCTGTAAAGGTAAAACGGCAATCAGAAGAACGACACGAAATTAATAAACCAGAAATCATCGCATAGTCCTCATAATAATGAATAAATGGCATTTAATTGTGCAACATATTTTTCAATCGGGAGAGGATATTAAAATCAATTATGCAAATGTAATTACCGGGAGGTCCGTTCCGAGATTGTTATTTCTTTTAATTTTTTCCCGTTTCCCACGCCAAATGACTCATTAAAAAGTATTCCAGGGGGGATTACACAGATTTCCTACATTGTTTTTCAGGATACTTTCATTTTTCCCGACTGAATTAATGAGATTAATAGCGGAGAGAGATGAAGGAATTTTTTTTATTCGTTCCATGTTGTTCGAAAGTTCATTTTTGCTGACCGCAAATAGTCAATAATAAAAAAGGAGGGGATACTGCTGTCCTAATGATAATTTCCTTATGCCTAAATGAATTGATAAATTCGCATTAAAAACTGCAACAGCGGTATAAAAAGAGACATTAAATGGAACAATAAAAAGTAAATATCCATTTCTGGTTATGAGTGGGCAACTCGATGACATAATCTAGAACATTAAGCAGTTGCGTTACTCGATATAATTTCAAATATCTGCAACAAAAATCTGCAAATATTGATCAGGGCGTAATTATATTTAATTTTGCTAACAGAATTGGAAATCGTTAAAGAGAATCGACGGCGTTTAGATAATTTTGTTTCGACCTCGTTCAAAGAAGGTCTGGAAATATTGACGTTTTGAAGAAGAAAATTAAATTGAATTATTTTTATAGCCACCAGAGGCATAAAATAGGAGCAATTTTTCCCCAAAAAATTTAAACAAAGGTAAAATAAATTTAAAATAAATAAATCGTATTACACTCACAATTTCAATTTGAAAATTTCCACTGACTTACTACTTTGAAGCTTACCATTAGCGGCTTATGTAGCGATTGCTTTCCACACCTGCTTCTCTTAATGGAAAAATAATCAACAAAGAAAGTAATCAAAAGACAAAAGCTAATTTAAAATCTATTGGACATAATCACGTAAGGTTTGGAAATTTCACTTATAATAATGAAATAGGATAGGTGCACAATTTTAAAAAGATAAGAGATAATTTATCAAAAATAGAAAAACGATAAAACAGTCCACTACATATTATTTTATTTCTGAAATTTCTTTCACAGTGATTTCCCAACAAAAATCGCTTTTGTCAGCTACCAATCAGATTCCGTACTCAACCATGCATAGATAATTGGCAAAATATATAAGAGATGGGGATACAGTTCTGCACAGGATTACGCCTTGAGATCAACACAGGCTCAGTCTGATCCGCAGATTTAGCCCGGGGCCCCCTCTAAAACGGTTTCGTACCAGGCTCGTTCTTAGCTTTTAAAATTCAGATCGGGCAGAACAAGTATAAATTGTTTACATTCTATCTATTAGGTTCAGAGATATATATCCAAAGTGCTCATATTTTCCAGAAGTGTTTACATTTTTCGGAATGCTCCAATTTCGAACAATTTATACTTCCGTAAACAAGCATAAATTGTTTACATTCTATCTATTAGGTTCAGAGATATATATCCAAAGTGCTTATATTTTCCCGAAGTGTTTACATTTTTCGGAATGCTCCAATTTCGAACAATTTATACTTCCGTAAACAAGTATAAATTGTTTACATTCTATCTATTAGGTTCAGAGATATATATCCAAAGTGCTTATATTTTCCCGAAGTGTTTACATTTTTCGGAATGCTCCAATTTCGAACAATTTATACTTCCGTAAACAAGCATAAATTGTTTACATTCTATCTATTAGGTTCAGAGATATATATCCAAAGTGTTTACATTTTCCCGAAGTGTTTACATTTTTTGGAATACTCCGATTTCAGCAAGATGCCCCGACCATAGACGTTATTTATGTAAAAAAAAAAGAAAAAACTGCGCACGCTGACAGTACATTTTTGTAATTTAAGCCTGGTCAAGCTGAGAGTCAAGCTTGGGTTTACATTTGGGAAATTCCTTGACTACAGACGGTTAGGGGCACAATTACTGTTGATTCAGGCTCATTGAAATATAGAACGTTGGTCAAGACAAATAACCTGGCATTTGATAGCGCCAACTTCTTCTGTAATCAGTGTCGATAAAGGTTCGAATGCAATATCTAGCCGAAAAATTAAGTATCCATATAAAAAAGTATCCTGCTGTGTTCACGTGGAATACGGGCACGTTAAATATCTGGATCCGTGACTCCTTCCGGGAGGTTCGCGATAGGGGAAGGAGAGTAGGGGGGTCTGTGAATGTCGCCCCCACTGGGTTCCAGTTTAAATTGGGTTTAACTGTCCGGTCTTCCAAACAGATACTTTACACCTTCGGGTAGATTGTATGGTCTGGGTAGGAAAAAAGAAAGAAAAAATGCCCTAACCTAATTAAGTAACTTCAGTACAAAAGTCTAAATCAATAGTTGTTCATGGGAAGACATTTTTCAAAAAGAATGCAAAACAGTAATCAATATTGCATATTTATCTTATTTCTATATTTTAAATAACTAAAACAAAATAAACTCTTTGAAATACTTTATTTTGTTATAAGCTATTTTGTTTGTTAAAACTTAATAACAACGGAAATTTTACGCTACACAATTCTGTCGGGAGATTTCACGCAATATGTAATTTTATGTAGACATTTATAACTCTCTATTAGGAGTGTGATGTATTTCCGATAAAAATACTATTAAATCTAATTTATTTCTATCCAGTGCAATTATACAGGCAAAATATGGTGTCAAGGGCCATATTAATATTAAATTATAAAAAAAATATTAAAATATTAATATTATATAGGTAAATATTAATTACTAATTAATTAAATATTAGTTATTAGTTAATTATTAATTAAATATTAATTAATAATTATTAATATTACATAGTTAAATATTACGTATTTAACGCAAAACACTCTGTAACTTGAATATTTTTTATATAATTATATAAAAGTCAATTTAATTAAATAAAGATATTTCATAAAAAATACTCACGAGAACCTGAAGTATTGATATGTAAATGAATTAAATACTCACCACTTGAGTCCTATGAACATATAGGATGATCATTTTAAGAAGGAGAAAAAGTACAACCCTTTGCCGACAGATGGCGCTACATACAAAATTAAATTTTCGTATACATGATTCACCGGTACGTGACCGTGGGAAATTGGTTGTTGCATTCCACAATATTCACATTGTAGAATTTGAAATAAAAAAAATTCTGTCTGGCGAAGGTGCGTAAAATGTCGGATTTTCCTCGTAATATATGAAAGGTATGGTATTGTGAGTTTTTTTATTTGAGGATAAATTCAAGAGAAAGTTGGATCTGGAATTACGTATTGCACAGTATTGGTTGGAAATATAAAAAAATTATTTTGGACAATACTTTTATTGATGCAATTTTCTGAAATGCCATACACAGAATATACAGCAACCTAAGAGCTATAGTCATAGAGATAGCTGTAACTAGTCGTCATTAATTATCAAATTGTAGCCCTATTGGTTTATAAAGTTTTCAGTTATCAAAATTACTAAAAGAATTTTAATAAAAATGATAATAAAGTGCCTGAATATCCTTTATGAAATGCCCCCCCCCCTTTCCTTTTCTTTTTTTACGTATGCGAACTGCAAGATTATCTCGAAGTAAGTTTGTAGGGCCTATTTCAAATAAAAGGAAAGTTAAAGCAACTAAAAGAGAGTGGGAATGAAAAGGTTTCGCAGATCTGAAGTTTTTCATTCATCTGAAACCTGGCACATAGGAATGTAAGTCCACAGAAAATATAGAAGAAAATATATTCGCCTCAGTAGCTTTTTGAACAGAAAACTTTTTTTTTTTCGTTTGAGCTCAATTCCTCTCTGAGAGGAACTTTCTTTATAAACTCACTAGATTGTGACCTTCGTTAACAACAATTCGTGACCATCTTCACCTTCTCACCAAGTTTGATATTAAGGTATATGCTTCTTAATGACAGTCTTAAAATTAAAATAAATATATGAGAAAAAAGATAATTCTGGTAACCCCCAATCGCCAACTTAGACTGCGACTCGCTTGCCGCAGAAATTTACGTACTTCATATAGTTTAGTAGACTAGGGGGCTCTGCCCGTGATCGCTCCACTCGCACAATCCCCTTCGGGAGGCTTTGCTTCCTACTCGCTGCGCTCGCTTCATATCTATCTTTCTTAGAATTTCGACTATCGAAAATCTCTTTTCTGTCCTTGCCTATTTTCCGCAGAAGGGAAAAGCAGGGATTTTTCTTAGCCCAGGGAATCCAAAAACTGGATTCCTTGATCATGAGCTCGTTTCACGAGCTATTTCATACCAAACTAAAGTTTAAATTGATAAACGGTTTATTTCATCGTATTACCCTATTATTTCTTTATACATGTACCAAATTTCATATTTTTGTATGCTATAGTTTTTACGGTACGAGACAGAGAAATCGCTAGACCTGCCGATACGAAAAAAAAGTTCTCTTCTTCAGAAGTGCATAAAAAGTAAAATATCTTAAAAACTACATCGAAATTAAAAAAAGGAGATCCGTCCTGCAAAAATTCGTGGTCTTGCTATTGTTAGTCTATCCAGGAAGCGAACTCGCAGCTCAAATATTTTGTCTTTGAATTTGACATTAAATATTTCTTAAACTACAATATATATATATATATATATATATATATATATATATATATATATATATATATATATATAAACGGTTTATTTCAACATATTCTCCAAAGCTTTTTCTACAAGTATACGAAATTTCATATTTTTATATACAATAGTTGTTGCGGTACGAAACAAAGAACCTCGAGAAACGAGACATTTGTCAAACAGCGGTGGCAGCAGCTACTTTTTTTTAATATAGAGAGAAACTAATTTTAAGAGATTGCATCAGTTCGGAAATATATATTAGTATGTATGACTTTCTTTGAAGAACTGTATAGGCATGATACAGACTGCAAAATAAAACAAATCGATAATGAAGAACTTACCGATAACGGGGGGTGGCTCAGGCGTGGGCGGGCCCTTTTCTTCGTTCTTTTTGAGACTACTGCCCTCTACTGGCTCGGGGTATATGACAGCTGTGTCACTGCGCTGCAGGTACTCTTGAATCTTCTCCGCTTCGGGGGCCCCGTTCATTCTCAGAGGACGGTCCTCGGAGGCCCCGTTGGCCATGGGGCCCTCGGACGAGGAGAGAGGCCCCTTGGCTGGAGAAGGTGCAGGAGATAGGGACGGTCGCATACCTACGTGGGGGTCAGGCTCGGCATCTTCTGGCATGTTCTCCAAGTCAACTGAAAAGAAAGGAAACCAACACTTATTTCAAATTATTCGTAATTATTCAATTTCTTACAATACATAATACTGGGAAGGTACTGTAAAAGGAAGTGGGCGGAACTTCAGATATGAAATCCCCCACCCCCACACATACAAGATAATTTCTGACCTCCCCTATCAATTATAATTTCCTAAATACTTATTCAGCAATTTTCTCTTGGCAGTGACGTAACTATAGTTTTGGCGCCCTGAAGAAAATAATTTCTGGGCGCCTGTTCCTACAGTCTGTGGTCCTTAAGCCAAAAATATATTCGGCGCCCTAGAGCGATCGCTTCGTCTCGCTGCATGACAGTACGCCACTGCTTCTTGGGCTCTTTATCAAGCCTTGAGTCACCTCTTGCCATATTTCGCGGCATGGTAATACAGCCCCTGGATAGGGGATTGATAGTAAATTCATATACCGAGTATTCGATGGATTTACAAATTTGTGGATTTACAAATTTGTATGACGTAGAACATGAATTAACTATTCTTAGAATAACATGTGTGTGTGTGTGTGTAAAATATGTGTATATATTATATTTCAAAAACTATCCATTGGCGTTCTCTCACCGCCTTGGTAGAGCGCTAGTCTCAAAATCTCAAGAGCGTAGATTAAATTCGTGCCCGGGTGATATTTACACATTATGTAACGATAATAAAATAATAATATGCGTGAATAACCGTTTATATAAAAACTATTTTACCCACATACTCCAATCGCTTTGTTAAATCTTCATTATAAAATCAGAAAATCTAAATAAAAGGGAGCGTTAAATTTTTCTCGAATTTAACTTTCACAAAAAAAAAAAACAGAGAGAATTATTTCACTTCACTTAAAATCTGATTAAACTTAATTTTTCTAACAGCGTGACAGCTTTATTTTGTTCTCCATCACCCTTTAAGGAGCGTAACATATGGAATAAAAATTAACGCTCATATTGAAGAAAAATCGAAATTTAAACTACTTCTCTTGACACACTTCAGTTGCGACGGCGTGAATCAAAAATTCCCGACAACTACCCCATCAGTCTTTTTCCACCGAACACCGTAAGAAAATTAAGACAAAATTATACACGCTCCGTTACCTATTAATAAAGGCAAACAAAAAAGGAAGAAGAGAAAGAATACGAGTAAAAGTTTTCCCGCGAAAAGTTTTCCCGCGCAAAAATCAATCACCGCCTTGAATAATAACAAAACTTTAGCAAAGCCGGGGCCGTTTTGCAAGCATTGACAACAGGTTTGTCTTGGCATGTCAGTGAAAAAGTGGTATGGAGGAACAATAGAGAGAAAAGGGAAAAAATAGATGGATGGATTAAACGAAAGCAGAAACATTTTAATCAGGTGGTATTACGTAGAAACAAATAAGAATATTTAATTACTATAAAGTATGATAGCAAATAATATTTTTAAAATTATATATTTTTTAAACATTAAAAAGTCCTTTAAATTAACCTAATCCGGTCATTATAGAAATGTTGAAAGCTTCCATGAGAGTATGAGAAATGTATTAAATAAGCTACTTAGAATCAGAAGGATGAGAAAATTTTGAAATGAATCAAATATGACAACCGCCTAACTGTAGGATTACTCATTTACGTATCTTTCAAACTGGCTAAAAATTGGGTAAGTCATAGACTACGGACTTTTCCACTTAGCCAATTAGACAGCTAAAGGAGTGCTGTTTAAAAATATTTAACGTTGAAGGAATACGATAATAGTTAAACTGATCGTAGTATACGCTTCCATAAAAAATATTTCACAACTAGAAATCGACCGCGGCTGGGCTGTCAAGGTTGAAAATATTTGAAATCAGCTTATTTACCCAACTGTATTACCAATGAAGAATTTCAATCATTAATTAACAAAATTCGGATTTTAAGAAAGGGTAATGGGTCTTAATGAATAAGCCATGCTGCAAAAAGCTTAACACTACAGTTTTGCATCATACAAAACTGACCTGGGATAGACGGAACGGGGTCTGGAAAAGTGCGTTCAGTCTCATATCTCCCTGCAGACCTATAAAACCTAGAATGTTTTATGCTCATATTATTACCAATTTTTTTAATGTTTAGATAATTTTTAGAGCATGTTGTTTAATAATATGTTATTATAGTAACGTTACATATATATGCTATTATAATGTCAATCATGCAGCTTTTTACTTGTTTTTATCGTTACATTTCCCTACAATGCATGCAATGTATAGGGAAAGTATTGGAATCGTGTTGAAAATTAGTACTCGAATTTTCGACGGATTTACACGTTTCGAGCACTCTAGAACCGGTAAAAACTATTTTTTTGAGTGACGCCTGTGTGTGTGTGTGTCTCTGTCTGCTGAAAAAATTATTGACCTAATTTTACAAGTTACTTGTGGGCTACCTTGGTGCTGATTAGATTTTGGTATGATTTGGAAAAAAGAACCTACATGTTTTCGAAATGGGCTGCCAAAATAGTCAAAATCTGAAATAAAAGACTACGTGTACTCAGATGCATGAATTAAATACTTGCTTTATACGTATTTTTTAACAACCAAAAGAACAAGATTAACCCAATAAGTCTGGGACTAACCGTCTGCGATATATTTTTTTGTTGTTGTTATTTTTGTCACGTTGTCTTTGACAATACACCAAGTCGCCAAATGAAAACTAAAATTAATTAAAAACTTCAAATTTAGTGTAATTTCTATTCGTGTCATTTTATGCAATTAAACTCAATTTAATCAACTAGGAAAATAAGAAAGAGAAAATTAATTTGAATATGTAAGGAAAGTAACGTGCTGTTAGTTCACATCAGATTTTTTTTTTTTCAATCATAATACTATAATTTTATACAAATGTTCTGTAATAGCGATCATACTTATAAGTAAAATTTTATTGGTCAGCATCATTAAATAAAAATCTCAACCTGTTTTGGAAGCAAAACGAACTTCCTTCTTCAGATTAAGGAAAACATTGTAGTTACACCATCAATACGGAACAAAATGATGGTTCTGCCTCTGGTTGTCTCACGGTTATGCCCCACAGTTATAGTCTAGTGCTGCGTGATGACAAAATTTGCAGTGACGGGTAACTTTTACAGAAATTAGAGCGAATATTTGTAAAAAGCATACTGTTGTAATATCATATTATGTCATGCAGCAATTTCTTCCTACAGCTAGATTCATTCCCCTTACAGGAAACTGAGTCCATGTATTTGATCGAAATTAGGTTTGCTGTAATCTTAATAGAATAAAAAAATAGCTTTATCCTGGAGGAACTCAAGTTCCTAAAACCCCTCCCCCACTTAGATGCGCCTTTGGTAACATGTATAAAAAACGTAAACCCAAAACCCATTAGAGTGTTGAAGACCCAGACCGTCCGACTCGTTCGAGGACTTGGGCAACCGTTTGGACGGCCGCGATATTAGAGTGTTGAAGACCCAGACCGTCCGACTCATCCAAAAACATAGAGCATCTATTTGGACGGCCGGGCGATATTAGAGTGTGCTGAAACTGAACTAAAATGATTGTTACAGATAGAGGCGGAAGTATCATAACGCAAAACCCGGCAAAGTGGAAGGTGAGCAGTTGAAAATGGTCGATATTAGAGATGGCCGATATTAGAGCCAAGATGGCCGATATTAGAGTGATGGATATTTAGCCAAATTGGTCGATATTAAAGTGTTGTTGTTGAGACCCAGACCGTCCGACCTACCAGAAAGGTGTTAGGTAACAGTTTGGACGGCCGGAAAGAGCCACCCAATTTAGACCGGAACCCAGTGGGGCAGTTTTGACAGCAGAGGAAATCGAACCCGGATCTACTGAGTGCAATTCCCGTGCGCTAACGACTGGGCTACCGGGCCCTCGATATTAGAGTGTTGAAGACCCAGGCCGTCCGACTCATCCATAGGACTCGAGCAACCGTTTGGACGGCCGAGAAACGATATTAGAGTGTTGAAGACCCAGACCGTCCGACTCGTCCAGAGGACTTAGAGTAACGATATTAGAGTGTTGTTGTTGTTGTTGTTGAGACCCAGACCGTCCGACCTACCAGAAAGGTGTAAGGTAACTGTATGGACGGCCGGGAAGTGCCACCCAATTTAGACCGGAACCCAGTGGGGGAGGCATCCACAGGGACCGTACCCTCCTTCCCCTACCACCAACCTCTCGGAAGGACTTACGGACCCACATGTTTAACGTGATCGTACTCCGCATGAACACGGCGGCATTTGTGGCAGCGTGCAAATCTAGCGCGCAAACCACGGGGATACCGCACCCGAGATGGCCAACAGCACGCGGCGTTCCGAGGTGGTCACCCACCAAGTACTAACCGCGCCCGATGCTGCTTGACTTCGGTGATCTAACGAGAACCGGTGTTTTCAGCACGGTACGGCCGTTGGCCGATATTAGAGTGTGCTGAAACTGAACTAAACTAATTGTTACGTATAAGGGCGGGACTACATTAACGCAAAAAGCGGCAAAGTGGACAGTGAGCAGTTGGGGGCGAGCGCATAAGGCCACATTAACAATTGGAGATCCTAGGCAAAAGACAATTCCGGGATACCTAAACAAAATAAAATTCTAACCCCCCTCCCCCAATAAAACTTTTATAGGTATAAAAGGGTATATTGAACATGAAGTTGGGACTCCAGCATTTGCCTTTCCCCATGGTCGAAATCGGCTCTGACTGTGCCGATTCAAGAAGTTAAAAAAAATTTTTGAATACCGGTATCTGTCCTCGGATCGTCGATAAAAAAATATACTATAAACATAATCTTTGTAATAAGCGACCACTTATTCCAGGAACTGAGAGGTCCGCATTAGACAGGCACCATTGTACAAATATTAGAGTTGATCCGGAGCAAAATTTGTCACTCACACGACTTAGTTCATTTTCCCCCAACACTAACGTACAGCGATCTTCGAAGTTAATATCTGCCGTCCTTGTTTCTAACACACTTCACTACACGTTCACGTATTTAACCTTACGCCAACGAAATTTGTTCGAACCTCAGTCTCCGCCTGCCACCCCCACCTCGCTCTCTCAGGGAGAGAAAAATACGGATAAGGAGGGGATAAAAAAACAAAAGCAACAAATAATAATGGCATTGGAAGAATTTTTTTCCTCTTCTTCTTCTTATTTTCTTCTCTTTCTTTTTGGGACGCCAGCTGCCGCTATGAATGGAGTCTGCGTTGCGAACTGCGGATGCGGAAGAGCATGCGATGCGATGCGAAGACGAGAGAAAGTTTTGAAACTCAGTCGCTCATCGATAGGACAGATTAGTTACGAAAAAAAAACACTGGGAAAGGTTCGATCTCACCCCCGCTTCCCGAGTCGAGAAGTGTATGTATATTCATCGGTAGGAGGGTAGTTTAGTTCGGGAAATTTTTTGGAATTTACACTCCGGTAAGTGCACGCGCTGTTGTTGGCAAAAGGATGGGGGGGGATGCGATATTTGACTGGGAACCAATTTATGCCGTCCAAATTGTTTTTGAACCCCAGGCGCAAAAATCAAAGCATGGGAAAAAAATGAGCGGGATACGAAAGCCGGTTTTTCGGTGGTAGATATCTAGAGATGGAGAAGAATGTGTTAAAACAATAGAGTCAAATGCAGCTCTTGCTCTCTGGAGAACCAGACCAATTGCTTTATATCAACACTGGACAAAATCGGATGCACAAACAATTTGTAGCTCACCACATGATTCTATATAGTCTGCCAAAGCTTGTAAAATAATATCATAAACCACAACGCAAAATTCAAGTATTTGAAATAAACATAAACATTTTTTTTTCATTTCCATTATAAAGTTTTCTTGGGTTAGTTGAAATACTTTGCTTTTAAAATATTATTAAAATTTTGAGATGCATAAATACAATGACAACTGTAAAGAACCTTGCCGCCCCAACCAGTAATCGAACCGTGAATCTCCGAACTGGTCAGCCGACGCTCTACCGTTGAGCTACTGAGACGAAATTGCAAGCTCTTATCGTCGGAGTGGACTCTGCATTCTCCCCCCTCTAATATCAGATTGGCGGGCCATTGACAAGCTGACTGACTACCTCAGGTTTTTACCTCAGGTTAGCCTCCTGAAACTACTATACTACTATTTTTACCCAAGTTAGTATCCTGCGTGGTCGTTATCCTCTCAATTTGAAATCGGCACTCATCTTCCAGAGTCCACTGAATCCGTACTAGTCGTACTAGGCTCACTTTCAGACCTCCGACATCATTAATAATTATAATCATTAATAATGTAAAACTGTCTGTTTAATCACAATATTTATTAAAAATTGTAATATTTTTAGACCTAAATAAAAGTTCGTTTGGTGGGATGGTAGACCTTGGGTCCCTCCTGAATGCAGGAGGTATCCTTTCCCGGCCGTGCAGATAGCTACTCTAAACCCAATATGTGAGTCGCACGGTCTGGGGTCTTCAGACCTCCGACATCTGTGCCTAAATTTCTTTCCTTTTCCATATATTTTCTTTTTTTTATATATTTTCTAAATTTCACTTTTGAAATTTTATTATTATTTTTTTAATTTTAATCTATTTTTCATTATGTTAATATACCTCACTCTAAATTTTATTTTTCAATGATCTTTTTATCTAAATTCGCAATAACCCTTTTCCGATTTTTGAAAAATGGACGTACTTGTCAAGTTCAAATATAATATTTTTAGACCTAAATAAATATTTGTTTGGCGGGATGGTAGACCTTGGGTGCCTCCTGAGTGCAGGAGGTATCCTTTCCCGGCTGTGCAGCTAGCTACTCTAAACCCAGTATGTGAGTCACACGGTCTGGGGTCTTCAGACCTCAGTCATCTTTGCACCAACCTACAGGGTTGATTTGTTCGGATGCCATTGTAAAGAACCGTGCTGCTCCAACCGGGAATCGAACCAGGATCTCCGAACTGCCCAGCCGACGCTCTACCGTTGAGCTACTGGAATGAAATTGCTATCTCTTATTACTGAAGTGGGCTCTGCACAACGTTTGGGATATTGCTCGAAGGTAGCAATTGCATTAGTAAACAAAGTTCGACTCATCATTCAATGTTCAAATTTAGTTAAAATGCAATCATGCTGTAGGTAAGATAAAGCTGAAAAATCCAGCTCAGCAAATACAATCACAATCAAAGTGTCATAATATGATCTTCAAAAACATTTTAAATAAGACAAATACGGTCATAAGAAGTTAAATGACTTCTTTACCGAAAGATCTTTTAACAAAGAATGAAAATTGCTTTAAATTAAATTATGACCAGAAAGATGAAAAAATTTTCAAATCAATTTAATACTACCTCAGATTTTAATTTTGACACTTGGTTGATTATACTCTATACTTTTCTAAGTTATATTTCAATACATAAATATTTTAAATAAGTTACTAAATTACTTTTAAAAAAATTCAAACATTGCATTGTTTAAAAAAAAATTCTTAAAATTTTGTATTTATATTCAATAGTTTTTATTTCATTTTTGAGGTGTTTTTATTTTATATTTTACTTTTTAAACTTGATTTAAAAATTGCTTTACTATATCTTCCTATTTGATTGTGAAACTCTGGAGCTACGACCTGGTTTTGAATGTAAGGGATGAGTACTCACATAGACGTTTGTCTGAATCTTCAAAAGAAGAAGATATCCAGGATCAAATGGGGTAGGAATTTATAGTGCTGGATTTATAAGGATAGATTTCATTTTTTACAGTGCTAGATTTCATTTTCTAATATAGTGCCTTATAGAGAATATAAGGCACCATATTTAGAACTATAAAGTTTAATGTTTAAGACACCATATAGAACTATAAAGTTTAATGTTTAAGGCACTATATATAAGGCACTATATTTAGAGAATATAAGGCACCATATGCCATATTTTACAGTGCTAGATTTCGTTTTCCAATATGGACCATATAGTTAACTAATGCAATTTTTCAGGGGAATAAGACCCCTCTTCCTATGCTACATTATATTTATCAGGCCTTTCATTGGGAAAGCCTATCACCATGAAGGTCTTTCCTATACCTCTTACTATGAGTAAGTCCCTGTCTTACTATGAGTAAGAAAAAGCTTTGCATTTTTCTCTATTTTTACACTATACAAAACACAAATGAATTGAATTGAATATATTTCAGTTTATTTATCTTTTTAATCATTAAAAAATAAAAAATAAAATACTTATTTATTGACTCTTATAAGTGTACAGGAAAAAAACAAATAATAAATAATAAATGCGCAATGCATGTTATGTTTAGAGCCGCTGTGGGTCACTATTACTTCGAACATCGGATAAAATCTGACAAAATTTCAATACTAATGATGGATAAAATCGCGCCATAGGTCTTAAATCATAAGAAGTTGAAAAAAAAATAAATTGGCGCAAATTTTAACCCATTTATTTTACGAAAAATTGCTCAAATTGAACGTATTTTCAGTTTCTTACGCTAAGTAAATTTTCTAAGTAAAATAAATCAAATTTATTTGCATATGAATTTAAAGCAAAATAGCTCTGGCTGTATAGAAAACAATATAATGTTCACTAAGATCAAAATTTGATAAGGCAGGTACAACCGAATATAGGCATAGCCAGAAAGTTGGTATGTGCAAGCGGATGACCAAATGAGGTAGGAGGAGGAGTTAGAGTTGGATTTAGTTTTCCAATATGAACCCTTTGAAAAACACCTTTGAAAAACCCTTTGAAGTTATAATCCACCCACTCTTCTACCTACGCCACTTGAACCCAGACTACTGATAAATCCAGTTCCTACTGTCGTACTGAATTTCTACCAGTTTTAACTTTTAACTGAAATTGGTAGAAATTTGGGACAACAAAATGCGATATTTTCTCAATGTATACAATCATTCTATTTTTTTATAGAATAGCGATTTCAATCATCCCACCCTACCACCCCCCAAAGACTTACAAAAATAAAATAAGTATTACAGGGAATAAAACTAAACATTAATAATGAATTAATCCTCCGTTTAAATAGAAACAGCAGACTTCGAATTATTAGAGATGTACTGTCTCCTCCTCCTCCTCGGAGATCATTCATCGTCAAAAGATATCCCGTGACTTCCATTATTTATATCAACTACACACCTACCTGGTATCTCCTAACCCGTTACTCTAAGTGGAATCAGATGGCTTCAACCGCAGAAAAAAAGAAATAAACAAATTCCAAACATCGTCACCCTTCAAAAAACAATTTATTCTACTCCGGAGATCAGTTTTAACAGAAACCAGTTTTCTCCTCTGAGTAAAACAGTGAAAAAAAATAAATAAATAAAAATAAATAAATAACGTCATGCTTTCATTCCCGAACATAAATTGGCTAAAAACATAAAAGCCCGCCCCAGCAAAATACCACCAACAAAATGTCGCCTGAAAGCTATCACCCTCGTATTATACTTAAGACACAAAAACGGACCCCGCCCGTAACAGAAAGATGTAAAGAATACATAAATGAAACAAAAACTGAAAAAAAAAAATAAATAAAGCGTAAATAAGTAAACAAACGCCAGGACGAAGCATGCGGGGCGATTTGCTGGCGAGGGGCCAATCGCTTTCTTCGGGATCCTTGCGTTGTCCTGCAGCTGTTTTGTAACGCCTCACAGAGCAAGATTTGGCTTGGAGATTTTCTTCTCCCTTATATTGTCTTAGCTGTAACTGCAACGCTATTCAGGCGTCATTGGCTAGGTCCGGGACTTCTCCCTAAAATCTACTCGCCCAGAAAGATGGGGAAAAAGGGATTTTTTTTAGGTTGTTTGTCGGGGAAAAAACAAAAGTTACGTAAAATGTATGCAAGCGTTATAATGTCCCGTAGTTTCTTTGTAAAACGACTTCCTCATTTTCCTACTGAGGTGCGCCGCTTGATTTATACACAGGTTTATGTGCATGGAGTATGTAAGGAAGGCATAAAAATGCAACGTAAGCGTTTCGGCTATAATTTTTTTTATAAGGAAAGTACATGGAATCTTAAATGCATATACGAGATTTCTAATCAGGTTTAGAAATAAAAGTTTCTCTCTGTATTTATTTAGATACTGCAGGAATTTCGTCAAATATTCGGTTCAGCTAACTTTGGAACCCTTATTTCTTCGCCAATTAGCACAGATGACATGATTTTTCGGTTTTTTACACCATCTCAAATAGCAACCCATGTAGGTCCCATATAAGTTATATAAAGCATGTAAATATAGGTCCCATATACCCCGTATAGACCTATTTTAAATATTTCACCTGGTGTCCTGCGGCAAACAATGTAAGATCCATATAGGTAGTCCATACGAAGCCTACATGAGTAATCCATACCCGCATGACTACGTAGGGCTCATAGGCAGACTATGGAACTCACATGGTTACGTGGGGCTCATAGGCAGACTATGGAACTCACATGGGTATGTCGAACCCATACTGAACCCACGTAAACACCATATACATATACTTTCCACGTGACACAAAACATCGTGGCACCGCCTGCCCAAAGACAATTTTCTTATAAACAATTGGGATACAAAATATTAGAATAATAATAATAATAATAGTAAAACAAAGTAACTTTTCAAGTGAATTTCGTTCGCCCTGTTCCCCTTCTTTACTGATAATTTTCTTAATATAACAAATGCATGCCACATAACATATATTCATATCATGTATTGTTGTTTTTCACGCCTAGTTCAATCCCAATGAAAAATGCAACATTCAGAGCAAGCACAGAGTCGTATCTAAGCCTCGAACCAAAAAGGGGGCGCCTCTCAAATGGTATATAATGGATAATTTGGGAAATTATGCACATGGAATGAAAAGTTCTGAAAATATATAAAACTGAGAAAGTATTGGCTTAAAAAAAAAAAAAAGTTTTTTATTTTCAAATTTCGGAAAAAAAAATTACACGTTTGAAGACCTATTATGAACATTGGTACTGATCTCTAAGATGATTGGTTAAAAAAAATGTGAAACAGGGAATGCTGATGATCGCAAAGAATGAGAGCGTCAGGAATAGATGTGAAATTTGCTTTTTGTAGATAATAAACAGAAAATATTTATCAAACTCTTTCAGGACTATGTGTAAAATTTCTTAACTGTACATTTTTCCGTTTGTTAGCAATACATGGGCAAAAATTTAAAGGAATTTTTTCATGTAAAAGGACTTCAGAAGCTATAAACAAATCATAAAATATATAATACGGACACATGCATGCTCGTTCAGGTATACCTGCCTAGTATGTCGAAACTTCTTCTCCTTAATAAAAATCATGCATTAAACTCTCAAGCTTTCCACCAGAGACAAATGCATTAACACATTTTGTAAAAATGACACCAAAAAATTTCTCGCTCTTGGAGCCTAATCTCTAGTTACATATAAAAACTATAATATAAATCCTCAAATAAATTTATATAAAAAAAATACACCATTTTAGATGATTTTCTTTAATTCCCAAAACAGGTTTGTTCTATCCTCAATCGGAACGACCCTGCACAACCATCTTTTGACTGTCTTTTATAGCTCAAGCCTCGATAAATTACATTTTTTGATAATATCCACAAACATCAAAATACCAAAGAAAGCATCGCGACCAAAAAAAGTCAAACGCATTCTTTTATCCACGCACAATGCCTCACAAATATGACACAGACATCACTCATTAGCGAATACATTAAACACTAAACTAGCATCTTTTTTCTTAACACCACCATCTGAGAACAAAGCGGCCGACACAAAGCCAGCTTTGTACAAGCCGAACAAACGCGCCAAGCCTCTTCGCGTAGAAAAACACTCTCATTTTAATTTCCACAGAAAGGAACAGTCACGTACAAAACTAAAACCTATTTGTTTCTCCACGAAAAACGAAATTTGTGCTTTCATATATTTACTGACAAGGGGGCCAGAAAAACGCGCCCACAAACCGAATGACATACAAGATAAATTACAGTCCCCTAAAATTTAGCCTTTGTTATTGGTATTTACATTACGCGCGCGGAGGGGGAACTCTTACTCACATTTTAATTATTTCCTAATCAGGTTAAATTTTTCTCCCCTTTTTTCCCGCGTTCCCGTAACTTAATTATCACCGGGCTCGCATTTCGCACATCCCAACTACCGCCATCTATCGGCGGATGAGGGAGGGTAATCGAGTTAGTGTCCGCGTCGAAGCGACGGGAGAGGGACATGCCGAGAAAGCGACGGCAGGATGCGGCATGCTGTGGGTCCGAGACGCACCGCCAGGGGTACGGCATTGCGACAATCAAGTTACCGACAATTAATAGAGAGGGAAAGCAAGAACACATTTACGGTGAAAGGCTTTTTATTAGATTACAATAGGAGGGAGAAATCAGGAGCATTAGAAATAACGGAGCAACATTTCAACTCTTTCTATCCCCTGCCCACAGCAGGTATTTTATCCCCTGTTTTCATAAATCACAACCTTAAGGGGGTGGGGAACCGATGCTGATCACGTGATTGAAGGGAGAAGGGGGACTCGAAGGGGGTGTAATGCGTTTTCAGAGCAGGGGGTCATTGTCTACGTTTTAATTTTCCCCACGTCTCGTCACTGATACGGAATAGAAACTATAAGCAAAGTCAGTTCAAAATAGGAAAAAAATATATAATAATTATATTACTTCAGCAGGTATTTTTTTTTTCTTCCATTTCGCCATCAAACTGTAATTAAATGAAAAAGTTTCTGGAAGTTGGATATGTAATTTGATTCTGAGATATAAATAATTAAATTTTGGCATTTCTTTGAACTACATGAGCAGCATCTTTATATTCCACTTTGAAGAATAAAATTTGACCATGACAGAAAATTAAAAAAAGAAATAATGCACATATTTTATTAGACTAAAACAGCATTTAATAGACACAAACATTTGATTATCTGATATCTGAAACTTTAAAATTGTAATCATTAAAGGCTTGCCTAACTGATAATCTATAATAATAAAGGAAGATGCCGGTTTCGTAGCGGAAAACATAAGCGACCCACAGACATGAAATTTGGTACTGATGCAATTCGACTCCCGGAAAGGAACACCTCGTAGAAATTATTTTTAAATTCCAATTAATTTAAACGTTTAAAATTTAACTAAATTCGGTCATATTCCAAACACCTAATTTTGACTGGTAGCGCCATCTATTTCACATTGCTAAAACTATTTTAGGATTTTACGTGCAGCTCAAAAAAGATCGGCCTTTCCACTTCGGTCCATCATACATACGCTATCGATAAACGCAAAAATTAAATCCAGGGGACTCGGCGCATCGAGAAAACGCCACCGTGCAGTATTCGGACCTAATTGTTACTCCTGTGATAGGGCAACTTTTCGATAGTCTCAATTTTTATAGTGGCACCATCTGTAGTGTTATTTGAAGAGGAAAACGTCGTGGCTCGAATTTCCATATTGTAACGGAGTTAATTTTAAAATATTCTGATAAATGCTTTCGGTTCCAAGAATTGATTGACATTTTGAGCGTTCTTTTTGACCGAATTTAAATTAGTTTATTTTGCAGTC
Organism: Amaurobius ferox; assembly: GCA_951213105.1. NCBI lineage: Eukaryota > Metazoa > Arthropoda > Arachnida > Araneae > Amaurobiidae > Amaurobius > Amaurobius ferox. Next base: position 29,048,433 of record OX578137.1, read on the forward strand.
GTCAACTCTTTATCACCAGAAAACGCACAATAGTTTTTCTAATGACATACCTTTTTCTATTGTTTTTCTAACTCTTTTAGAAAATAAATGCTTACTGCGCTATTTTTAAAACTAAATTCCCTGCTGTAGACGGGAATTAATATATTTTGTTCACTGATATCACATTGGGGAGTTTAAGGAAGACGGTTGACACTAGAATAAGAAATAAATGTGACATTAGTAGCCAAGAAGGGACCCGTAGTCAGGTTTCTACAAAAACCCGCATAAGTCAGGTAATTTAAATTTTACTTCGCATCAGGCACTGCTCATAATTTTCAACAGGGACTTATTTATCTTATATCAGCTCTGTGATTTTTGGAAAAATTTAAAGAATGAATTCATTGAATCCTTGATTTATATCCCAGGTAGGCCCAACTGCATTTTCTAACATGGTCGAGAGCAACTGCAAGAAAGTTATCGCAGTTAAACGCTTTTAGAAAAACCATATGCGACGTGTACATTTTCTAGTAACAAAACTGAACATAAAAACTTCGTTATTTTGAAAATGGAATTTTTGTATATTTTCAAGTTTAAATCTATATAACTAAAATGATTTATGGTACAACTATGAAATTTAAGTCACTCTCAAAAGGGAGAATGCTTTAATTTCATGACAAAAAAATTATTTAATATAATATTCAAATACACTGAAATATACTGAAGTGAAATTAAAGAGCATTCTTTCCTGACTATGAAATTTTAGAAAGAACTATGAAATTTAAGTCACTCTCAAAGGGAGAATGTTTTAATTTCATTACAAAAAAATTATTTAATATAATATTCGAATACATTGAAACATCCTGAAGTAAAATTAAAGAGCATGCTTTCCTCTTTAAAAGATATTCGCAAATCTCTGATTAGAAAATTAAATCAAATGAAAAAGCCTGAAATTTAAAACTTTAATTAAAAATATATATATATTGTAAAACGTATTTTTAATTGCAATACCACAAATATATCAAAATTAATAACTACATAAGAAAATTCTCAATAAAGCAATATATACATAAAAAAAAAAATTTCATTTATTCAGATCTTCAACAAGCATCCAGGATTTTAAAAATCCTAATCAATCTCTATTATGCTATAAAATCGAATTACTATAAAAGGCTTTCGATGTGGAGATAAAGTATCTTAAATACCAGGAACTCCGTAATATTAATGAGGCGTCTTGCCTGGTACGGCTAAATAATTTTATGTCTTTAATTCCACTTCTAGTTACGGCCCGGTTTTAAATATATAAGAATTATTATTATTTTAAAACTTTGTAAACTCCTACAAATGTATGTATGAACTTTCTCCGCTTTGGCTATAAATATGAAAAAAATAATCACATAGAAGGAAAATAATTTGGTCATATTTATAATGAGTTTGCATTACATAGTAAACGAAAAAATTAATATTTATAATTATTGAAACACTCTAAAAAATACAACTATTATCAGGACAGGGACATGCCAAAAAAATACTAACATTCCGGATCAATTCCATCAAATTAAATCATAAACAAATGTTAAAACGAGTATTAAGAAACCAAATACATATCTGAACCCATTTTAACGTTAACACTCTCAAATATCAAGCAAAAGTAAAACTGAATTCAAACTAACGCATTTCCCCCTATGAAAGACAAGATACAAACGACCTTTTCGTCTTCTTAATTTCAACTTTACAACTCACACAATGGTCAAAAAACAAATTAACTACACAGAATCAAACCCGCTGTACAAACATTTAAAGGGGTACTCCTTGCACACAAAGCTTGATTTCTATTGGCCAAAACACTTTCCCGCGTCCGAAAACAAAAGACACCCAACCTTCTTTAAAATTACAGCCACAATGGAAACGTAATATTTGAAAAGCGTAAGTGTGAACCAGCGTGGGCCTTTTGCCAAAAAAGCAGAAGACAAAAGCCGCCCTTATTACAGAGATGTTTATTTAAACCTCTTGTATATTGTTACTCTTCTGAAGGCCGTTCGTGATCGCCTTTGTTGTATAAAAACAGAGGGCTTAATGAAAAATTGAGACATCAAAACTAAAAATGTGCATATATATAATTTATACTTTAGTGGTACTTTCCTTTAGAATTCCTATGTATGAATGCTATGTATGATTTATTTGCAGTAATAGAATTGATATAGTAAATTTAAAAATGCGCTCAGAAACGCTACATAGCCTCCATCTACCTCTTAGTACAGTGTGTGTGTACTAATTCCCCCGTGGTGAACGGGCGCCTACGCACCACGTCCATAAGACCCCCCCCCCCCCCCAAGGTGCCCCATGGCGAAGGGGAGGAGATTTGCAGCTTCACTTTTATAGAAGCCCCCCGAAGGGTGGAAGTCTGACTTGGCTTCGACATGACAACATCCATGCCAGCTGGCGGAATTCGAACCCGCAACCCGGCAATCCAGCGATCAGACGGAAACGCATACCCCTGACCGCTCGACCACCGGATCGTCCTCTTAGTACAGTATCGTATACGAGGAGAATTTGGTGTCTTAACCTATTTAGAGGCCTATAAACAGGACCGCCCATAGGGGAAGGACATCACTCGAGTTGGAGAGCCCGGATACACGAGGGTTACACATACCGCCAACCTGACATCCGGGCCCGCCGGGTTATTACTGGGAATCGATTATACATAATGATTAAAAAAAAGATGAGACAAACTTTACGAGATAGTAGCACACATCAAACTAAGCGTTTTCGACATAGTTTACTGGGTCGGAAATGAAACATAAACGCGTTACAGGGCGCTTACTCGTTGGGAAGCGGCCGCTCCACAAACTTAAAAGCGTCATTCTGGTTGTTATTTTCTGTTTGAGGAAGAAAACCACGTATGCAAATTTCATCTTGGGGAAGAGTCTCGTCTATGGCACTCCCTTAAATCTGAAGAGGAACTTGTCGCCAGAATTTCGGAAGCTGCTGCCGAAGTCCACGATATGCCTGGCCTGTTCGAGAGAGTTCGCCAATCCCTCCATCGCCGCTATGAGATGTGCATTCAGGTTGGCGGTCAGTCTTTTGAGCCACTACTGTAATTATTGCTTATTAAATGGCATTTTATAACTTTTTATAAGTTTTATTTTGTCCCCCCCCCCTCACTTCATCAGTTTCATAATTAAGCGCCTACTGGCGCTTTTACGTTACATTTTCGACCTAGTAAACGATAACGAAAAATACTTGGTTTGATGTGTACTAACACCTCGTAAAGTTAGGCCCACCGTTTTTGAATCACCCTGTATAAACATTGTACAAAGTGAGAAAGTTGTCATTTTTCCAACAAATTTCAAGGAAAAGACAGAACAAGATTGCCCAATAGGTACACTCAGTTTACGATAATGCCATTAGCAAAGCAAGGGTGCCAAGTAAGGACAAAATACATATGTTATATAATTTCTTTAGAGTAAATTTTAAAATCTTAAGTTTAATATCTTTGAATTAAAATGTACTAAAATTTAAACAACTTCGGAATTATTTAAATATTATATTTGATAAATTCAATTGTAACCTTTCATCGCATTTAAAACAAATAAATTAATTAATTATTTACAGAAAATCTCTATTTCAATCCTGCTAATGCCCCTAGCCTCTCTGTACTTTTCTGGTGATCTTCTTTGATTTCATTTCTATATTACGACTCAGATCCCCCCCCCCCCCCCCCCCGAATGGAAGAAGTAAACACTTGAACGAATGACTGACTGTTCAAAAAATCTTTACTCTTAAGAAAAAAAAAATAGAAATGTTTAATATTAAAATTCCAATAATTTCAACTTTTAATTATAAATTTCAATCTGTTTTATATCTTATACTAAGACTTAACTAATGAATTACTAAATTTATGGGTTATTATTCAAGGAATTAAAGTTTTAAATAGCACTAACATGCTAAAATTATTTGACAATAATTTTTCAAAAAAAAAACAAAAACAATATTAGATTACACATCGGGAGATGGCTTAAATTTTCAGTACTCAGTGCATCAAGAGGTCCTTATCCGGTCTTTTAGAGCTTCTATCAGTCGAAATTTCTACTTATATTCAGTAAATAAAAAGACTTCGTGCAAATGTAAAGAACACGTTGTTTAAGTTTCCTTATCAATTTAATTTCAAATGAGAATTCTCAGAATATTTTCCACCTCAAATAACTTTTATAGGTAGTTACTCCTACATTCAGAGAATAATACATATACACAGATAATCAGTTAAAAAAAAGTCTGTAGTATTTGTTAACTAAATTCTCTTAGTTTTTAAGGTATGCATTGAAATATAACTGTAAAGTCAAAAGTAACACCCAAACTTTCTGACTTCAAATATCCTGAGATAGTGGATTAACCTATAATAACTCCGTGTATCAATCGAAGAATCAGAAAAAAAAAAAAACCGCTACATCTGAACTCTACTCCCAATCTGTATGACGCGGCTTTGCCCTGTACTCAGCGACATCTGATGACCGATTTGTTGAAAATGGTGTGGCTCTACGAGGATACGTTATAATCCCACACCCAGTTAATGTGCTTGTCAAAAACAGAATTCGCAGCTGGATACTAAGTTGCAATTTCTTGACATATACGGATTTGCTATTATTAGGCGAAAAATAAACAGTTATTTAAGAACTGGGGGATGAGAGAAAATATAAGATGGTTACAGAAACGATACAAAGTATCTTTTGAATCAGATCATCACGACTTGAAGACGATTATAATTTCTCAACCAATACAGATATTCAATTCTAGACAAGTTACATTACTTCTGATCACAGCAGAAGCTCAGACTTTTAAGCAGTACATTGAGAATTTTTATTAAGTGCATACTTAATCATTATTAAGGAACTTTAGCTTGAAATCTCATTTGTGTTTCTTTAATCCATCGAATGTCAAATTATCCCTTGACCTCTCTCAGTGGTTAATTCAAAGATTTTCCAAGTAATATGGTCTCGTACGGTATTTTTTCCAGCGAAATATAAAATCGAAGTTTAAATATTGATTATTGAAACTTATGGTTCATATGCAACTATTAGCAACAGCAAAGAACTTTATTTTGAAACCTCATTTGTGTTTCTTTAATCCATCGCATGCCAAATTGTCACTAGACCAAATGATATATCCTCGCACCTTCATTTTTAGCGAAATAGTATATAATAAAAGTTTAAGTACTATAATTGTTGAAACGTTTTGTGCATGTGTAACTAGGAACATCAGCAAAAAAACTATTTTAAAATATCATTTGTGTTTTTTCCATCGCATGTGAAACTATCACTTGACCTCTCTTAGTGGTAATTCAGTGATTTACCAAGTAATATACCCGTGTATTCCTTGTTTTTCCAAAACGAAATATATAGAAGTTAAAAGATTATTAAAAAACCCTCCCTAAAAAATTGTGTGACCGCACCCCTCCACCCCCGGTGGGTGACACTGAAAAAGGCCATTATAATATCATTATATATTATAATATCATTATATATTATAATATCATTATATTTCTTTTAACATTAACATATTAATGTTTAAAAATGCGATATGTACAACACAATATTTTCCGGACATTACAAATTGATAATTTAATGCGTTAACCTTTTATAATTACGCCGGATTATGCTTGACAAAAATTCATGTAAACTCGATTTCAAAAACACGTCTGACAAAACTAAATAAGCGGGAAAAACCATAAAAAATTCTTAGTCTAGTAACACAACAAAATGTTAAAAGTTAAATAAAACCCACAAAACATTCATTTCATTCCTTAAATGTAGTGAGTATAACTATTTCAATTCGATGATTTGTAAACAATGCCAACACAATAGCAGATAGCATTTATTCGCCGTTACTCTTTCTTTTTGTTCCATAGATGGCGCCACACATTCAAAGTTGCTCCCGACAGCGAAGAAAAAAAAATCCAAAACACGACATGCAACAAAAACTCCTAACAAAATACATAGTTTTGAAGAATTATTAGTTATTTATCACGAAAGTTCAAAGCAAAAGAAAGTAAAAATTCCATTATTCATCGAGTTATCGAGAAGCAAGGTGACAAGGATCTATAATGAATTATGGAAAAATAGACTTTGTAAAACTACAAAAAGGGAATTCTGGTACCGTGAACAAAAACAATTGACATGAAGTCAATAGAAAAGACTGGAAAAGAATAGTTGAAGGACGTCAGGTTGGTAAAAATTATATGAGCTTTGATATATCATAAGTTCATCAACATGTAAGTATCCTAAGAAACAAAATAACATCTAAAGAAATATACAATACACAATAGATATTTCTTTTTGATATTGATAAAAGAAGTGGAAATCCTATCTTTCATATTAATGAGTTTATTAATAAGGAGATTAATTTTTCAAAGGATGTGTCTGGACTAGGAAAAAATGAGTATTTCATCATAATAATAATATTATATAATCCCCTCCCCCTCTATTGAATGGTTCCCATAATGTTTTTAGTAAAAACTGGGACATTTCCTAATTTTTACTTAAAAAACCTAGGTCATTTTGCAAAAAAAAAAAAAACGGGACCTGTTAAAAATTAAAAAAGTCAAAAATAGTATATGTTGCACTTTAAATAGATACTGGTATAAAAATACATACATTAACCAACATTATATTGATTTCTATTGGCCAAAACACTTTCCCGCATTCGAAAACAAAAGACACCCAACCTTCTTTGAAATTACAAACAAATTATAAAAAAAATTGTACCTTTAAAAATACAAAATATTCAAGTTTATATTTTAGATTTATCAAAATATTTATCAGATTTGTGGACCTGTTTAAGAAGTTTTCCCCCCTTGATATTTGGGCATAGTCCAAGAGAAATCTTAAAATAGGTCATTACAATTTTTTTTTTTTAAATCATTTGGCCACAGGGCATTTATTAATGAAAAAACACATTTAATACGCATTTGATCCTGACAAAGCCAAACAAAACCTAACTAGGCATTTCAGGTTCTCAGCTCTTATATCCTGCTTTGTAAAATGAGCGAACAGTTTTACCACTTGCCACTGTTACTTTAATGGTTCAGTTCAGTCCACACTTCAAATTCCCTTGCACAATATCTTTTCATATATGCAAACTCATTAAATAAGTCCTCCGTTACCCACAGATCCCCTCCCTCCTTGGACATTTGAAATAAATCCTATATAATTTTTAGAATATCTACGCTGGAATCAGGGTGCTCGTCCAGGGCATGACAGAATTATTTTTACCTGGATCTGTACATATGAGTTGAAAATTTAAGTGAAAAAAAATTTCAATAAATAATAAAGTTGCCCAAAACAGAGTGTCATCCATTAAGTAGTGTGCATTTTAATGTTTTATCTTTTAGACCGTATGTGTTTTATAGGTGGACACAATACTGCAGAACAAGGTGGTTTACGTGTCGGGCCACATGACAATTGTTACTATCACTATACTACTACTAAAAATAATAAATACCGGTCATAATTTTCGCCACACAAAGGTCTCCTAAAATGTCATGGGGATTAACAATTCTCACATTTTGTTCTCGGGGCTTTCAAAGCGGATCGAACTTGTTAACTGCGACTGTCATCTTACCGCACTGGGTCCTGTATACACAGGACAATTTAAAATCTCTGCGCAAGTTGTTTACGTTTAGATATTGCTACTTCGAAATTAACAAACAATTTTAGCTGAAATAATGCAAAAACTTTCTGTTTTGGCAACTCCTCTCAAAATTTACTCTGGATCGTGACATCACGAATAACGAAATCTTACACCTCATGACGTCTAACTAATAACTTTTTGATTCACTGCCGTGCTGAATGCCCAACCTTATATTAAAGTACCAGACCGGGACATTTTATCAAAAAATTAGACTGTTCCAGGAGAAACAGGACGAATGGGAACCTTACTTTAACAGTAAGTACATTTCTTCCAAAAATATTTCTTACAAAAATGCCCCAATATTTTTTGTAGTGGTAGATAATCTGTACTGTAGATATTTTCAACCAACTGTTTATGTCTAAATATTCTGCATATCACATTTTAAGCACTTTTGTTTAAAAATAAATTAATTCATTTTAAATCCGAGAAATCATATATAAACATGTTTCGATAGCGAAAAAATAAAACACTTTTTCAGAAAAAAGCCAGAACATTCACGTCAATAAATAGAAGGGGTCTGTCTGCCTGCTTTTGATGGTTTAACTGTTGTATCAGTTGATATCCTGAAAAAGAAAGGCTATTTTTTACCTCCAAAACTGGCTGATATAGTTACTCAATTGTTATATGCTGCGCTATGAATTTTTCGCTTCAGTTATTATTACAGCAATTTCAAACGTTTAAACTTAAACTTATTTTATTATCAAGCCAAAGCAAGAAACAATTATAAAAATAATATTTATCGTCCGTGTCATAGCGATTTCTACAATATTCAGGCGAAAATTCAATATTGTCATAAATTATCTAAAAATCAATTATATTGTGCTTCAGTAAAATAAATTAAAACCTTTTTATATCGCAATATTACTAAAACATTTCTATATACACTGAAATACACGAAGCAAAACACAAATCATACTTCCAGGTCCATCAAATTTAGCGCAAAAATATTACCTTCAACCAGGACCATGAGCACAGTAATATGATTTTATTCAGCTACAGGTAAGCATCAACACGTGACTGTTTTACCTACTGCCACAAACTTACAATACAAAGTTCAACCAAAACTTTTTCTATCCTGTGATTCCATAACATACCAATGTTTCATTTAATGCACAAATTTATATATTAATGGTATAAAATGTTTTTGCCTTTCCAGATCCTTACCCCCTCCCAGATGAGCTAAAAGACCCAATCTTTGCACACTTACCGTATCAACTTTCGGACCAACCTGTTTTTGAACCCCCCCCCCCCTTCCCTGTTCAGGGCGTAGATAGCCTAAACAATAGAATGAGTCTTCTTATATTTTCCAATACTAGAAATGCGGGGTAGCATCTCACTCTGGACTCTCACTTTGACCTTGTGGTTTTGACGAGAAAGTGTCAAAAATCTTCTCTGACTGGCTACTTCTTTTTTTGACATTCGGCTCGTTAACTGTTAATCACTTTATATCCACGCTTTCTTTTCGTACGCTAATGGGATTTGAACGTCAACCACCTGTGCGGATCATAAGTGTTGATACCATTTCTTATTTACTTCACGGAAGTAGGGGGGGGGGGGGGGAGGTCATCCGAAAACAAACTACTGTTTAGGCCCTACACACCTAAGAAAGATCTTTGGACCGTTTTGGAAGCTTGTGTGCACCATCTATTATATAGGATATCTACGATTCGGGGTGTTTTGAAAAGTTTCTCCAGACCTTCTAGATGCCCCCTCCCGGTGATCTAGAAAGTTGAATCTTATCTTAACACACTTATTGTAGTATCATTCAATTGACAGAACCCAGAGTAGCCGAATTTTCTAATTTTCTTTCCGGGGCGGTGATTTTTTCCCCTCGAAAAATCTTTACAGAATCACATCATAAGCCAGGATAATTTAGTAAGCTGAATCTTTGCACATTTATAACACCGACCACAGGAAAGAATCTGTCGGAGTCGAAATTTTTATATCTTCCTCAGGGTGGAAAAAAATCGCGGAAGTCTTTCCAAACACTTCAGAAGTTCCACCTCCCCCTCCTTTCCCTTGATGCCCTAAAAGGCTGGAACTTTGACCACTTATAGTATCGACACAGGACAAAGCCTAACAGAGTCATTTTTTTTTAATAAGGCGCCTTATTTTGATACTTTGTTAAACAAAATAAAACTTATTAAAAAATGAATACAAATGTTTCTTTAATTATCACATTTTATTAATCACACTCTGCAAGCTTACACAAGGATTCTTACTTTGTTCGTTATGTCAACAACGCAGCTGTATTATATATATATATACACACACACACACAATTTTAGTTCCTTCTGACAAACTAATTATAAAACTAACAATGAAGAACTTAAAACGTCGATCGGTTGTTTCCGGACAGCACTGAAACCAACCAACCAGATCATGCACAAAACCACGAAGAGAAAAACAAGTCACAAACCGCAGAAAACACAAAACAGCGATTTCTGAAAACGCTGCACAAGTATCAAGATTCAGCAAATCCACAATAAGATGACTCTATTCATCCATCAGGAACTTATATATGTGTAAAATTTGCACGCACGCTGCACTGCATACAGAAAACGCACGGGATTAATGCATGAAAACGTAAGAGATGAAAAACATCGTAATCTGCGCGCCGCTGCCACAAAAGAGTTGCAGTTAAGTTGAGATAAATAGAACATGAACAGGAGAGAAGTGAAAGATCATTCTATTGAAAGAATGAGTAGCCAAAGGAAAATAAATATAGAATAAATATAACCGTTGCGAGGTTTTATATGTAGATTTTTAGGCAGATAAAGAGAAAGCAGGATAGAGTTATCCTGTAGTTGCTTCTGAGTATGATATATAATGGTTACTGTCCATAATGTACTTCAATGTGTTCATGGAGTACTACAAAATAATTTTTATATTCAAAAATATTTTCTTACAGAAACAATTAAATTAACAATTACTTAAAAGCGACTAAAGTGAGGCGACTCTGTAACAGGTATAAAGAAATAAAATCCCAGCCGAAATTCAAACCACGGGTCATAGGTGATTCGTTAAAAATTAACGAATCGACTTGATTCATTGTTACATTCATCAACATTGCGCCCCCCGCCCCCACCTCTATCATTATAATCAGCTAAGCAGCCCATTAATGTGCCTTGGCCTTTAACAGAAGTTCACTCCGATCGACTTAATTCGTTGTCGCATTCATCAACATCCCCCCCCCCCCACACACACACACACACATGCACTTCATCTTGTTACTATTCTTTTTTGCCTTTTACAATATTCACAAATACTCTCAAAATTATTCTGATCTTACTACTTAAAATGGTAACACGTCCGAAAATAGAAATACGAATATTAAAACAAAAATAAATTAAAGCTTGTTTACAAATTGCAGCACGTTAAAATACATATATACGAATATCGCCTTAGCGCTTTCGGGCGTATAAACGCCCTTCATAAGAAGCATATGACACATAACAGTACAATGGAGTTATAAATATATAGTCGAACTCGCAATTTAAAATTTATCAAATTATATCAAATGAAATTCGGACACAAGAAAATTAAAAAAACTAAAAAAAGACAAAACATAAAGAGATAAGAAATCAAAAGCCGCGACAGACATGCCACGATATAATAAGGTATTTAAAGATTTTAAGTACGTAGATAACGATTTAACTTTCATGGAATCAAGGATAAAGCAGGCAAAACTAAGTTTTTGTGTAGGATCAAACTTGCAAATAAAACTTCAATAATGACCCTACAAAAACAATTTTGCAATTTTGACCTTGTACAAAAACTTTGTTTTGCCTGGCGTCTTATCTTTGATTCCAGAAAAGTTAAACCGTTATCTACGTACTTAAATACTTAAATCTTTAAGTACTATGAATCAAAATTTTGTCTTTTCTCAACCTTTAAATGTTTTTTTAACGTCCTAAAAGAGAAAACTGAATATCTTTACTGATTAGTCTGCTAAAATTAATGATACGAACAAAGATGGTTTTAAGACGTCCATATCCCGGAAATAAATTTAGTAAAATCATAACCCAAATCACAAACCTTGATTTATATATATAGTATGTACGTAATTGTCTTATATTCAACTCAAAACCGAACTAGAATTCTAGTCCCTCGCCTGGATTTCGTTCAGTTTATGCTGCGAGATGCTATTTTCACTAATCCGGGTATACGGAATTTCTCGGAATTGTTATACAAATTATAAACTTTTCAACATTCCACAACGACGCCAACTTTACGATGCTTGAAACATTGTAATACAACAGTGACAATTCAGATACAATTCAAAGGCAGAGTACAATTATGAAATTTACAGTTATCAACACTAAAGAACTTAACCACTGACTAGAAACCTCTGAGAAAAACTCAAGAGCCATTTTTAAGGTGCTTTAGAGAAGCCAGGTAAGACTTTGACTACATTTAGTAGCACAAATAAATATTTGTAATCTAAAATTTATCCTAGCTAGGAATTAAACATTGTGGTCTTCTATTAATTCAATCAAGCATTCTAATCAAATTAACTACAAAGGTGCATAGTTAGAAAATTCGCCGATAGACGTTCTAAAACTTGAAGTACAGAACTTTTGTTTTAGAAAGGAATTCAATCCTCGATTTCCAATTTATACCTCTATCTATTAAGTTAAGGAGACGATTGCATTTACTTTTATATGTGTAGTGGACCCTACAAGTATAGCAAACATCATTAGATCGGTTTTGCTAATTAAAGAGACAACAATGTATGTAGCTGATCTACTTGTTTTATACACTACTAGCAACTAATACCCGTTCTTCGCACGTTAATTGGAATTAGATAATTATAAATCCCAGACATTTAGTTTTAAGCTGTTTAAACAACCTAGAAGCTCTTATTATTAATTAAATTTATTTAGCAATCGATGAATGTAAGAAACTTTGATGTTGAAAATAGTATAATTGAATGGATACCAAAAGTACATGCGAAAAGAACGTTCCACTGAATAATTCATAACTAATCAGTCGAAAAAGGTACACAATGCAGCAAAAAATGTTAAGAACTATACATAAGCGATTTCTGGATCATAATATGAGCACTCTTCATCATGGACAATAAAGACATTTTTCTCTGTATTTCAGCAACTGAAGCTAGATGTATAGACATCCTGCGTTGACTTATGATGAGGTGCATCCAGAGTCTAACTTACGGTTGATGGCAGGTCGAGAGCCTGATTGTATTAGGGGTCTCCTACTAAACATTTTATTGTTTATTTATACCGTTAATAGTATATAAATGTTAAAAGCAAATACATAATGAAAATCTAGCTCACCAATTTTACTGAGATATTGAATAATTTTGCTGAAATTTTCGAACCTGTCACTGAAATTCTCATTTATTTTTAAGATTTTAGAAGTTTCAGGCCATTATGAGCAAATTTGGGGACCTAGGACCATGGCACCGATGTCCGTGCTTACATCAGGCACCGTTTACAGTTTCTAGAAATTTTCTTCATTATTATGCTCCTGTCCGAGTTATATTCTCAATATTTTCTGGAGGAGTTTACAACATATTTCTCTTTCAGGTCACTTTGGATCAATTATCTTAATAGAATAAATGATTTTTGCAATGTCACTATCCTCGGTAATTAATTTTACACATTTTATAATCAATGAAACGAATTGCATTTTAGAAACATTTTCAAAAGTATTTCAAAAGCAAAATTATAATAGTCAATTAACTATATCAAAATAAATATATTTCACATTATTTATTAACTTGTCTTTTTGTAATGCTACTGATAAAATGGCCGGCCATAGGGCAATACCTAAAAGTTAAAAATCAGTGTTGAAACCTATTTCGCTCTAAACCAAATCAATAGAAGTCTTATGTTTCCCATTTGAAATAATCATACCAAATATAATTTGAATCTATTAATTTCTTCGAGAAATATGCAATTCCCCCGCCCCCCACCGAAAAGAAAAAGATCCCGTTGAAAAGTTTAAACGCACTTGCTTGACAAATGAAAACTGGCTATTACTTCACTGATAGAAATTATTTTAGTAATTAACATTACAGAGAGTTAAAGCAGGTCTTGAAATGTTATAACATTCCTGGTTGGAATATCAGAATGCCAGAACATTTCCAAAAGAACCAACAGTCACTGGGTACATGAAGATTCATGTTTGAACCCTAATTGGCACAACTGTTCGGGGCTATGTTTAATAACATCGATATGCAGCAGCAAGTACGTAGTATAAAATGTGCGATAGATCCAATTAGTCAGACGATATTTTTTTTTATTTATAGGCACTTGATGATGACTCGTGCTGACATGCTGACATGCATCGAAACAAGAAATTTTTACTGGAAATATTCAATATAGAAAATTTTCTGAAAAGCGAATGATACAACAATACAACAATATTGAGAAAATTCAAAAATTAGAAACCTGCATTACCAAAAATTCCAGGGGCACTAAATTATGGATAAGTTTAAAATCAGACTTGATTTAGATGCTGATAAGACTTCACAGTCTCAAATTCCAAGCAACGCTCCCTACCAACGGGTTTTATGAGATTTAGAATACTTATCAATATTTTTTTCAATAGTAACGCGTCCATAATTTAGACCTATTGCTTAACTCCTATACCATACTACATTAAGCGATATTTGAAATATTATAAGGTAAACTAGTAATTTGAACTGGTATTATAAGTTAAGCTGAATAATCTAGATCATTTATGAAGTTAGACCCAGAGAAGGATTGGGACCGCAAAAACCTCTGAATTTCGAAACCTGAACTTTACCGTCTGATCCCGACGGGGACAGGAGAGAATCTGACATTGACGCAACATGCCCGACCTCTGACCCTCCTCCCCCTTAGAATGAGGCCCAGACTCCTTGGTTTCGGAGAATCCATCTTTTTTTCGCACTGGAACATTTCACCACTTTTTTCACTTCCATTATCTTTATTTTATACTCCGTCAAGTATTAGACATAATTTGAGCTAAACCAACAGTCAGCCAGAGCTGGAAAACGAACCCAGGTCACTGAGATTATGCTCAGACGTGCTTCCAACTGCAGTTCCACTTCTGGTTATGTAAAAAATAGTTGAATTGCCTTATATTTTCCCTTTCAAAACAGGAAAAATTGAACGTTGTCTTTTAGTTATGAAATGACTTAGAACATTTCACCACTTTTTTTTTTAATACCCATTGTCTTTATTTTATATTAAGTTTATTAAGACTTAATTTTAGCTTAAATCAACAATCGGCCAGAGCCGGAAAACAAACCCGGGCCTCTGAGTTTATGCTCAGACATGCTTTCAACTTTGGAGTTTCACTGTTCTGACCATTAATTGAATTACCATTCTTCCTTTCAAAACAAGAAAGAGAATGACCAACCTCTGGCCATCATCGCACTATATTTAAGGTCCGACGTTAATAGTTTAATATTAGACTTAATTTGAGCTCAAATGATTAATCGGGTGAAATCCCAGGTTAAACACAGACCACAAACCCCATATATGACACCCATATACGTAGTACTATATATGTCTATGATCACACCCATAGACGTAGCACTATATATGTCTATGATCACACCCATAGACGTAGTACTATATATGTCTATGATCCCACCCAGACGTGCTACCCGCTACAGAGCTCCACTACTCCAGCCTTGAAGAAATTGCTTGGATTACCTTACATTCAGGTCCTGGTGTTTATTCGGGGACCCCCCTCCCCCATACCGTCACGGCATATCAAACACATGCAAAACATCAACACGTAACAAATTTGAGAGGGGCTCAGGATTTTGCCTCGTAAGCCATTTTGTAGAAAATTTTCAAAGTTTTACTTCAAAGTAATATATGTATAATATTTAAAACTATTAACATATTTGATAATTTAAAAATTAAAACTAATGTTACAAGTTTTAAATTAATTAAAAAATTATTTACGCTTAAATTTTTATCACATACAAAATTTAGGAGTCCCCTTAAAAGTTGGGGCCCCCTGCTTACATTCCCCCTCCCCTTCTAAACAAAACCATGAAACATCCCCACTGACCGACACCACATATACTTCAGCTTGGGCGTCAATTGTAGATTATTAAACTTAATTTGAGCTCAAACGATTAATCAATCAGAATTGGGGATCGAACACAAGCCTCAATTGAATTACGTCCAGGCGTGTTTCTAGCCATACTAATTTACAACGTTGTAATAATTTATCATCTTCCAATTTCAGCTTTCACAGCAGTGCTCAGTAGTTAGCATGAAGTCTATATTCCAGGTAAGGACTTGAGCCCTCAACCTGTAAATCTTGAGCTTCTCAATTGGCTGAGCTACCAGGACGTATTGTACGGTTTCCTGACATTAAAATATAGTTTTAAATAGAAAAATTTAATTCAACATTAAGTACCTTTATGTGATCGAGTGTGTCAATTTTTTATACTTATAAATCATACTTGCGTTTAATACTTAAACGTTGAATTTTGTTTCAGTTTATTACGATAAACAAACAGCACTGCTATAAAACATGAAATTTTTAAATTAAATTAAGAGACCAAATTTTAATAAGTGGCAGGATAAGATTACGTTGCTTAGCATAAGTATTTTATTTTTTTAATAAAACACTTTTGTGTGTGTGTGCATAATAGGATAATTATTAGTTAGAAACCTGCTTGTTAAATTAAAATTAAAATTTGATGAAATAAATAATTACATCTCAAATGAGATTATTACATGCCATATTTTGTAAAATACTATTAAATATTTGTATTGACAATCCAAATACCTAATAGTATTTTGAATTTTAACGTTTGAGAACAGCAATTTTCAATTGCTTTTCTCTAACATTAGTAAATTATAAAGTAACGGATTTAATCAGTGGGATAGAGGGAATTATAGATTATGTATTATATTTTTATCCGGACAGCTTATTTAATTTTTATATGTAATACATTTATGTTGAAAGTGAGCAATTGTTAAATATATATTTTATATTATTTTCTCATAGAAATATAGTACTTAAAAAAATTCTGCTCAAATAGTCATTTTGTGTAATCTTAAACCTTTAAGAAGGGAACTAAAAGACTGTATATTTTTATTTCACATATTTTTAAACTGACAATCTATCTAAATGGACCTGGAAAAGTGTTGATTTCACACTTAGCAGGTTTAAAGTACAATAAATATTTCCTTCATAATGTCACAATGTTTGTTTTGCACTACATAGACAAAATGCTAAAAAAAAAAAATCAAAATTCGAGATTTTGACAAAAATATAGCACTATTTTTAAGACTATCTGAATAAAATCCGATTACTTTTGGAATGATGTTTGTCTCCGTGTTAGGCGGATTTGATACCCTGGGGTATACATGATACCAAAAGTTCTACCACTGTGAAACATTCGGACAGATTATGCTAAAAAAAAAAAAAAAACAGAAGTATATAGACTATTTTGTAATTTACATAAGAACAAAATTTATTCAAAATTAAAGATACATTTAATTTCAAATCTTAGTGATATTTTCTTTTTTTGCCTATGAAGAAGAATTTGCGGAAATATAATATCAATTGTAATGAATACAGAAATTGATAGTCTGGCGTCATTGCTCATGAGAATTGTATCACAGTGATATTTATTTGCATTAATCTGCTAAACGGGTTAGGCTTTCGAATAGGCATTTGAGCGGGTGCTATTAGGGGCGCGGGAGAATATTCACCTAAAAATAACTAAAAATGCAGATTTGCAATAACTTTCAGAAATTTATTGGAAATTAAAAATACATTTAATTACGAATCAAATTGACAAAATTTCATCTATAGAAAAGAAGAATTTGCGGAAATATATCTCCTGTACTGTAACGAATACAGAAATTAATAGTCTGGCCCCATGGCGCATAAGAACTGTATTACAATGATATTTATTTGCATTAATCTACTAAATGCAGTATTTTGAATAGGCATTTGAGAAGGTATACTTTTAGAGGCGAGCAGGATATTCACTTAATCAGATTTGCAATAACTTCCAGAAATTTATTCGAAGTTAAAGATACATTTAATTACGAATCTAATTGATAACATATTATTTACAGAATAAAATTTGTGGAAATATGATATCAATAATAACAAATACAGAAATTAATAGTCTGGGCACATTAGAACTTCATTACAATGGTATTTATTTGCATTAATCTGCTAAATGGGAGTATTTTGAATAGGCATTTGAGAAGGTATACTTTTAGGGGCGAGCAGGATATTCACTTAATCAGAATTCAGATTTGCAATAAAATCAGATTTGCAATAACTTCCAGAAATTTATTCGAAGTTAAAGATACATTTAATTACGAATCTAATTGATAATATATTTTCTATAGAATAGAATTTGCGGAAATATGATATCAATCAATAATAACAAATACAGAAACTAATACTCTGACTCCATGGCACATTAGAACTGCACTACAATGGTATTTATTTGCATTAATCTGCTAAATGAAGTATTTCGAATAGGCATTTGAGCTGGTACTTTTTTTATATTAGCGTTTCATAGGAAATGCTTCGCATGTAATGTCAATATTGCCATTCCAATATTTTGTAAATATTAGTAGTACATAGGAAATATTTCAAATGAAATGCCAAGATATACAATATTGGCATGATAATCGGGGTATGAGATAGTTGAAGAAAACCCATCGCTCAAGACTTTTATTATAATATAAATATCTCACAGTATATATAGAAATCATTTAAATTATTTATTCTATGTCTTCGGTAACAAGATACTAAATTTCCTTGAAACTATATTCTAGCTTGTAAAAATCCTGATTTGGTTCCACAGAACAGTACCAATAATTTATCAGCAATCCTCATTGTGTAAACAAACACATTTGCTTCATATGTGCTCAATAATGTGATGTCATGCTCGTTGCCAGCAGTAAAAACATTTGTTGTAATAATGTATTATAACTAATATGTACGTTTATATGAATGATTGTCGTTATACGAAAAGGTGATATAAAATTTTCTGAGAGGATACCTAATAAATTAATGTTTATTTAAAAAATAATAATAATAACATAAAATAACAGTATGGACTTTTAAATAAATTCGAAGATAAACTATCCTAGACAAAAGAGTAAATGCTGTTTCGGTTTGACAGGTGATACAATTAAAACATTGTGAATATAAAGAACATTCACTTCTAAGTGACTCAATGATTGATAGCTTATCACTTATCTCGATTGTTGTCGATAATAGTACTTTATTAGTCTAGAATGTAAAGAAGATACATCTTCTTTACTACTTTGTTATTCTATAAAGAGGCAATATGCGAAACACTGTGTGCTTTCATAAATGAAATAAATATACCTGTGACAATGAGGGTTAAATGTAATACTATAATAATTCTATGCAACAACACATTGCCATATAATTAATTATGCTAGCTAGCAACAACTAAACATTTAATAAAATCATATTCCCTTATATTTCAGTTTTGATAAGGGTCTAATTTAATCGCAATCATAATTTGCCATTTGTGAAGATTAAAAATGTAAATTATTTTTTGCCTCAGTATCATTTTTTGAAAATAAAGTTTCAATTAGTACTGGAAATAACCAGAGTCATCTTTGTTAAGAAAGCTGTCACTTAATAAATAAATACATTATTTATTTATTGTGTATATTATTGTATATTAAGTGTAGTGTATATTAATTGTAAATTATTTATTTATTAGGTTAAAAGTATTTTACGGAAACATCAATGGCAACTATTCTTCAGAAACAAGCTGAAATAATAAATTGAAACTTAGCTATGATAAAATACTGTAATAAAGCACTATAAACAAAACAGAACAACAATATTACTCTGTTTTGGCGGTAAAAAGAACTCCTTCTTCAAGGAAAAAGCCGGTTAAACAGAGCAATTGCACATGTAAGAAACATCAGAAAGAACATGTCTGTTCTCAGTTCTATTACTGATCAACCCTCTATGTTTCCCCGAAGAAAGACGCTTCTAATTTTGCTTCCAAAAAAAGGTTGATACCTATTTTATTTTTATATATATATACTGCTCTGATGAAATCTATTATTTATTTGCTTAAACTATTTTTATTTATTATGTTTTGAAGCAATAGCATTTTGAATAAAATTTGTGTAAACTGAAGATTATAAAGATTACAAAATTTGCTTTTTATTTATATATATATATATATATACTGCTCCGACAAAATCTGTCATTTATTTACTTAAATTATTTTTTGAAGCAGCAGTAGTTTGAATAAAATTTGTGTAAATTGAAGACTACAAAAATTACAAAATCCTATTTTTCTTTTTTATATTTATACTGTACTGACAAAATCTGTTATTTATTTACTTAAATTATTTTATTTATTATTTTTTTTAAGCAGCAGCAGTTTGAATAAAATGTGTGTAAATTGAAGATTACAAAATTATGTTTTCTTTTTTATATATATACTGCTCTGACAAAATCTGTTATTTATTTACTTAAATTATTTTTATTTATTTTTAAACAGCAGCAGTTTGAATAAAATTTTTGTAAATTGAAGATTATAAAGATTACAAAATTTGCTTTTTCTTTTATAAATATATATATATATATATACACTGCTTTGACAAAATCAGTTATTTATTTATTTAAATTATTTTTATTTATTTCATTTATTATTTTTTGAAGCAGCAGCAGTTTGAATAAAATTTGTGTAAATTGAAGATTACAAAATCCTATTTTTCTTTTATATATATATATATATATATATATATATATATACTGCTCTGACAAAATCTGTTATTTATTTATTTAAATTATTTTTATTTATTTCATTTATTATTTTTGGAAGCAGCAGCAGTTTGAATAAAATGTGTGTAAACTGAAGATTACAAAAATTATAAAATTCTATTTTTCTTTTTTATATATATACTGCTCTGACAAAATCTGTTATTTATTTACTTAAATTATTTTTATTTATTTTTAAGCAGCAGCAGTTTGAATAAAATTTCTATAAATTGAAGATTATAAAAATTACAAAATTCAATTTTTTATATATATATATATATACTGCTCTGACAAAATCTGTCATTTATTTACTTAAATTTTTTTCATTTATTTTATTTATTATTTTTTGAAGCAGCAGCAGTTTGAATAAAATTCGTGTAAATTCGAAGTTTATAAAAATTACAAAATTCTATTGTTTACCTGAGAGCAACCCGTTGAAGTAAGCACTCCACATCAAATCGGGTCCAATAGGCCGACCTCCAAAACCTCCCCACATGGTTCGGTAAAACATTCTTGAGGGTTAATGAGATCTTGCAGGACAGTTCGACGAGTAGGTCAGAGTTCAAAAGAAGTCTAAATATCGGTTTACATAGTCCGCATAAAACTGGAATGTTTCGTTAACAGTCAAGGAATGTTGATACTCATTAAATTATCGATTATTTTTTCAATCAACAACTGGATCGGAATGAAAATCTTTTGATTAAGTCACCTCTTCTATATTACATCACTGATTTCTTTCTCAAAGTACAACTGACGTTTAAACATTTAATTTGCGTTCTATTTAAATAAAATCTACCTTTACAGATGTTATATCACATATACTATCTCTGTACAATACGCTACATCGAAGTGCAGAAACCTGGACGCTCCTCAAGTTCAACAAAAACAAACACGCAATCACCGGCAAACGTCCTCTTACTCACGCCGTGTCGGGTACGGAAGGCAACGGCAACGAATCCACGTCAGTCGCCGGTGAAAGGAGCGAGCCTGCTGCATTCTTCGCTGTACAACACCTGCGTTTCTGACGCGGGTTACGATGAGGGATGAAGCAAGATGAGGTAGGGATCAACTCTAGCTGACTCTCATCCACCGCGCATGCGCAGACGGCAGCGCCAGATACGTAAGCGAAACTAACCGCGTGGTGTCACGTTGGAGTCAGCGAGGGTCAGTTTTTGTGGGGGATGAAGATTCGGTGAGATGGATATCAGGGGTGCCAAGCGACAAAATGTGAGTAGTGTTTAAAAGTATCAGGGGTGGGTCGCATACTCTTGAAATTTCAAGGGGCTTAGAAGATATTTTGATTTTTATACTCATAAAATATCATTATTTAATATTTATTATTCATGATCAGGGTGTTAAGTGAAGTTACTTTACAACTGTGTAACGAATAATTAAAATAATCAAAAAAAGATCAAAACATTTTGTTGAAAACACTAAATATAAAATTTTTGTATCATTTTCCGGAAGCCAATATGATTTTTATGAATTACATATTTGAATTGAACTTTCTTGACAGTGTATTATTTCTCAATCAAACGCCCTTGTCTCTTCTTTCTTTCCGCTTGAAAATCCCTGGTACAATTTGCCATTCTGTCTGCTATCTTCATTTTATTTATTTATTTTATCTGCATTTTAGTTGTTTTTCTGCAATTTTATTTGACAAGTTAGCTCATATAGTCTCCGAGACCAGTTGATTTCGCCATTTTTCACTTTACTTCCCCCCACCCCAATTGTCAATTATTTATAGTGATTTTTCTTTTTTTGTATATGTTACAGGTAATTTAAACAGCTCATGTTCTTCCGTTGCCGATTTAGTAGGTTTAATCACTATTCCGTTCCTTCTATTCACTCTATACTATCTGTTCTCTCACAGTCAATCCTTTATTTTCAGCAATTATTTCTTTCCTCCGTGGTTTTAAGCGTTTATTCTTCGTATCCTACCTCGGGTTTTCGACGGCGATAGCAACTTTTCTCCCACTTTAAGAATCACATGGGGTATTCTACCGTAAATGTCGAACTTCTTTGAACAAGTGAGGTTGCACATCTTGCTTGCACTGCAGAAGAAGGAGTTTTTTGCCTTTCAAACAGGTTGACTTCTAAATGTTATTGAATGCTGCATTGTACGAATATTTTATATAAATTTGGTAATTAAAACAATATTGCATTTACTCGTAGAGTAACTGGAACTTTACATATTTTGCATTTTGCAATTTTTACATTTTTATAATACCACTATTCATCCACAAATACCTACATTTATAAGTTATCTCCTGGAAATAAACATACCGTAGCTGGTTCCACTGTCCAAATTTCTAGCGCGAACGAGGAATTACAGTTACTGCTTTATTGCAAGGTTCAGACTACGAAACACCGGTACGCGAAAATTAACCGTTACAAGTAACTGTTACATGTAAAGTAGCCATTAAGAGTAACTGTTACATGAAAAGTAACCGTTAAAAGTAACGATTACACGAAAAATAGCCGTTAAAAGTAACTGTTTTACGAAAAGTAACCGTTACAAATAGTAACTGAGAGAGGTAAGATGACTAGACATGGTGTTATAAGTTAACACCGTTACTTAAATTAAGTTATTATCCAGCTTTGTTCATGGTAAATTATATAACAGTCAGTTAATCAATTATAAAATGTACATAGTTCCATTGAATAACAATTAATTATTAGTCAACTGTATTAAATCATCACAAAGATCATAACATACGCTTTAAATTTAATGTATTTATAATTTAATTTAAAAAAAAAAATTTATTCGTGTTCAAATGAATTTCAAAAAATTTCATGCATCAAATGAATTTAAAAACATTTAATATGCATATCGAACATTCACATTCTATCCATGCCAGTTGAGTGAGCTGCATAGTTAGACACATAATATTAAAAATGTAATTACAATTATAGTTGAAACGATCTGTTTCTGAAGATTAGTCTGTTACTGCAAAAAATAATAAATAAATCAGTAAAACAAGGAATCAATTTGAAAATTGTGAAATTTTAAAGATTGGGCATTACTTACGAAGTCTAATTTTAAAAAAGTATAATTTTAATCAAAGTCGTCTTTTAATCAATTAAAAAATATCAGGTGCATCGTAGAGTTCATCTGAAACACTTGAAAAGTCTTCCTTTCTTGAGAACCTGCTAAAATTTTCTTAGAATTTGGGTGATAAGTGATTGGTTCGGTTTTATTTTTTTAAATTATATTTCTTGTGGTCATTCTGTAAAATTCATTAGCCAGCCCTTGTTTGTAAATTTTGAAACAGACGATTCCTAATTAAGAGAATTTAGCAAATTTACGAGAAGGTAGGAATTGTCAGAGGATTTATCATTCAGCCATAGGTTTTAATATTTTTGATACGTTTTTTAAATAATTAGTTGGATTTCTAACTCTTACAAGACTTATTCGACAGTTTTCGTGGAATGTTATGTATGTAATATTACAATCAAAATCACTTCAATGTCAAAATACTAATTAAGAATAATTTTCAGACTTACTTTATAAAAATCAAACTTAAACAATGTTGCCTGTCACAATTTTCAGCTGAAGACTTCATAGCCGAAGATAGTGAAAGCTGCCTCTGCATCCCACCCTCGCCAAAATTTATTCATTCCTGTCCATTTTGTCAATGGTACTTTCCTCATATTTTTTTCCATGTTGGGATAATATCTAAAATTTCATTTTCACAGATTGTTGAAATAATGTTTAATTAGTAATTGAAGATATTTTTTTAATACTCTATATATCTGAATACAACTTACTTTCTCGAAAAAACCCTCTGATGAGTAATAATTTTACAGAACGCGGAAATGCATAATTAAAGTATAACATAAAGGGACAGACATCTGTTTTATTTCTTATTTGATACAATTAGGAAAGGATTTTCCTCTAGGGTGTGTCACTAGGGCTTCTTAGAATCCCGGGCTATTAATGAATGTAGTTAAGAATGCGCAGTTTCCCTCTTTCAATATAATATTCTTGCTAGCTAAAAGTATTAGTGCAAATTTTTATCTTATTTTTTTTTTTAAATAGTGGCCTCATATAGTTTTCAGTGTGCAATAAGCATATATTTTTCATAATTATATAATAGAATTCTGAAGGACATTTTTGAATTATTAGATTTTGATTATTTGAATGCCATACACATGAATGTTAAAATATGAAACACTATGAAATATCCACAATACGGAATTCTTGTCAATACACAGACTGCCATAAATCACACAGCAAACTTGTTTTTAAAATATTATAATAATTAAATATAAAGATTAAAGAAGTTAGATTTGAAATATTATAATTTTTGAGGTTTAATTTATTTTTAGTTTACATTTATTTGCAGTAAAGTGTAATATTAATGCGTTTTCTAAATTAAGATTGAAAAAGATTTCGTTGTTTCAGTTACTCATTAATTACTCAATAATAGTTTTATTTATGCTCCTACACTTCCAATATTTTCAATTTTGAATAAGTATTACGCAGGACAAAAGTTACTATAATGAAATAACATGAAAATAATGAAATAATTTTATATGGCAATTCGATGAAAATTGCATGCAACTTTTCTAATGCAACTATTTTTTTAATGCAACTTTTTTTGCTATACTTTTCCAAATGTATATTTGATATTGAAGTTGCATTTATATAGAAGTAAAATGTAAAATTTAATGTTCAAAAAGGTGGTCGACATCAATTTCCTCCCCGAAATAATTTGATCCATTTTCCCTTAAGGATT
This sequence comes from Amaurobius ferox, assembly GCA_951213105.1. NCBI lineage: Eukaryota > Metazoa > Arthropoda > Arachnida > Araneae > Amaurobiidae > Amaurobius > Amaurobius ferox. Next base: position 29,073,611 of record OX578137.1, read on the forward strand.
ATGTAAAAACAATTTAGTTATTGTAATTGAATGCAGCAATATCAAAACTATAAGAATTCCTCTGATGTTTTAACAAGGAGGGAAAAGAATATGATCAGCGTAATTTAAAGTTAATAATTACTGTTAAAAATGTATTTAAAATATTTGGAATTAAATATAAAACGTTTAAATTTGGTATAGAAGACAGTTGAATGCAGTGTTGATGAGTAAAGAAGACTTGAACAGAACTAACACACAGATAATAAGTTAAATGCGAACGCAGAGGTTATTATTTTATTCGTAGATCATACTATATCTCGAAAAATTACTCTTTATTTTATATATTTTCCTTTATAAATTAATGAGCAATACATAACGATTAATTATATGATATTTAAAAAAACATTACGTCATTAAAATTCAATTAATAATATTAAAAACAATAATGTTTTTGAAACTTTAAAATACAATACAAATCGTAAACTCCAAAATACGATACAAACTCAAAAATAACAATGAAATAACTTTTTAGGAAGAATTGATATAAACAATCAGTATTTCGAATTTGTTACGATTCAACAGAAATCTCCTATCAAATAAATTTTATTTCACATAAATATTTATCACAAATATTTTGGTAAATATTACGCATAAATTAATGTACAGTTAATGATTACTTAAAAATAATTTTGATTAAAACTGATAAGATTTCTGAGCAAATTTCAAAATTTTAATGTAAGATTGGCAGCATAAATAAAGAAACCTTATAAGAACAAATGCACAGTATCTTAGTTTTGTTTTGATTGACACCAAGATTTTTTTTCCTCCAGCAACTTGCTTTTATAAAATAAAAATTAATTTAGTAGTTTATTGATATCAGATTTAACATATCATTGTAACGACAATTTCATTTTTGTTAAAAAACAAATAGAGAGCATTTCATTCAATTGAAGAAAATGAAATTAATAAATAAAATTAATAATGAAATTATATATTTCATGTGAATACGAAAATTCAAAATATAAGCTGCTGTTACTTTACTATTTAATATCCCAAATTGAAAAATAATGAACTAATATGAGCGTTATCTTGTACAGTGCACTATAATCTCGATTATCATGAAACTTGACACTTGTGTTTCTTTACATTAGTTTGACAGTATAGGTATTATGTAATATAAGACAGGCTGTTTAAAGTTGGAGATACAAACAGTTTAATATTGGGTGCACAGACCATGGAGGTTGAGGAAGTTAGACTGTACAAAGACTGTTTGAAGGGGTTTCTACATAATATAATATAATAATTTATCATTTCTTCCTCATACTTCGTCGAATAATTATTATTATTATTTTTTCCAATCTTTTTTATCATCCTTATGTTCTTTCATTCAAATTGAATAATTCGCAATGATCTTTTTCCAAAAATTTATCATCTCTGATAGCAAAACCCAAAGTAAAAAGATTTACACAAAGCGTACCTAAATAGCCAATAGACCTTATAAAATTATTTATTTTTATATATTTTTAAATTATAGAGTTTAAATTGTCAATTACACTTAGGTTTATCTGGGCCAACGGCCGTACCGTGCTGAAAACACCGGTTCTCGTTAGATCACCGAAGTCAAGCAGCATCGGGCGCGGTTAGTAACTTGGTGGGTGACCACCTCGGAACGCCGCGTGCTGTTGGCCATCTCGGGTGCGGTATCCCCGTGGTTTGCGCGCTAGATTTGCACGCTGCCACATATGCCGCCGTGTTCATGCGGAGTACGATCACGTTAAACATGTGGGTCCGTAAGTCCTTCCGAGAGGTTGGTGGTAGGGGAAGGAGGGTACGGTCCCTGTGGATGCCTCCCCCACTGGGTTCCGGTCTAAATTGGGTGGCACTTCCCGGCCGTCCATACAGTTACCTTACACCTTTCTGGTAGGTCGGACGGTCTGGGTCATCAACATCAACTTAGGTTTATCTATATAAATAAAATGGAAAACCTGTCTGTGTGTGTACTTATCTCATCATCACGGGAGAGCGATTGCACCGAAACGGATGAAATTTTTGGGGTAGATTTGAAATAGCCCCACTTAAAATTTATTTCATGTTTCGAGTTTTCAGAACCAGGGGTTATCGAGATATTAATAAAAAAAACGCACTTTTAAACCTTCCATTGAGATAGCATTATGCAGACGATATTTGTTCTGCAAAGCTATTTAAAAGAATAAAATTATATTATGCTGCTAAGCAACAGAACTAAACCCGACGAGTTTATATTTGAAAAACAAATACCATGTTGCTAAGCAACGAAATTAAACCCAATGAGTTAATACAGCAATGAATATTTTATGATTTAAATAATAAAAAAATGTATATAAATAAATTTGATCGGAATTGTAATTTTGATTGGATTATATCCATTACGGCCTTTGGGTTTAAAGATAACGGGTATTATTGATATTTTCAAATTCTTACGTCATATGTTTTATTTTATTATGAAAGATTTTTCAAATCCATATTTTTCAATATATTGTAGTACGGATATATCTTCTAATCTATGAAAATACAAGTAGTATGAGCATATCTTCTAATCCACAAAAATATAAGCAGTAAAGGTCTATATATCTTCTAATACAATTTTAGCGCTTTTATTGTGGTATAATATTAATTCAATTTCATATTTCCGGTAAATTTATTTAGAAACGGGATCAGGCTGTTTCATACTTCAGATCTGCCTGTGAAGATAGTTTTGCACAGCGAGAACAGAGATTTTTAAACTTATTTTTAGGAGCATAATTTAAATATTTTAATAGAATGTTTTGAATAACAATGTCATTTAGAATACTATATGAATTTGCATATGACTATCAATTTTAAGTTTCTTTATATTGTATATTCCGTACGAAGAACGGATATACTGCTGGTCTTTAATATAATTCTACTAATGAACTTAAATCACATATTCCAATAAAACCCACAAAAAGATAAATGCACTCTGAGCAAAACTGTTTCGTAATTTAGGAAATTTCGCTTCTATGCCTACTTTGAAACAGCAGTGCCCCTTTCGTCAAGCCATCACAAGTAGGTAGGTGATTCACACTCTTATTTATACTATCTCTCTTATCAATATTATCAACAAACCATCCCTCCTGAATTAACCATTTCCAGAAACTTTTAAGAATCTGGCAACACCATCACGAATCGTCTGCAGGGGTGCGGAAGGGGATGAATAAAACTTTTGAATATGAGAATGACATCATGAATACATTCTATGTGCGAGATGACAGAGATAGGTTTTATTGGTAGAGAGGGGGAGGTTTAGAAGATCTTGATTTGTGGGGATGACCCCTCTTGTTAGTTGCGGGCCAACTGTCGCAAATGCAACTTTGCAAAAGTGGGTCCGTTTTTATTGCTTCTAAACTGTTGCTATTAAATGAGTTTGCGAACGGAAATGGAGAGTGTTTGTGAATGCATGTGGCAGTTAAGTCGTATATGTGAAGCAGTTAGCCACATGTTCTGATGTCAACGCTATGAGTGTGCTTTTTGAATATATATTGGAATTGTAAATGGCGAGTTTGACATTGATGGTTCAAGTTTGATAAAGTTAAAGCGCAGGAAGTTTTCCGTAAACTCTATATATTAGAGTTGAAGAAAAATACGCAATTAAGAACTACATTTGGATGAAATTTCAGAAAATACGTTATAGCTTATGCTATACGTTATACTAAATACGTTAAATACAAAATACGTTAGTTTTGAGGATTTATTATTATTATTATTATAATTTCTTTTGGAAATGACTTTAAAGGATTTCTTTTTTCTGATTAAAACTATTAAATTATCAGTTAAATTCATTTGAATTTGAAATACTTATTAATGAATACAATTTTATGTAGCTTTACTTTTAGTGCATATTAAGTTAATATGTCGTTGTCAATGGAAATATTGTTCAAATTTTCCATTCCTTGGAAATCGGATGGATATTAGGAGAACATTTCAACGAATGCTTATAATAATAAAGAATAGTTCTGCTCCTTTTTCACATTTATTCTCCTTCATACCCCCCCCCCTCTTAATATTTATTCTCCATATCCTTCTTGATATCAGATCAGAAATTTATAATCGGTGCTAGGCTAAGAAACTGGCGACGCTAAACCCTTCGACGCCAACAACTATAATCATTATTGTTGCCACAAAATATAAATTTTTACGAACTTCTCTTTAATATTTACATAATTGATTGATGCGTGTGTATGTTGAAATCATTTCATTTATAAGCTGCACTTGAGCTATAAATTAAATGTATTTTGCATTGCTTGACTTTACTGCCTATAGTTTATCTAACTTTTCATACTTGCTAAGTATAATTAACACTTTTACTTTGCTTTGGTATTTATGAATCTTTTAATTTGCAATCTATTCAAATTTATGCTGCATTAGCGCTAAATTTAAAAATAGAAAATGTACTTTCAATTCTAGTTTAGTCCAATGTTATATATAGTGTTTTGTAACCCTGATTCTCCTTAACCTTTTCCAGTTTTAATAATTGCCTATGCTAATATTTTTTGTAGATATATTCTCTGTTGATTTAATCTCTATTTTTTACATCTTTATACGTAGCTATCTTATATTTTAAGATATGGTTATATGAGTTACAACTTATCTCTAATCTATCATTGGAATTTCATATAATATATATATATATATATATATATATATATATATATATATATATGATACAGAAATTTTAAGCCTTTCCCAATAACGCGCCCTTTTCTCTCATAATTATTATTCCAAATTCCTATTGTCCCCCTTTGCGGACATTGGCCAATGTCCGCAAAGGGGGACAATGATTTTAATCCTTCTTCAAATCACATGCAGCCCGATTTCATCGTAGTAATTTTTTTTTTTTTGTAAATTAACTATAACTTAAACGGTCTGCGTGTGGTTTGAAGGAGAGTTAGGATCCTTCTGCAGGGTACCTCCAGACCTAAAAGCACAACTGCGGTCCTATGGGAACTTAACACCAACCATTTTGGAATTTCATTACTTTTTTAGAAGGAGGTATTTATTTATTTTGTATTTGGCGGGGATTTTATTTATTTATTATTTTTTATTATGAAGAAACGCTTTTTGTAAGATATGTCATCATTGCACGTCGATTTTGATTTTAAATCTATAAAAGTATTTTTTAAAAATCTACGAGCATTTTATTTAAATTAAATTATTATCGAGATTACAGTAGACATGAAATACTAGATCTCTTACTGCCTAACGAGTGCCCATCCTTACAATGACAAAGTAACCTCACTTTACTTAGCCCTACCTAAAACTTTACCTACCCCTTATATCTTATCAGATCCCCAACGGGTAACTGTCCATCACCCACCACCGATAAGTCGGTACATCGGACTATTCAACCAAAAGCAACACTTTTGTCATTATTATTATAATACGTCAGCAATTATCTCAAGCACTCTAAAGCATGTGTAAACAATCAAAATAGCAACAATATCAATAACGTAATTTGGATTGCTCCAAACCTGGAGGGCAACATTGACCAAAAGCATGCTTTTGAGTCATGACCTGAATATCTAGATCATTAAAAGCAGGGCCAACTGGTTACATTAGATTACTTTGTAAACATACATCTGAAAGGATTGTTATCAGTACGGACGGGAAAGGGTTAAAGATTATGCTTTACGGTCAGTACAAGATTAGTGCAGTTTACACTCCTTTTGTTATAGTACCTGTGATATTGAGACAATAGTGTAAAAGGCTGAAACAAAGAATATTTCTAACACAGGCAGTGTAGCGTACTAAGACGGAGTATCAAAGTTGCAAATGTGGCAACTTTTTTTTTTTTTACTTTTGAGCTACAATAAGTTAGGATAATGCTTCCATTGCATATAACAGCATCTGTGGGCCGGTTTCGTTCTTATTATACGCTCGTCAGCAAGGAACAACCGATGTCTGCAATGACAACAAAAAAATTTGCTATGTGCCCCAATTTTGCGAATATCTAAGTCCTACCACAAAGCCAGTATCATTTTTTAACACTTTACAACAAAGTTGAAAAGTGTTTATGACTTTGTTCATTCTGTCTGTCTGTCTGTCCGTTAGCACGATAACTGCCGCAAAAATGACTTAATCAAAATGCAATTTTAGAATGTTGTTCAGACGGTCTGTAGAACCTATAGGAATATAAATGAATAATATCACCCAATTAGTTTTGGATTGAACCCGGGTCGAAAAAATGAAATACATTGAGCCGTATGGGACCTAATTTTTCAAACATTTTTTAAGCGGATTTAAAATTCACAAATTGCTTCGAAAATTTTAGGTAATATTCAAATTGTTCCATAAAATATATAAAAAAAATTCAGCGAAATATATTCAGTAGTTTTTTAAATAAAAATTAAAATAATAATTACACCTCTTATATGAAACGATCACGTGACCATGATATGAAACGATCACATGACCCACTTCAAAATGAAATATGGCATCCATCTTGTCTCAAAATCGTGATTTTTAAAGTTCTTTTTAATTCATATTTAGTGTTGTATCCGTCCTAAAACTACTTTATTTTTGCTTAAATTCTGGGCATCTATCTACATACTGAAACAACGCAAATACAATATATTTGAGTTTAAATGATTATCCAAATTTGATTATTTCTACAACGAAGCCTATTTTTCACTTATGTAAAATGTAAACAGCAAAATATGTAGAATGAGTTATATTAGAATCGCTGTATTTCTTTAACACAAAATAATTTAGCCCATCGAGTCTGCATGGCTGATATGAATAAAATATTAATTGATTTTATAAAGAGAAGGACAATTTTTTTTCGATGAAGTTTTAAGCATAGAGTTTAATTACTTGTAGCTCCATGGTCTTAATTTTTAAATAAAATAAATTATTATAGTATTGTGATGAATAAAATGAATGGGAGAAAGTTATGAATGAAATGCTGTTTTTATAGAGAGATCCAGGCGTGTTATTTTTTCTATAACGTCATTTGAATTAATTTCAGTTGTTTTCGATGAAGTTTTCAAATATAATACATTATTGTAGTATTATGATAGTTTTAAAAATATTACCGTGGCATGTATCGCATTTTAGAGATATTTAAACCAGGCAATTTATATTTCAATGCCGTCATTTGAATGAAGTTCAATTTTTTCAATGAAGGTTTAAGTTTCAGATATAATAAATTAATGCAGTATTGTGATAAGTTTTAAAATATTACCGAGAAATGTATTGCATTTTAGACTTTTTTAAATAAAATCGCATTGAAGTTGGAAAGTGTTTCATAATCAATTCCTTAAGCATGATTGATCTTTCTTGTTATATTATAGCGAGAGTATAATAAGAGCAAAACCTGACCATATATGCTGTTATCTGCAATCGGAGAGCGATTTTAACTTTGCACGCTGTATAAAGGCGGGCCCTGTGAGTATGAACTGGACAGTTACAAGCCTCATCAGTCTAATCTCACTCTTTATGAAATTTGATGATGACTACATAGTTAGACTGATTCGTCAATCTCCAAGGTCGCAAATTGTGGCACATAGCAAATTTTATTAGTACCATTGTTGGTATAGGCTATTCGATTATGATAAACCCATAGAAAGCACGAAACCGGTCCGTGAATTTTACTATAAATAAATTGGAGAAATCACAACGTAAACTTATGTACAAATAAAATAATAAAAGGTAGAAGATCGTTTCAGAAATGCTTGTGTTGCCTTTACCAATGCCAACCTATTTTTGCGTAAAGTGTAAGTTCACATAATTGAGTGAAAATCTAGTTATAACAGAATTAAGAGTCTATTTATCTGTACAAATCCAAAGTTTCAATTTAGTCAATTAAAATAATAGAAAAAAAAATCTGCTGATTATAAAAATATATTATTTATGTCCTTTTCATCTCATAAAAAGTAAAAATGTTAAGCTTGAAAATGTAAACAGCAAGCACCGCATCTATTCTAATAAAGACAGCGCAAAGAACGTTTTCCTACAATGCGTTTTCTTCTGCTTTAGTACACTTTATGTAAATTATATAACATCTACATTCAGAAAATTGTACAAGAGTATACAATTTATGATTGTGCATCTAGTGAACCTAAACTTTTCTGCTTAAATTGCTTGCTATTTTTAAAAAGTGTGTATGAGGTTAGAAATAATCACGCATCAACAATAGATATATATTCAAAACTTTATTTAAAACCTATTATATAGGTTATGCTTTTTCAAAATTTCATGAATGTAAATATTACGGAATTTACATAAAGTGTACTAAAACAGAAAAAAAAACATATTTTGAGAAAAAGCTCTTTGAACGGCCCTTATAATAAAAGTGGCGCTTATTATTTGCATCTTTAATCTTAAATTTTTTACTTTTCACCAGAAGAAAGATAAATACATTTATATTTGTAACTAGCCACCTTCGGTGACCAACCTGTTCGCTACCCTCGAAAATTCTGACCGTGGCAAACTCGCTGGCGCCAATGAAATGGATGAATAATTTTTATTCCAATAAAATGGATGAATAATTTATTCCAATAAAATGGGTGGTTTGTTTTAGTTTAATGACGTTAACATTAATAATTAAATTTTAAGATGAAAAATAATGTATTCCAAAAACAAAAATATTCATTATTTAAATTTGTATATATTAAAAGCTTTTTTGTTTTTAACAAAAACACGAAACAATATTATAAACACCCATAATACCCCAATAGTCCACTGTTAAAATAAACTTTAAACGAATGCTTACAAATTAAACAAAAATCTATAAACAATTCTAGAATAGAAGTCGAAAACCTGTTAAATCAGAACAATATATAGCCCCTGTTTAAATCAGAACAATTTTAAAACAATATAAACAAGAAAAATCAATCATGCTTAAAGTAATGATTTCACTGAATGCACCAACAATGATTTCAATGAATGCACCAACTTCAATGCAATTTTATTTAAACATCTCTAAAATGCAATACATTCCTCGGAAATAGTTTAAAACTTATCACAATACTACATTAATTTATTATATTTGAAAACTTAAGTCTTCATAGAAAAAAATTAACTTCATTCAAATGACGGCATTGAAATATAAATTGCCTGGTTTAAACATCTCTAAAATGCGATACATTCCTCGGTAAAAACTTTTAAAATTATTATAATATTTGAAAACTTCATCGAAAACAACTGAAATTCATTCAAATGACGTCATAGAAAAAATAACACGCCTGGCTCTCTCTATAAAAGCAGAATTTCATTCATAAATATTTTCCCATTCATGTCATTCATCACAATACTATAATAATTTATTTTATTTAAAAATTAAGACCATGGAGCTGCAAATAATTAAACTCTATGCTTAAAACTTCATCGAAAAAATCGTCCTTCTCTCTGTAAAATCAATGAATATTTCATTCATATCAGCTATGCAGACTCAATGAGCTAAATAATTTCGCGTTAAAGAAATACAGCAATTTGTATACAACTCATTCTACATATTTTGCTATTTACATTTTACATAAGTGAAAAATAGGCTTCGTTGTAAAAATAATCAAATTTGGATGATCATTTTAACTCAAATATATTGTCATTGCGTTGTTTCAGTATGTAGATGCACAGAATTTAAGCAAAAATAAAGCGGTTTTAAGACGGATACAACACTCAATATGAATTAAAAAGAACTTTAAAAATCACGATTTTGAGACAAGATGGATGCCATATTTCATTTTGAAATGGGTCACGGGATCTTTTCATATCATGATCACGTGATCGCTTCATATAAAGAGGTGTAATTATTATTTTAATTTTTATTTAAAGAACTACTGAATATATTTTGCTGATTTTTTTTTATATATTTTATGGAACAATTTGAATATTACCTACAATTTTCGAAGCAATTTGTGAACTTTAAATCCGCTTATAAATGTTTGAAAAATTAGGTCTTATAGGGTTCAATGTATTTCATTTTTTCAACCGGGTTCAATCCAAAACTACTTGGTGATATTATTCATTTATATTCCCATAGGTCCCACAGAACGTCTGAACAACATACTAAAATTTCATTTTGATTAAGTCATTTTTACGGCAGTTATTGTGCTAACGGACAGACAGACAGACAGAATGAACAAAGTCTTAAACACTTTCAACGTCGTTGTAAAGTGTTAATAAAATACACTATAAACGTGTAAATACACTTAATACGCAATGTTCCATAGAAACACCGTGCGTCTGCGCACGCATATGGGTGAAAAATCGATCCCCGCTTTCGCGGTTTAACCGAGAAATTGAAAATCATTTCTTCCTTAAAATCCGGATTATGCGGCTACTTTTTCTTATTTCTTGACCAGATTGGGCTTGTAAGAAAGCCTGATCTTTGAGTTTTCTAAAAATGTAAATTATTAGTCGAAATTATCGGTACTTTTCCAGACTCGAGGATTTAGAAACGAAAGTTCGTTTGTTTTTTTTTAGCCGAAAGTAACTTTTGTTTTAAAATCTTTAAAAATATTAGAATTTGTCCCTAAGATTTGAAATTGATATATTTTTACTCGCAATTATCTGCTCTTTCCGGTCGTGTGATTTGTTTTTTTCTACGACGTCTGGATGGTGCAGAAAGAAGGGGAAAAAGGGAAAAAAACGGCCGAAATCGCATCAAACATTAAATAAATAAAAAAAAAATCAAATTTTAAAAATCGGTTTTCAAGTGTCACCCCCCCCCCCTCTCGGTCTCCGATTGCCAAATTTTGTAGCTCTGCGACGCGCGGTCGCTGAGCTTATAATGCATAAGACACACAGACAGACATTGCCTTTTATTATATAGAATATAACAAAAGTTGTTCTCTGTTTACAACGCTTAACCATCCATTTGGCGACTTTATTGACTCATTTGATGAAATATTGCTAACTTGGCATTGCCCAGTTAGCACACAGGATGCCAAATTTGTGAAAATTCACTATCCTGGAAAATACATATTATTAATAATACTTATCGATTTGGTGAATTTTAATTCCTGATTCAAAATAGAATGAGTTTCACGGTTTGTGGGACGGGGAATCTATCTTAAATTAATTGCGTTTTGTTGAGGGTAGTATAGTAATCATGTTTCGATAAAGAGTATTGATTGGCGTTGCTCGCAAGTGTTCGAGGTTATTAGGAACGGACGTGCTGCAGATGGGCGGATGGGAAGAAATATTTTTACAACTTGATGCATCCGTCCTATAACTTACTCAACTTCTATAGTTTACTTATACGCACACTTGTCAACGATTGTCATAGTAACGTGATTGACTTTGTAAAATAACATATAAATGTAGTATTGGCATATAAAAGTCCTTATTACAGTGAGAATTTTAGAATGAATTGATTGTAAATTAAACCATGGGCTCAATCAATAGACAAGCACACCACCCCACCGTACCGTGCGTCTGCGTGCGCATGTGGGCGAAAAATCGAACTACTTTTGCAGTTCCGCCGAGAAATTGAAAATCATTACGTCCTTAAAATCCGGATCGTACGGCTAATTTTTATTATTTCTTGACCAGATTGGGCTTGTAAGAAAGCCTGATCTTTGAACTTTCTAAAAATGCAAATTATTAGTCGAAATTGTCGGTAGGATTTAAACGTCGCGAGGATTTAAAAACGAAAGTTCGTTTATTTGAACCGAAAGTGACTTTTATTTTAAAATCTTGAAAAAAAAATATTAGAATTTGTCCCTGAGATTTGAAATTGAAATGGTTTTATTCGCAATTGTCTGCTCTTTCCGGTCGTGTGATTTGTTTTTTTCAACGACGTCTGGTTGATGGAGAAAAAAAGGGGAAAAGTGAAAAAAACGGTCGAAATGGCATAAAACATTAAATAACAAACAAAAAAAAAATTCAAATTTTAAAAATCGGTTTTCACATGTCACCCCCCCCCCTCCCCTTCGGTCTCCCATTGCCAAATTTTGTAGCTCTGCGACGCGCGGTCGCTGAGTCTATAGTGTATAAGACACACAGGCATTGTCTTTTGTTATATTGATCACCAGAACTTATTTTATTTTTCGAGCTGCTAAACATAAAATCGATTTTTTTTTTTTTTTTTTTTTTAAATATGTATCACATCATGGTGCTTTTAACATTGTTAAAACCAACTTAATTTTCGGAATATACATTATTAACCAGTAAATGCCAAAATGGAAACTAACATAGCTATGTATTCCACGTATACACAAACGCCAAATAGCCCAAGATAATCATTAGCTGTTACTTCAAACCCCTTATTCTCACCTTGTCGGATAAATCACGCTCAAACTCAGATAGGCAATTAATAGCTGCATACAGAACACGGCAACGCATAACCATCAATAATAACACATATATACACCAATTTAATATAACCTTTAAACACATAGACTTACCAAAAACCTCACAAAACCACGACTGTTGGAATTCTATACGTCTATGCATTTATCGGTAAACTAACAAACCCGTGTTCAAGGTGAAATTATTTGTTCTAGAAATGAGTAGTTCCAGGAAACGATAAGCTGGCTTAGGGAAACACTATATTTAAACCACTTGTATCTCTGGGACAAGATAATTCCTGTTAGTCAAGTTCGGTACTTACCTATATTTGACTATTCCCCTTGAGGTTGTTTGAACATTAGAGCGATTATAACAATCGCGAAGGCCATCATCTTCAATAGGAAACCAGAAAATTGGTATTTGCTCATTGGTATTTGTTTTAGTACTGGTATTTTTTTGGTCGCACTCCATTGTACACTAATCTTAGATTTAGATGTAACAACGCTGAGTATACTCGTATGGACGCAGTTTAAAAGGTTTTTTATTTCTACACAGATGGGAAAAAACTTGATTCTCTACACTGTTTCTATTTCGCAGAGCGACAAAATCTAGATAAAATTTTACCTATTTGGCAAAAACTTATTTAGTTTTGAGTATTTTAGCGACTTGGTTTGAAATACATCAGGTGGCCAAATGACAATTATTGCAAATTCGATGCACTTTTAAATAATCATTTATTTAAATTCATATAAATGCACTAATAAAGGGGAAACATGCATTTGAGTCTTTTAAAAAGCCATACACCGTACACATCGTAAGTTAAAGTTACCAGTACATTTTATTTATTCAATATAAATAAAAAACATATTACCGACAGTCAGTAAATTTAATCATATAAATTAGGTATATACTCAGCTAGACTCAGGACGTTAGCATTCGGCTGTATTATATACTAGCCATTTCAGCTAAACTCAGGACGTAGCGTGCGGCTGTATTATATACTAGCCATTTCAGCTAGACTCAGGACGTTGGCGTGTGGCTGTATTATATACTAGCCATTTCAGTTAGACTCAAGACGTTAGCGTGCGGTTGTATTATTACTAGCCATTTCAACTAGACTCAGGACGTTAGCGAGCGGCTGTATTATATACTAGCCATTTCAGCTAGACTCAGGACGTTAGCTGACGGCTGTATTATATACTAGCCATTTCAATCATACGGTTTGCGCGGGTAAAAAAGATAATAGTCACTAACTGTGACGCCTACACAATAAAAATTCTGAATACCAAAACCCGTTTTAAATTTAAGTACAAAAATGGCACATTATTTAAGTTCTGTTATCATGCAAATCGCGGTATGTAAAACAATATTTCACCTCCGGTAATGTATGTCTTCTTATTTTCATACACTGTATTCACTTTTATTCATTGTCGCCTTATTTCAGACATTTTAATAGAAAAATCAATTAAATATAATATATTTCAATAGTAAATCATAAAATAGCCAAGCCAACAAACAAATCCGGTACTTGAACCCTCCATTATTAAACTTGGTATCAATCGAAAGATTTTTTTTTTTTTTTGCAAACTCTTTAAAATGGAGGGCAACAAGTTATAATTGTGCTCATTTGGACCAAATAAACATATTTTTCAAATTTATTCTTACAAAATTTGCAAAGAAAATGAAAAAAATCTGATGTGGGCAGCACATGACTTTCCTTATATAATGCAATGTATTTACTACTTTCACATTAAAAACAAAATAGGTTATTCTTATAGTAGATACTTATATTTTTTCCAAGATATTGAATTTTCGTCAAATAGTCGTTATTTTCATTGATTTAGCCTCACTTTTATCCATTTGGCAAGATTTTCTTTGATTTGGTAACATTTAAAAAAGTCGCCAAGTTGGTGACATTCCGCCCAATCCGTCGCCCAAATCTCGCCAAGCGTTATGGAAGGAGAAATAACTTACTCTTATAGCAGATAAATGACTATTGACGTTCAAATACAAAAGTATTACTCCAAGTATCTTTTTTCATGAATGGAATGAGCTAGGATCCACGAGAATGATGTCACCAAATCTATCGCATAATATTACATAAGAAAAGTGAACATGTTTCTCAATTGGAAATATTTTTTTTTATTTTATATAATTTTTTGATAATTTCTTTAAAAAATGTACAATATCTCGAAAACGGTTCATGCTAGCGTTCTAAAATTAATGTTAATCGTTTTCGAATGAAAAATTACATAAGAAATGTCGATTTGCGTAACTTTATTAGAGGTTTTGATTTTTTGATAATTTTTTCAAAATTTCACTTGAAAATTTAGTAGGTTCTGAACATTCGATTGCGTATAAAAACAATAGGCTTCCAGTATTAACGGATTGTAATTTTTGTACCAAATTTCGTTCGAATCAGTCCATTCGTTCATCACTTATCGTCTCCACAGATTCACTGACACACACACACACACACACGCGCGCGCGCGCGCGCACACACACAGACATCACCTTAAAAATGTTCGATGCATGATCAGGGATGCTTGAAACGTGCTCTCCCGTCGAAAACTCGAATTCAAATTTTCGACCCCGTCACAATACTTTCCTTATACATTATTGTATATAAAATCCACTTCCGTTAATATTTATTGACTTCTTATAATTTTTTTTTTTTTTTAATATTAATAAAAAACATATACAGATATTTATTATAATTTATTACTAAAGTATCAAAAGCATGAAACTGCAATATCAAAATAAGCAATTGTTAGTGCAAACTATAATTTTTACTTTCTCATTCATACTATAGAGTATAGAGAAAGCATTGTTTTCACGAAAATTTTCGATTTCGTGATTTTAATGCTAATATTTCAGGGCCTCCTGAAAACATTTTGACTATTTTCAGAGGATTTTGTCTATGTGTCTCTTGGCTGTCGTCTGTGTGTGAAGGATTTCTTTTGCACAGGAGAGCTGCCACAAATATTAATGGATTTTCACGAAACTTTATATACACGGCTTTGGTAACAAAACAATCTAGAACTACATAGAATATTTTGAAATTAGAGCGAAAACTGGATATGCAATAAAAAAATATAAATTGAATATGCAAGAAGCTCCTGAAACCCTTTATAACCCTTTCCAACATAGTTGAAAAGTGTTTATGACTTTGGTCATTCTGTCTGTCTGTCCGTTCGTACGATAACTGCCGTTAAAATGACTTTATCGAAATGAAATTTTATTATGTTGTTGAGATGGTCTGTGAGACGAATGGGAATAAAAATGAATAATATCAGACAATTAGTTTCGGATTTAACCCGGGTTGAAAAAATGAAATACATTGAACCCTATGGGACCTAATTTTTCAAACAATATTTAAGCATTTTTTAAGTTAAAATTTACAAATTGCTTCGAAAATTTTAAGAAATATTCAAAGTATCCCATAAATTTGCAAAAAACAATATTTGCAATAATAATAATACTACTACTACTACTAATAATAATAATAAGTTGTTTAAAAATTGGTTCTGGTGTGAGGAAATCAAGTTGAGCCACATTCCGTACATTCCGTATACATTCCGTATAATTTCACCGTTATACATTCCGTATAATTTCAATCTTGCAGTTTGAATATGAAAGAGCCCGTATAAACGGCTGATCTGAATAGTGACACTGCATACTTGACTAGCAAGCTTCACAAAATGGCAGTGACACTTGTCAGAAGTTAGCTAAATCTAACCTATAATCGAATTCACTCAATTTGGATATGAGCCCCCTACACAGGGTACAATAAGTGTCTGTTATCATTTCCTGGATCCGAAACACACCTATCCCGACGAAAAATTTTCTCTCTTCTCATTGCTAGAGTTTTTGAAGACAGACAAAAACTCGCTTTGTTTCTCGCGATAGATAGATTATCAGCGCTGCTAATGATTCCACACTCTCGGTAAGCACCCCAACCTTTTCGAACATTTATTCGATTTTTTTTTTCTCTCTCCTCCTCCCTCCCCTCCCTCGCACACTTCTACAAACTCTGCTGCTACTTCCGCAACTCCACGTAATAATGGCGGAAGGAAAATTTATATATCTGTATATGCTGGCGAGGGGGATACTTAGGATAATAATTGAGTTTGGATATTTATAAAAGAACCAGAGACGAATCTGAAACAATTTGAACTGAAGCTTGTGTTGAGCTGAGGATGATATAAATGAAATATTTCCGTCTAGTAGAAGTGTTGCTTTATGATTTTTTCTTTTATCATAATTAGGACAAAACTAAATGATACTTAACCGAATTATTAGTAATAGAATAATCTGTTTATAATAATCGATGTTTGATACTTTCAACATACTAGTTGATGGCGGTAGCTCGAAGTAACTAATTTGGTACTGCTGAGGTTGGACCTTGGGACAAGGCGTGATGGGCGAGCATTATGACACTGAGCTAAAGATATTTCCTCTCAACACTGTCAAGACTGTGGAGGCGGTATATCAAACTTTTGACTCCCATTTATTTTTCCACTATCTGACTTCGACTCCCAACTCCATCTCCTCTCTTTTTCTACTGTTTGACTCCGACTCGATATAATAAATAGCTAATGTATTAATTAGTAGTTTTTGAGGGAATTCATTCGCAAAAATCCTTTAGTGTACTCAAGAAATGTCGTCCTATTATAATTTCCATAAAATATAAAAATTCTTATGAAATTTTCTATAATGTCAATGTAAAAATTGGTGAAATCGACAAATGTTGTGTGATAATGGTAAATTTCTGCATTGTTGTATACTAAATAGTGCTATTGCATGATTGCAGTTCATTACGGTTATATTATCAACTCAGAAGCATCGATATACGTCCGTATTTTATTTTAGACAAACAACTGCTTCCCTAAAATAGGAAGTGTCCACATTTTATTAAAATATTAAGTTTTTGTATCAAAAGTTTTTTTTTTTTTAATTTGTAAGCATTTGATATTTTTTAATTCAATACCTAAAAACTATTTAAATAACATAAAAAATTAAATATTCCAAAATAAAATTATTTTAAAATAACTTTATTTTGGCATCGAAGTCGATATATTTTTTCCAACCCAAATTGCTACCGACTTCAACTCCAACTCTACAAGAATAATCTTTTACTTTCATACTACACAGTATGGAACTTCTACAAAATAATGCACTTTGATTTTATCCAATTCCTCACTATGCATTTAAAAATGAAAAATAATTATATACCAACATCCTAGGAAAATAATTAAATCTGGATAGTCATAAAAGAACCTGGCATGAATCTGAAATAATTTAAGCTAAAATGATACAAATAAAATATTTCCGTCCATTAGAAGAGTTATTTTATGGTTGTTTCCTTTCATCATAATTAGGACAAAGCTAAATAGTACCTAAACGAATTATTTGTTAATGCATAGCATGTTTATGGTAATCGATATAATACTTCCCACATACAAGCTTGTAGCGAGAGCACAAAATCACAAATTTGCAGTATCGGGATTTGATTCCGAGGGGAAAATGTAGCAGGCATTATAGCCATGAGCTAAAGACTTGCAACTGAAAGTATTTATTGCTGTATTCCAAACGGTTATTTCTAGCTCTACCTGCCTTATAAACGTTTCTTTTTAATGCTAGCTTTATTATTTTTTTAATATATTAATATTTTTAATATGAATAATGGATATGATTATAAGTGATGCTTGTGGGTCAAAAATAGAGCAAATAATTTCTATTCTATTGGTTAACTGCGAACGAGAGATTGCGAGACTATAAAAGCTTTCATACCATAGAAGCGATCTTCAGGGTCACTTTAACCTTTGCCAGGGCACAGGGCCGTAACCGGGCAGGGGCCAGAGGGGGATAAGCCCCCTTCAAGAGGTATACTCAGTCCCCCCCCCCCCCTGATAAAAAATATTAAATTTTTAGTTGTGATATGAAATTTCATGTAAAATGTCATTCAACTTTTGCATAAAAATTTATTTTAGATTATTTTATAAATAACTTCATTTTAATGATTTTTTAATTTAGCCGAATTTGCGATTGCACTAATGGATCAATTTATTTACATATTTAATTTAAAAATATTTAAAAATTATGATAATAGTATTTAAGATACTTTTGTATTATTGTGGAGTTCACTGTATACTCGTACATTATAGAGTCAAAATCAACTGATAAGTAAGAGTTAATATTAAGCATTAACTTGTATTAACTTTCTGAATGTTTATACAAATTATTAACAGCTTTATTGCTAGTTAATGCTTACATTAAAATCAATTGTGATTATTATATATTAATATTGATGTTTAGTAGCTATATGGATATTAATAATTAGCTCTTTGTCTGCAAATATAAATATGTAATTATTTGGAAATAATTTATAAGAATTGAAATATATAATAACTATTATGGTTTATAAATGCTGATGATTAATTGTGTTTTTAGTGAGCCCCCTCCTTTAAGACTGTCGAGCCCCCTTGAATTTCTCACCAGCCCCTCATTGATTTCGTCTCTGGCTACGGCTCTGCAGGGGACCCCTACAGTAAGTAAATTCTGGGACACCCTTATAAAACTTCTATGACAAGTAAATGCACATTTAGCATGGCAGATAGGTTCTTACGGGCCAACAGAATTTGGCTGCTTTGCTTATGGTCAAAAAAGGTCCTAGTGGTCTTTGCAAATGTTGCTTGTGCTAAGAGTCCAGGACGATTAATCGCAATGACTGTAAAAAGTAAAAATCGGCTGTCTGGTATTTGGATGTGGGGACCGAATATAAAATTTTGGATGTGGGGGCAGAATATAAAATACGATTCTCCATCTTCATGATAGTGTTCATTACAAAAATTTGACCAATTAGGCTTGCATTATCCAAGGTCAACATATTTAAAGATATTTGCTACTTATTTTAATATTATGCAACTTTTTCAAGTAGCAAGTATTCTCAAATATGTTGGCCTTGGCAATACATCGCCAAAGTCATCACCATCAAAATACAACGCAACTTTTAAAAATATTGTCAAACTAACGAAAATATTGCCGAATTGACAAAAATGACGCTTAATTAACAATAATAGTGCCAAAATTGGTGAAAATTCAAGATTTTCTAATGATTAAAATCCTTTAATATATGGACTGTATTGCTCAGCAGATACTAGCAATATTTTCAAGAGTCAAATTAAATTTGCGAGAAATACATAATTGGATTCTTCGAAATAGGTTTATATATCGTCATCTAGAAAAGCCCCAAATGTTAATGTGTGATTCAACATTTAAAACATTATGCGATGGATCTTGTACATCATTAGTTTGCTGTGAAAGAAGTGAAATCCTTGCATTACATAGAAAAACTCATATGCTGTCCACAGACTTTTTTTATTATTTAAGTTTGAGTATTGGCATTATATGCATTCGAATATTTACCGTAGAATGTACTATAAACGCGCCAAAAATATTCCATATCTAAGACGTAGCTGGAAAAAAGACTTTTCGTATTCCCGTGTTGTTTTATTCGATAATATGCGATTTTATGTCTCGTAAATCGAAAACTTTTTACACCTTTGCTGGAATATTCACCGCCCGAAAAGCATTTTGCCGTCTCACCTTGATTTTCTCTTTATGGCAGAAGAGAAAATTCGTGTTTCAGGCTTCGTGGGCATAGGGAAAAGGGGAGATATAAAAGCTATGGGATATGATTGAAACAGAAGCAAGAACTTCGTAGGGTAAAATAGAACTGGTGCTGTTACGATCCTTTTTATTTAACATCTTTAGATTTGAATTGTTATGGAATCTAATCCTTTCTTCAATATTCCTAGAAGGGTTTTAAATAATAAGTATTTCAAAGACGTTGAGGGACAGAAAATTTTATTTTCCCGGTAAATTGATAATATATAAGTTTTAGTACGTATAAGTTTTATTGCAATATTCTTTAAATATCCAGGCTTCCTAGACAAGTTCCTAAGCACGACAATAACTTTGTAAAGAAAGGTCTATGAATGTACGTGTTAGGTTTTCTATAGTAAAGTGACCATGCCAGTCGAATAAAAAATATTTCAGGGCCCCTAGCGGAGGATTAAAATGCTAGGATAACAAATTCGGCAACAGAACGGGATAGACGATAAATGATTATTACAAAGTAAAGTATTGTTTAATTCAAATGTCTACATGGAATTCGGGTACGTTACATCTGTGGAGCTGAAAGTCCTTCAGAGAGATCGGTGAAAGAGGGGCATAAGGCTCCTAAATATACAGGCTGACGCAACCGCCAGTTTGTAAGAAAAGTCCAGTCTGTTATCATCTGTTTGTGTTATTTCAATGGCGAGCGCATGCTAGATGGCTGATATTGTATACACATTTTAGCTGTAAAATAACTTTGCTAAATACTTTTGCCTTCACGAAATTGTACCAATCACTCATGAAAGTAGTTTCGAAGGACTTGATTTTCTCAAAAGCCCGAGAAAAGGTCTAGAAAGTAACTTCTTTTCGACATATGCAGCCATTGCTTAAACTGGAAGTCAAGATGGCCGCTGTTGGGCCAGTCTGTATATTTAAAAACCTCGCGGAAGCAGGATACGATACGGTCCTTATGATGTCATCCACCCTCGGTGGACTCGGTCTAAATTAGGTGGCACTCTTCCGGCTGTCCAAACCAGTCCATACAGCACTTTACACTTTCGGGTAGGTCAGACGATCCAAGTCGATAGAAATGAAGTATTGTCTACCTGTGTAGGAATTGACACCAGGAACGCACAAAATGAATATATAGAAGGCAATAAATATCTGCCATACTTCACTGGTTTCTAGATACTCAGCGACTAAACACAAATAATTATTACGTAATACGCTTTCTGGAATTCAAATGTGCGTTGTCTTTGACGGATAGCATTTTAAACAGGAGTTGTTCATTTTATAACTAGTGGGTACCCTTGAAAAATCAGAGAAAACTTGTATTCGTTGTATCTATGGAGTTCTTTTGACAATACCGCATTATAATACCTATTATAATAGTCCTCCCATTCATTTTCAAAAAGTGTAACTTTTTGAAAATGAATGGGAGGACTATTTCATTAACGTAGTCTTATTTCCTACCTTACTTTCAACATTTTTGCAATTTAAATTGCCCACTTATCTCCAAAAGGTAAAGAATTAAAGCGCGTTTCAATATTTTTGGGACACCCTGATTAGCCACAGGGGTGTAAAATAAATAAAAAACAAGTTACTTTATTTTAATTAAAACTCAAATTTTATTCTTTTAAATTCGACCCCCCCCCCCCCTTAATTCAACAGCTTAATACAGAAAAGCCTGCTGTTTAAGTTGCATTCAGAATATTTTGATAAACCAGGAAAAAAAATGATGTGACCAGCACATGGCTTTCCCTAAAGACTCAAATTCATTTTTTCTTAACTTCTTTCATAACCTATTGAATTGAGTTTAATTGCACAGAATAATACGTATATTTATTTAAAATAACATTCAATTATATATACAGTTTTAAAACATTTTTTTTCTTCATCTTACGACTTATCGCATTACGAAACCTCGCCATCTTGCAAAAATTGTCAAAAAAATTAAATACCTCGAGAACAGTTGGCCTAAAGAAATGAGATTGATCTCATTTTGTCGTCAGAAACTATGTATGAAAGAAACATTTAATCAATACAGTTAATCATATTTAATTTTATATTACAGATTATTTTGACGGATCATTTTGAAAAAAAAAAAAAAAAAAAAAAGGTAGAATATTATTTTCGAATCGTATCAAAATCTAATCAACATCAGGGTAGCGTATAAGTGACTTACTTGCCAGATGCTGGTGAAATTTTCTCATACAGTTTTAGAGCTAGAGTGGTTTCATACATTGCACAGACACACTAACAAACACACACAGACGCCAAGCTGAAAACAAATTTTTCGTGTTCTGGAGGGCTCAAAACGTGTAAATACGCAAAAAACAAAACGTGTAAATTCGTCGAAAACTCGAGTTCCGATTTCCGACATGATTTCAATACTTTCACTATTATATTTCCATGCATTGTAGGGAAAGTAAAATAGTAATAATAATAATAATAATAATAATTGAATGAAAAACTGTTTCATAGTTTACATTACAGATTACTAATTTATCTAACATTGTAATTTAAAGAACATCTCATCGTATTTCAATGGATTTATTAATGTTACCTAATAAAAAAAAATCATTTCAAATTTCATGGAAATCGTTTAATTCTTTCGCTCAAATTCACTGTGAGAAAAGAAATATTTCAAAAGTATCTTTTTAAAGAAAAAAAAACGCATAGAATAATTATTTTTGTAAATTAACAATAACATAGTACAGAAAAAATCTGATGTGGGCAGCACATGATTTTCCTTATATAATGCAATGAATTTACTACTTTTACAGCAAAAAAAAAAATAGGTTATTCTTATTGTATATACTTATATTCTTTCCAAGATATTGAATTTCCATTAATAAGTCGTCATTTTCATTGATTTAGTGTCATTTTTATCCATTTGGCGAGATTTTCATTAATTTGGCAACATTTAAAAAGTCGCCAAGTTGGCAACATTCCGTCAAATTCATCGCCAAAATCTCGTCCAGCGTTATGGACGGAGAAATAAGTTATTCTTATAGCAGATAAATGCTATTGGCGTTCAAATACAAATGTATCTTTTCTTATGAATGGAACAAGCTAGATCCACGAGAATGATGCAAATAAATTTATAGCATGATATTACATATGAAAATTGAACATGTTTCTCAACAGTTAATATTTTTTTTTTTAATTTATGGTTTATTTTATAAATTTATTTGAAAAATGTGCAATATCTCGAGAACGGTTCATGCTAGCGTTCTAAAGTTTATGTCAATCGTTTTCTAAGGAAAAATTACATAAGAAATGTCTAGTTGCGTAACTTTATTAAAGGTTTTGATTTTTTGATGATTTTTTCAAAATGTCACTCGAAAATTTAGGGGGGTTCTGAACATTCGATTGCGTTTAAAAACAATAGGCTTCCAGTATTCACGGATTGTGATTTTTGTACCAAATTTCATTCAAATCGCTCCATGCGTTCGTGAGATATCGTCTCCCCACACACACACACACACACACACACACACACACACACACTTTCTCACACACACAGACATCACCTCAAAAATGTTTGATTCGTGATCAGGAATGCTTGAAACGTGCTCTCCCGTCGAAAACTCGAATTTTCGACCCCGTCACAATACTTTTCTTATACATTATGTATATAAGGAAAGTAATAAGCCTGTTCTGAGTAGATACATATGTTCAAATAAAACAATAATACAGGTACATAAATTAACAATAACATATATAGACAGAAGCAAATCTGTCCTGAGTAGATGCATGTTCAAATAAAATTATCATACTCACAAATACTGATCACAAAAGCAAATATCGTTCGATAATATGCTTAAAAACCATCCAAAATAAAACAAACTTCTGAAACTCTTAAAAAGAAAGGTTAAGAAACTAAAGGTGGAATATATCGAAGTAATGAAGCTAATCTTAATAACTTAATTATGCAAAAAAGATTCAATTAATTTGAATAATTCTCATAAATTCGATAAAGATACGAAGACACCTACAGATGGTGTATGTCTAACAAAAGATTAATTGCATAAAACTGTACCCAGATTAATTATATAAATTAACTAATTATGCTAAAAAAATAAAGACATTTATTGAGATAATTTTCCGCGTTCCTATCTGAAGAAGGTTCAAAGAAAATGATATAAAAAAAAACTAAGAACATATACTTAATTGCAAATAAAAAAGATGAGTAGATTTTTCACAGTAATTATAGAATCTGTTACATTTCATTTTAACATAATTTAGCAATATCTTGAACTTGGTCTGATAAATCAACTGGAAAAATGAATATTTTCTATTATGTTAACTTAACCTGCGTACTGCGCTGGAAAGTGCTAGAATACAGTTATAATAAAAAAAAAGTTGCAAAATTATTTAACGCAATGAAGTTTGTTAAAGGTAAATAGTAGATAGATATAGCTAAATGCACCAACAAACTTGTTTTAAATATGCGGTATGCAGTTTACCGATAGATCAAATGTATTCCGAGATAGATCAAAGAGTCAATTTAAAATCTCAAGGTCAATCACAGAAAAATCACAATTTATACAATACGTAGGTCTTCCACATCCACATAAAGCTAGATTAACAAATCAAGTTCTTACACGAGCAGTTCGTCAACCTAATTGCAAGGTCACAAGGTCAATCAAATCTAAATCACACTTTACGTAATATGTAGCTCTTCCAAAAGACGATTAACAAATTAACTTCTTACACAAAAAGATTGAGAGTCAATCTAAAATTATGAGGTCAATCAAAGCTAAATTACATTTTATATAATACTTAACTTTTTCACATCCAAAACTAGATTAACAAATCAAGTTCTTACACGAGCAGTTCGTCAACCTAATTGCAAGGTCACAAGGTCAATCAAATCTAAATCACACTTTACGTAATATGTAGCTGTTCCAAAACACGATTAACAAATTAACTTCTTACACAAAAAGATTGAGAGTCAATCTAAAATTATGAGGTCAATCAAAGCTAAATTACATTTTATATAATACTTAACTTTTTCACATCCAAAACTAGATTATCAAATCAAGTTCTTACACGATATTATTAAGGATTTCGGTAACATTTTGCCAAAACGTTAATGAAGTTTATGTTGCAGGAAAATAGACGATTATTTGCAAGTTAAAAATTAATGTACGGGAAAAATGAAGGTACCTATTTTGATCTATATTTGAAATACTCATGTTACCCAATAAAATAGAAATGTAGATGATATATAATACCAAATATATTGAACTATTTAGACTAAGTATTTTAGATTGTGTGAAAGGAATATGAAAAATATAAAGTTCAACGCTAACAAAGTACGATGGTGAATGAATTTCAAATCAAAATATCATGTTAACTTGCTTTAGACTTCATTCATTTCAGAAAAACAGTCTTTTTCTATACTACAGCACATTCAAAGGCTAAAGAAAAGAAATATCATGAAATGTCGTCCACTAGATATCTTACAGCATTTGTTTTGAAACTATTTGCATGTTTAAAATTCAAAATATGTGCTTATTTGTTCATCTTCTTGAGGATCGATATTTATCATTTTCTTGTAAAATAAATTTTCTTAACTTATTTATTAACTGCATTTCTAAATGTGCGAAAAACATCGTATTTGCTGATGTAAGGACGATATTTTATAAAGATTCCTACAAAAATTCCACGACAGGCGACACCGGCAGAATAAACTATACAAGTGTTTATTTGGAGTTCATAAAATAGAGTAAAGTCATAAACCCTGAGTTGGCATCTTAAATCTGGTAAGCTTCTTATTTAACAGTTTCACAACTTTCTAAGCATCTCAGGTAATCTTGTTATGCATTTTTCTAATATCAGGCGGACTTCTTTATAATATCTTTAAACGACGTTAAAAAATATACACAAATATTTGTATATTCTCAACATAATTTTTCCCCTAACACTTAAATTACGTTGAGAACGCACAACAGCATTTGTATATTCTCAACATGATTTTCCCGTCGTTTAAGTTATGCTACGAGAATTCACAGCAACATTTGAATGTTCTTAACACAATTTTAACTGCCATTTGAATTTTTTCCCGTCAAAGTGGATGAATTTTAACTGCCATTTGAATTTTTTCCCGTCAAAGTAGATGAAATTTTAACTGCCATTTGAATTTTTTCCCGTCAAAGTAGATGAATTTTAACTGCCATTTGAATTTTTTCCCGCCAAGGTAGATGAATTTTAACTGCCATTTGAATTTTTTCCCGTCAAAGTAGATGAATTTTAACTGCCATTTGAATTTTTTCCCGTCAAAGTAGATGAATTTTAACTGCCATTTGAATTTTTTCCCGTCAAAGTAGATGAATTTTAACTGCCATTTGAATATTTTCCCGTCAATGTAGATGAATTTTAACTGCCATTTGAATATTTTCCCGTCAATGTAGATGAATTTTAACTGCCATTTGAATTTTTTCCCGTCAAAGTAGATGAATTTTTACTGGAATTATTAACATATTGTGTCTTACACAGAGAAACAATTTTAGATTTACGTCATTTGGCGCAGTTCATGTCATCTTCAAAAGCACTTATAAACAACAAGCTTAGACTCAGTAATTATAAATGCATGCAGGTTAAAAATTCTAACAATGCCACTTACTTTTTCCTTGCATACCTAGTAGCTTGTTGTGGTATCAGGGAATGAAAAAAAGTAAGTAAAGTTGAACATATGTATGTTCACAGAAGGTGGCTTCTCTATGAAAAACCTCCCCCTCATACTTTAATTTTTCCATCAGCAATATTTTTTCCTCTATTACCTTCTGCCTGAAAGGTGCGAGAGAGGCGGGTGTAATAACAATAATAATCATCTATTGTTTTGGAATTAATCCTGGTAACAATGAAATTAGCGGTCGCGCTAATGGTTTTTGATATTCCATTATGAGAGGGGGGCTTTTTCCTTAATTACGCGTTATTTAATTAGGGGGAGAAATTAGGATAATACAATTAACTGGGGAACGTCGGGCAGCTTTTTGTGCTTCATTGCCGAGTGGAAAAAAATTCTGAAGAATTGCAAAAAAAGATGAGGTAGATACATCAGCAGTCTTTGTACGATTAGGAAAACATCTTGCAAAACGATTAAGAAAGATTCCATTTTTTTTTTACCGCCTTTTCTTCAGCTTTACGGCGATTGTTATTTTTGAATTAATTTCTGCTTTCATAATAACTATAAGGCGAGAGATGGGTTTTTTGATACTAAAAGGCTTTATTATTTTCGAATGAAAATGACAAAAAAATAAAACTGTCGTATTAAATGCAATTTCTTTGTCATAATTTTGCTGATTCGATTTGTCTGAGGGTTTAATTGTTTGTTGAGAGGTGTGTATGCATTTTTTTACAGCAAGGTTGCCATTTTCATTTTTGAATGTTAAAAAAACGGGTGCCAAACATAAAAGCTGATTTATCTGGGTAAGTGGCAATTTTTAATTAACTAAATTGCGAATACGAAGATAAAATCAGTGGAAATGCTTAAATAAAATTTAAAACTTTTTTTTTAAATGGCAAAATTAAAAAGAATGAGACAGTTGTTTAAAATTTTGTTAACATTTATTTAAATTAATATCATTTGTAATGAACAGATTGCATAAATATTTTTATTAATATTTCTGACAATTTACATGTTAGTAAAACTCTTGGTTAGCATTTCCGCAATGCAGTATGAGCTATTGATTATTCTTATATCACCACAGAGAATTAAAGGATCGTTTTAACTTCTTTCTCAAATTTTAAAGAATAACTTTTCGAAGTCGTGATAAATTGGACAATTAAATATTTGGAGTGTGAAGCTTCAGTCGACTTTCGCATACACTCCTATTCTATATGTCCTTTTGCATCTTAATCAACATAAAAAAAATGTGATCCTCGTTTATAAATTATGTTTTTAAAAAATTCGTAAGAATTTATTTAAAAAAATATTTTTATTAATTTGACAACAGATTTTTCTCATCGATGAACAAGATATATTCGACTGATTTGTGTTAACATATATTTTCACTCTTTGCAGTCCTGCGAGGAGTTGGCGTAAACCATTTTGAGATTTCATAACTTTTTGGGGAAAAGGAAGATTATTTCTTGTACTTGCCAGGGAATTTTTTATTCCCCCCCCCCCCCCAAGAAACGGTGATGTAGTATATGGAGATCATTTTAACTTCGCTGTGGATGTCAAAGGTATCATAACAGTCTTTATTAGAACAGATGTCAAATGTAACTATAAGCAGTTGCCAACCTAAAAAAATAGTGTTTAAAGAATTTATACAAAAAACCTGGGTCTAGATATTTTTTTTTCTTTCTGATAATGATTGTGATACAAGTAGAATTAAAACACTGCGGAATTTAAATATATGAGAAAATCAAGTGAAGACTCACAATCCAGATATTTCACTTACAGTTTCCGTCTCCTATTCCAAAAAAGTGACCACCTCCTTTGGCTGCTTTTATAGATAAACTTTCTTCCCTCTTTGGATAAAAATCGCTGCTCTATCACTAAAAACAACACCGCTCCACGGACAGATCCTTCCCTCTATTGAATTGGACACCAACACCCATCTCAATTGATTCCTTTTTTCCATCTTTTTTGAGACGGAAATGAGAAGAAAATTCTTACCTTCATTGATCCTTCACCCCACCATCAATCTGTACTCACAATTCAATTTCCTGGCCCTTCAAGAACCGGCCGATGACACCACTAAATAAAATGACAGAAGAGGGGAAGTAAATATAATAAAGTGAAGGTATTATTTTACAGCCCGTGTTTCTTTCTCGAATTTTGCTTTATTTCGGGAAGGATGAAACAATAAGACAATATTTATCTGCGAGGTTTGCGTGTAGTAGTACTCTTTTGTTTATTGGTATTGTTGTATATGGAGTGGGCGATATTTTAGCAAATCATACGACATTTCGCTGGTTTTGTGGTATGAAATATTTCCTTGATCTTGGCGATTTTTAAGAATGTTCAAAGATGCGTCGCACAAATACATATAAGACAAGGGTGGTACAAAATTCTTTTTTTTTTTTCAAAATATATATTTGAGCTTGTGCAGTCGAACAAAAAATTAATAAATACGACAAAAATTGGAAATATATCAGATCGAGTCTATATTATACGTTCTCGGAAGTTGATTACAATAAAAGGGCTGCTTTTGATCTTTGAAACTGACAGGCAAATGCATGGAAACAAAGAAAGGGAATACGTTGTTAGGTATATCACAAAAATAATACAAGAAATATCCCGTTGGGATCGCACATAAAGGAAATATGCTGTTTAATATCACAAATAAAGGAAATATGTTGTTTACTATCACAAATAAAGGAAATATGCAGTTGGGTATCACAAAGATAATAAAAGAAATATGCTGTTGGGTATGACAATGGTAAAAAGGAAATATGCTGTTGGGTATCACGAAGGTTATAAAGAAAGTAAGATGGGTATCACTATAGTAATAAAGAAAATAAGCTGTTTGCTTATTATTAATATATAGCACACAATAACTAGATTCCATACGTACTGATGTCCTCGAAAATAATAGTACATATAAGAGACAATGGCAACCTTTTTGAGTCAGTAGACCAAATGAATGACATAATTTTGAACTTATTGGGGCAATATTCGATTTTTATGAATAATGGTTAAAATTTACATACACTCGAACCTTTATTTAATGAGTACTCGCATAACATAGCACTTTAAAAAATATATTAGAGGTATTAAAAAATATACGGAAAGATGCGATCAATGTAATTAAAATTACACTACCATTACAGGTAACATAACAGCATTCATGAACAAGTTATGCGCTTATTATGCGTTTTACAGCATGGAATAGCGGATACCTGCAATAGAAGCAAAAATACTTGTTATATGTAATGATTTGTCTCAATTTAAGGAATAAAATAGTCTCAATTGGTTTATCCGTCATCCACTTATCCTTTAGAATTAAAAATATTTTTACACTTCTTAAATTTAATTTTACACCTTATGAAATTTCCTGCTCTAAATTTTGACTCACTGCACCACCTATTAAGATAGTGGTCAGCGGTTTCCATTTTGTAAGTGGAATTTAATTTTTCGCCACATTAACCCCACTGAAACATAAAAATACGAATATATCTCGGTAGCAAACAATAACAATACAATAACTGCCAACGAATTAATTGCTAAAAATAGATCACTAATTCTCTAAATATACACAGATTACTTTTTAATGACCCCAAACATTCGTAAATATTTATCCAGAGAAAGAAAAAATAATGACCCCCTGAAACTCCAAACAAGGACGAAAATAATAGAAACAATTCGCACATTCCACGATTACAAAACTCGGAGCCCATACCCAGAAAGTTTCCAGCCAAAGCCAGAATTCCAAAACACCCCGGAATCGACAATTAATTGCAGCAGAACCATATGAAAATGAGCGGCCTAATAAATTCGAAAACGCAACTCAAAGTTCGGAAAGCATCATCATTTGCCATCAAATAATTTGCCTAAAATTTGCATCCTTAATCGCCGGCATCAGACATTAAGTATTCGGCTTCAAATTTCCAACTGAGTCATTAGAAGAAGGAAGGACTGAGATCAAGGGATTTAACCCACTAGAGTGACGATTGCTGTGCAGCAAAACCATTAGGACCCCTTTAGTCGGACTCCCATGAGCTGCAGTTACCAGCAAAAATAAAGCTTAAATGGGGCTGTATTCAGCGTGATCAGGCTAGAAGTTGTAGAACATCAGTGACGGATTTTAGATAGATAGTGAAGTCGCAGTTTAAATCATTAACGAAAGTTTGTAGAGAACTACAGTTCCAAGAAAAACAGAAGTTTAAAGTAATAATAGTTGTGTTTAATAAGTTTAATTTAGGCAAAAGAGATAATGCTAAACAGGCAGTATTTGTTATTCGAGTAACTTTAGATTTATATATGTTATTTGCATCAGTGACTTATGTGCTTAAATAATATATTTCATTTCAATTCAAATTGATTTAAATGAATGTTCCCAGCCATTTATTACGATTGCACAATTATTATTTTTTCATGAATGATTCTTAATCAGTTTATATTTTACTAATAATGTTTTGAAAAAATCTGATGTGGGCAACACATGACTTTCCTTATATAATGTAATGAATTTACTACTTTTACACAGTAGAAAAATGGGTTTTTCTTATAGTAGATACTAATATTCTTTCCAAGATATTGAATTTTCGATAATTAGTCGTCATTTTCATTGATTTAGCGTCATTTTTATCTATTTGGCGATATTTTCGTTAATTTGGCAACATTTCAAAAAGTCGCCAAGTTGGCGACATTCCGCCAAATTCTTCGCCAAAATCTCGCCGAGCGTTATGGATGAAGAAATAAGTTATTCTTACAGCAGACAAATGACTACTGGCGTTCAAATACAAAAGTATTACTCAAAGTATCTTTTTCAATGAATGGAACGAGCTAGATCCACGAGAATGAAGTCACCCAATTTATCGTATGGTATTACATATGAAAAGTGAACATGTTTCTCAATAGGAAATATTTATTTTTTATTTTATATAACTTTTTGATAATTTTTTTGAAAAATGTGCAATATCTCGAGAACAGTTTGTGTTAGCGTTCTAAAATTTATGCCAATCGTTTTCTAATGAAAAATTACATAAGAAATGTTTATTTGCGTAACTTTATTAGTGGTTTTGATTTTTTGACGATTTTTTCAAAATTTTATTCGAAAATTTAGGGAGGTTTTGAACATTCGATTGCGTATAAAAACAATAGGCTTCCAGTGTTTATGGATTGTGATTTTTGTACCAAATTTGGTTCGAATCGGTCCATTCGTTCGTCAGTTATCGTCTCCACAGACTCACTGACACACACACACATACTTTCACATACACACACACAGACATCACTTCAAAAATGTTTGATTCGTGATCAGGGATGTTTAAAATGTGCTCTCCCGCCGAAAACTCGAATTCGAATTTTCGACCCCGTCACAATACTTTCCTTATACATTATGTATATAAGGAAAGTAAACATGGCTAAAAATTGTTATGTAGCAAAATGATTAAGAACCCACGAGACCAGCAAAAATAAAACTTACATAGGAATGTTTTCAAAGGGATCAGGCTAGAGAAGTTGCAGTGGCATATTTTAGATAGATAATGAAATTCCAGTTGAATTATGAAATCATTAACGAAAGTTTGTAGAGAGCTTCAGTTAAAGAAGAACAGAAGTTTAAAGTAATAAAAATTTTGCTTAATTAAATTTAAGCATATGCTAAACAAGCAGCGTGTATTTATAATTCGAGTACATTTAGGATTAATTTTATTTACATCAGTGAAAAGTATCGTTTTGAGGAAACCAGTTTTAAAAATATGTATTCAACTGTAAAAATTTAATCCAATGCAATTATTACATTATTCGGTTTATTTATGATTTAAAATCTGTTTTTTTTTCTTAAATAAGTAATTCTTAATAAATTTCTATCTTACAAATATCACATTAGAAAACTGGCTATCTGAAATCAAAAATTGCACACATTCTTGATTTTGACATATTTAAATAACCATCTCACGCTAAGCGGGGCTCGAGTTTTATACTAAAATATTTCTTCGGGCTCCAGACGGGTTCGAGCACTGATACTATGGAGACGAGCCGAAGCGGGCTGGGTAAAATTTCAACCCATGTAGACGTCTATCCTGTGTGCGCCACTGATCAGAGCACTTAGAAATCAATATGATGTGGTACCAAAGACTTCATCTAAAGCAAGGGATAACAAATCTGATTCATAGTCTACTTCTCCGACGTATCACCTACTTCTCATACATCCCCCTCCTCCCAACCATTATGTAATTTCTTTCAACAAAACCACATCGTGAACAACATCCACACAGTCATCCTCCCATCCCCTGACTAGCGAAAAGGCCCGTCAGTTGTTGCAATATCCACCCGACCGAACACGTAGAACGTTTCACTACGTGACCCCCTCATCTGAATCTTCAGAGCATCCCTGTCAAGAACTGTCACCCGAACATTTACATGAAAATCGGGTAAGTCAAATCTGGCCACTCCCAGCTGAAGGGGTGGTCAACACAATTTCGAAGATGATCGGTAGTACTACCCTGGGAAGTATGAATAGCAAACCCATCCAGGACTCAACGAACCACGTAATGTGATTATGCATAGGGGTGGAGGACGCTTTGCACTAAAACTAATAAGGAAGAATTTGATTCAATTGTCGCCAGGGGGAAAAAGAGATGCACTGTGATGAAAAGCTATACCCTTTTATGGCGCATTTCTGTGGGTGAAAATGTTTGGAGAGTGTAGCTTCTCTCTGAGCTTGACAATCATTTTTTCAATATCATTTCAGAGCTTCTTGTTTTACATAAAGCCGGCTCTTCGGGTAAGAGATTTCATAAATATTTACAAATGCGATGTGAACGTAGAGAAATTAAAACTGAAATGGCTGTAGTAAGTGTCTAAAAGAGTTATGAGTAAGTAAAATATACTGAAACAACATAATAGCAACAGCAAGATTGAAATGTTGTTTTTCAGAAGCTAAAACAGGAAGGATCAAGAATGAACTTTGGTGGAGCTGAATATTTCTCTTAAATTTGAAAACCACAAAGTGTTTTCGATTCAGTATCCGAAAAGTAACAGAAAGATAGAAGTGATAGAAAACATTGAATTATTTCATAAAAATTTAAAAGCGTTCAATTTTTTTATATTCATTTAAAATAGTATTTGATATTTATAATAACAGAAATTTAAAAAATGATTAAAATATTTATATAAAAATATTTAATTTCCATACTCAAAAATATTTAAATGATATCATGATATCATACAATCACTAAAGATGTTTAGCTATTTATTCTAAAAAACATTTACTATTTTATTACATAATATATCGATTAAAATGACGAGTGGAAGTTTGAATTAAAAAAAAAAAACTAAACATTAGAAAAAAAATTCTAGAAAATTCATTGTCATTACTTTTATTTTTACCATACAAATTTTGATTATGTCTTGGAAGTAATTGATTAAAACGACAAGTGAAATTTCGGATTTCCAGATAGTAAAAAATATAATCAATAAAATTCGTTAATTATTCTTCTGTTTAAACTGTCAATTTTGATTACTTGAAAACATTTAATCAGAAATCGAGAAAAAAGTATTAGCGGAAAGTATCCAATCAGGCCGGCACTATAAATTGAAAGGCACTATAAATTGAAAGTTGTTTTTCCTAAACCACTCTTATCACATTGTAGAAACGTTTTTACAGACAAAATTAATATTAAATCGATGAAAAAAATTATGTCGTATATCTTGACTATAATTTATTAAAGTGACAAATGAAATTTTGAATTTTCAGAGACCAGAAAATAATAATAAAAAATAAATTCATTGTCACTATTTTTGTTTTTAAAATGTCAATTTTAATTACTTAAAAACATTTAGTCAGAAATTTGAGTTAAAAGGAAATCGACAAAAAATGTCAAAGCAAGCGATCACTTTGAATGAAATGAGAGTTGTTTTTCCTTCACATATAAAAATGAGATCACTATAAAAATGAGAAAAAATATGTGTGATATGTGTATCTTGGTAATAATTAATTAAGGTAAGAAGTAAAATTTTGGATTTAGATTGCAAATATTAAAAAATAATTCACAAAGTTCAATGATATTATTATTTTTTTATGTCAATTTTGATTACTTTAAAGCATTTAATCACAAACTGAGTAAAAAATAAATCTACAAAAAGCATCAAAGTAG
The DNA here is from genome assembly GCA_951213105.1 of Amaurobius ferox. NCBI lineage: Eukaryota > Metazoa > Arthropoda > Arachnida > Araneae > Amaurobiidae > Amaurobius > Amaurobius ferox. The sequence continues at coordinate 29,108,285 of OX578137.1, forward strand.
GCGAGACATTTAAAATCCAAGTTGTTTCTCCTACACCACTCTTAGCACGCTGTGGAAACACTTTTACAGGCAAAAATTATATTAAAAAAGGGGGAGGGGAATATGTGCGATATCTTGGCAATAATTGATTAAATTGGCAAGTGACGTCTTGAATTTTCAGTTATTACAAATTAATTTTTAAAAAGTCATTGTCATTATTCTTGTTTTTAAAATGTCAATTTTGATTACTTGAAAGCATGTAATCATAAATTGAGTTAAAGTTATTTCTACTACAGCACTCTCCTACGTGAAAATTATTTCTCCTTCACCAATCTTATCACACAGTATAAATACTATAGGCAAAATAAATATCTCGAAAAATATCCCATTAATCAATTAAAAAATCCATAAATCAATCCCAATATCCATAAATCAATCCCAAAATAACCCATTAATCAATTTGAAGCAACAAGCGTTATACCATTAATTGAACAAGCAACAAGGAGTAAATGCATGGTTTTCACAAATTTTCTCCTACACCAGAGTAATCACAGAACAAAAACACTTTTACAGGTAAAGTAATATTCCAAGAAAGAAATCCCTTAGCATACGTATATCTTAGAATGACGAGTTGAATGTGAAATTAAGAATTCTCTAATAAATATTTGCTTACTAAATATAAATAATCACGAAGAAAAAAAATTCTAGAACCAATGTCTTTCCGTCATGTAAAACTTATTTCTAAATAGTTACTTCAATTGGTGGCATATGGGTCACAATACAAAACCACTGATAAATGCGGAGCTAATGTCCTTCCTGTATCACTTATTTTTATATTTGCTTGAGCAAAAAAAATTTTATATATAAGTGACGAATATCAACCACAGATACAAAATTCTGAAGTCAATAATTCCTCAGAAATTTATATCTGTGGAATTAATAGATAACAGTAGTCTTACTTAAATCTAAAGCTAATCTCCTTTCTGTATTATTTACTTCTACATATTTGTTTGAACGAAAAAATGTGCAACATCAACCACAAATACAAAATTCTGAGGTCAATAACTTCTCTTCCTTTATATTTTTCTAAATATTTACACGAAGAAAATTATTGGGGACGTAAAGGATTACACATATTAGCCAAAGATAAAAATTTTAAAGTCGCTCTCCTCTATCTATTTTTAATTTTTATGAACAAAAAAAAAAGTAGGGACAAATGGATTATGCATATTAACCTATATTAACTACAGATAACATCATATGGCCACTCTCTATACACTTATTTCTAAATATGTGCGTGAACAAAAAAGTGGGGATATATGGGTTACAAATACTACCCACATATAAAATTTTGATTTATTACTTTCTTCATCTACCACTTTTTTCTAAATATTTCTTAAAGAAGATATTATGGAAATACTAATCAGTGCAATTAAAATTCAAAATCGAATAACGCCTTTTCATTTGATACTTTTCTAAATATTTACTTAAAAAAAAATTGGAATATATAGGTTAGAGATATTAACCAGAAATAACATTTATAGAGGCAATCGTTCTCCTTAATTTATTATTTGTTATTAAATATTCGCTTGAATAACTAAATGCGTATGTGTGCTACGCTTTTAACCTATATTAACCATAGATAATAAAAAAAAAATGCTAGAACCAATCTCTTCCATATATCACTTATTTCTAAATAATTGCTTCAATAAAAAATAATATGAGATTACAAGTATGCACCGATAAAATTCAAAAATCTATAATTCTGCATTATCTACCACTTTTTTCGAAGCATTTACTTAAATGGCAAAAAATCATATATATGGACATGAATATATTAGACACAGATAAAATTCTCGGACCAATAACTCTCCCTCATCAATCGCTTATTCCCAGTTTAACAAGGTACCCAAAATTTCCTAATCTCCTTCATAAACATATTTATTTCTCATTTACTGCTGAAATATAACTAACCAAGAATGCTCTTCCCTTTGCCGCTGGGACAACTACAAGTGCCACTCTGATTTCCCAAATCCATACTGACCGCTACAAATTCTAAACGAACGCCAGAACCAAATCTTCAATCCCGGCCCCACCGCGACTAAATATTTACCGATGCCTTTATTATGCAGATGGGGGGTTAATTATCTGAGAGCAGCTAGGGACTTTTAGTACTGCAGACAGAACGGAGAAGAGAACGAAAGGGAGAGGGAGAGAAAGAGAAGTAAAAAGGGCAGCGAGCAATTCATCCAAATGCGAAGAGAGCTAATCGCGTTACTTCCGCAGGGCTTATCATTGATTCTGAGTCGAATGCGACGCTCGCGGACCCTTGCTTTATGATGCAGGAGTAACGATTCCGCATGGTCGCAGAAACCTTCATAACCTTCGTCCGTCGGCTATGATGTCCCTCATCCAGGATGAAGATGCGGAGCAAAGTGAGATGAATTAAGAGGATGGGGATGATCATCACCTTCAAGGATCGGTGAGAGTTAAATGCTTAGAGCGTTTATTAAATTGCGCGGCTGAAGAATCATGAACACTGAAAGATGATATTACAAAGTTTCTGTCGAATGAGTCGGTATAGCGTATTCTTAAAGTATTAGTCGCTAGGTAAAGTTAAAGTATTAGTCGTTATAAAGTATCCGCAAAGTATTAGTCACTACAAAGTATCCGTCATAAACATAATGCGGTAAAAAATATATAGTATCCTCTGAATACAGTGAGTGCGCTCCCGTATAGAATGACGAAGAAAGAGCAAGCACAATGAGATAAATTGGGAGGATGGGGATGATTGTCACCTTCAAAGATCGGTGCGAGTTAAAAGCTTAGAGCTTTTATTGAATTGTGCGGTTGTAGGATCATGATCAGTGAAGGAAGATATTGCAAAGTTTCAATCGAATTGGTCATTATAACGTATATTCTTAAAATATAAGTCATTATAAATTATTGATTGTTATAAAGTATCCGTAAAGTATTAGTTGATATGAAGTATTCGCAAAGTATTAGGCACTATAAAGTATCCGTTGTAAATATAATGTCGTAAAAAATATATAGTATTCTCCGAATACAATAGTTCCCATGTAGGATGACGAAGCGGAACACAATGGGATTAATTGGTAAGGTGGGAACGATCATGGCCATCAAGGATGGGTGCGAATTTACTTAGCGAGTTTCTTGAATTGTGCGGCTGTGGAATTATGAACACTGAAGGATGATCTAGTAAAGTATATGTTGAATTAGAGTTGGTCGTTTTAAAATACTCACAGATAATTGGTGACAAAAATTTTGCCATGCTAATGTTTCTTTGAAATAATTGCTAATGTTTTTTAAGAAAAAAATTTCTTTGAAATATCTATTTCAGAAGATCTGCTATAGATAGAGCTCAGATGGTGACTGATTTGGATTCAGCATCGAATGCTGGAGGATGTTGAGGATTCACTAAGAATTCACGGTTAAAGAAGAAAGAATAACTTTTCATTGTAGAAAGGGAATTTTTTTTTTCAGGGACTGCTTAGATTTTTGTTTTTAAATTGCCACTCACCCAAGCGCCAACTGTCTGCGATTCCATGTTCCAATATTAGCTGACTGATAAACATGAATGTCAAAGTGGATCTTTGATTAATTAAAATCTGGATTAAAAAAACTAACAACTTTTTTAATATTCCAGCTTTTAAATAATTTTTGAAATTTATCTGTCCACCCCCCCCCCCCCCTCGTTCAAACCCAAAACCGAGATTCTAACTTTATTTTTGACCGAGAAGATAGCTTTTCCCTAACCCTTGTTTTTCCCTCGAAAAGAGGAGTTTTTTTATACAGATATTTAGAATCCTCTTCAATTTTTCAAATCTTTCAAACTACACTTTTGCTATACTTTCGAGTCAGTTTGAGAAAAAAAAACGCGAGCATCTGGGCCAAGTAGGGACTTCGGAATAGAGAGTATATACAAACATACGCGATCCTCTTTAAATAGTATAGATAACTAGAGAATCGGGGCAATCTCGTAACTTTCATCGCGAAACAAGTGGACATTCGATCTCTGAGCCAAACTATATACATTTTTTAAATTGTATTTTCTGCATTCACATCTACTCAATATACGCTGTATAACATTTAATTTGATCCAAATCGCATCACCAATTTTTGAGAGTACGAAATTTCACTAATTTTGACAAAACTCCGTTTTATAGTTCAACTATATACATTCATTTTTGTTCATTCACGTGTACCTAATATATTAAACTTGCCGCCCAAATTTGGTCCAGTTCGCATGAGTGACTTTTGAGATTGCGAAATGTCAACGATTTGATACCCACACGTCTACGTACACACACAGAGAGAGAGAGAGAGAGTGAGTAAGAGAAAAAGAGAGAGTTGTTTTGTATCTAGAAATATATTTTTGATGGAAAATCGATTTGTGATTTCATCACGATCACTGAAAGGGTATAATGATCTTCTTTGAAACTTTAAAATGGCCATTCCCGTGGAGAATGAAGTGAGGAATTTTCATAAGTGGTGTGTTGACGACGTCATCGTCACACGGCAATCATACAATGACAAAAATGATCCACGCATTCATCTCAATAACTAATTAAATACTGTACTTTCTAAAAACATGACAGACATACTTATCCAAAAAGCAAGAAAGTCGAAAAAAAATATTCCACCGATAAAACTATAAAATCCCAAATTTAACACGGTAAATAAATTTCCATAACAGCTCTTTTATAATTCTTTCATTATTATTAGAACTCTTCAGACTTATTACGCATGCATATTATTCATAGTTTCTCTTTATCCCGGTACAATAAACGTAAATAAGTTTCCTTTGAACCCTCGATTTATATTCGTTTGTCAAAGATATTCGTCTTAAAAAACAACATTAGTATAAGAAAAGATCTTCCCAAAGAACTTAGCCCAGGAGCGCTCTGAAAATAACACCGTGTAGTTATACACATTTCGACGTAAAAAGGGGGGAGGGCGTAACTGGGGAGGAGGCGAAGAAAGAAGTTTTGAAGGAAGCGACTTTTAGTGGAACAAGACAATTTGCATGCGAAAACAATAACGAAGAGTTAGCTCTGCCCCAGATTATTGAAATGAGGGGGAAGACAAGGTATTATTGGGAACTCCTCCAAGTCCACCTGATTAGACGGTCCGCAAAAATGCCCTAAAATTACTTACGGAATATAAATTTGAAAAATGGAAAGTTTGCCTTTTACCATTAAAACCAGTATCGTAGAAATGTTTCCAAATGTCTTTAGCTGCGCTTTTATGTTTAGATGAATCATTTCTGCAGAGACGTTGCTGCGATTTTGTGTTTACCACAGTTGGAAGAATTTGGGCTCAGTTTGAATAATAATGCAATGAAATGGTAATTCCTAAATTAAAAGTTAGGAATTTATTTTTACCAACGATCATACGATTTTTACGGTTGAAATAATTTTTTTATTCATGTCTACTACTATTCACGCAGAGAAAACTTTTAGTAAAATTCTTTAGGGCAGCGAAATTCATTTCCTTACATTTTGATCCAAAACTATTAAAGTTGCATTCACTAAATTTAACTTTAACAAGAAAGATCAATCATGCATAAATCATTGATTATCAAACACTTTTTAACTGCAATGCAATTTCATTTAAACGTCTCTAAAATTCGATACATTCAGCGGTGATATTTTTAAAATTATCACAATACTACAAAAATTTATTATATTTGAAAACTTAAAACTTCCTCGAAAAAAAATGAACTTTATTCAAATGACGTCATCGAAATATAAATCGTCTTGCTTTCTATATAAAAGCAGTCAATATTTCATTAATAATATTTTATTCCATTCCCTTCATTCAGTGGTGATATTTTTAAAATTATCACAATACTACAATAATTTATTTTACTTAAAAACTTAAAACCATGGAGGCAAAAATACTTTCTAACTCCATGCTTAACACTTCATCGAAAAGGCAATACTGTAAACTCGTCTGCTTCTCTATGTAAAATCGATGAATGTTTCATTCATATCAGCTACATTCTAGACTCCCGAGCTAAATAATTTTGCGTTAAAAATATTCAGCAATTTTTATTTAACTCATCTTACAGCTTGATGTGTTGACATTCTGCATACGTTAAAATTAGGCTTCGTTGTAGAAATAATCAAAGATTAATGATCGTTTAAACTCAAAAATATTATAATTGCGTTGGCACAGCATATAGATGCACAGAAATTACGTAAAATTAAAGGGGTTTTAGGACGGATGCAACACTAAATATAAATTAAAAAGAACTTTAAAAATCGCGATTTTGACACTTGGAAAATATTTTATTTTGAAGTGGGTCATGTGATCTCTTTATATAATATGGGTGCAATTATTATTTTAATTTTTATTTTAAAAAATACCGAATATATTTTGCTGAATTTTTTTTATATATATTTTATGGGAAAATTTGAATATTTCCTAAACTGTTTGAAAAATTAGGTCCCATGGTGTTCAATGTATTTCACTTTTTTAACTTGGGTTCAGTCCAAAACTAATTGGTTGATATTATTCATTTACATTCCCATATGTCCCACAGACCGACAACATACTAAAATTTCATTTTGATAAAGTCATTTTTACGGCAGTTATCGTGCGAACGGACAAACCGACAGACAGACAGAATGAACAAAGTCATAACCACTTTTCAACTATGTTGTAAAGCGTTAAAAATGTAAAATTATCGTATGTAACTATTAATAGAATTTAGTTTCATAAAATATTTAACAAAATAGATGAACATTCTCCGGGCTTGTAAGCAAATTTCAAAAACAATATTACCATATTGTGGTAAAGTAGCAGATCGGGCTATATCTTTATATTATCTGCAATGTTATTTTACTACCTGCTACCACTTTTCCTATTTATCGAGATGATTTTTTACTAAAAGCTACGCCTATCATCATAATCTTAATAGCAGTTTTATATATAACTGTTATTATAATACTATTACCTTTTACACTAATTTGGTATATTTTGATCTTCTCGAGGCTCAGGGTAATTTAATTTTAAAAGGTAAATTAATGAGGGATTTTAATTTTATCTGGGGAAATTTCACACTTTAATCCCTAATCTAAAATGAGTAGAATCGCAGACAAGGAATGCCACAAAAATAAGGAAGTTTACAGCTTAAAGGGTATTTTCGATCTTTGTTAATATTATTGTGCAAAAACGACAATTATCTTGTTCATTCACGATGGATAAACGAGAAGAATCTACTGCTCTAAAGAGCTTCATGCAACAGACACTAAAAAATGGAATGTTTTTCAAATTCAATGTCAGTCTTCAAATAGGACAAAAACTAAACCGGTCCACTCTTGCTGTTATTGGACTTAAAGAATGATTTTGTGACTATAGATTTTTGATGTGTCCGTTCTTTGAATATTTTTTTTATCTACATTTGTTTAATTATTTAGCCAATGAGTAAAATAATATTGAAAAAACTGGACAGGATAAGTAAATAGATATATGATGCAATGAGCAAAAAAGTAAATAATAGAGTTCGTATGCAGCATAATTATGAACATTTTTGACAGTGATATTGTCCAATAACGTCAAAAGGGGATGTCCTTGATAAAAAACTTACTTACTTTTCAAAGGATTTTGCTTTTCTTGTCATCGGCACAATCTAGCAATAATGTTCAAAACTCTCAGAATAAACAGAATGAAAACGAACAAGTACTTTAACACTGTCAAGCGCCAGTTGAAAACCTCTGCATTAATAACTACATTCTAAATATTAAATATAATATATTATTTATTTATTAGATTTAAACTAATTTATTTATTAGATTTAACTATTATTTATTAGATTTAAAGAATTTAGTAATAATTTACTCGCAGTAGTAGAGTAAGTATTATGGCCACTAGTAACTGTTCTAAATTTAATAGGATTTTTATGAAATTTTGGAATAAGCACTATATAAGGAAATTTAAGATATTTATATTTAATATTTAAATCATTATACATATTGATAATTTTCAATTTAATACTATTGATGGAATGTAAATCAGGTTTAAAAAGACTATATTGGCCAAACCAGCAACCCTTTACATCTGAGAATGAATGTCCACAGGGATCATATTAAAAAATTTGACCATAAAGTCTTTAATGATCTCCCTACCAAAAATCAATTTGAATATCAGCACTTTGCTACACACGGATTTAAAAATGTATCCCTTCATATTTTAGATATTAAAATTTCACTCACGGATAGATTAGTATTTGAAAATTATTACATTAAAAAATATAAAACTCTCTTCCCCTATGGCTTAAATCAAATTTATAATAATAATAATGTTGTTAACAATAGTTTTGAATACAATTCTCATAAATCTTCAGTATATAAACATCTTTTTCATTATTCAAAGTCATCATCTCCTAGTAAAAAGCGATATAAGCGTGGCAAAGGAAAAAGTAACTTAAGTAAAACTATTGATTACAAAGCAGACATTTTGAAATTACAATATAATTATTCTCAAACTTTCAATTTTCTACCTGTTAGAACATGGTTATATAAAGTCAGAAAAAGCAAATTAAGTATTGTTTATACTCATTTTTTAAAATTAAAATTAACTCATGAGCATTTTAAACATTTATTTTTTGATCTGCTTCTTTCACGTACACATTTCTTAAATTACCACCTACTCCATTCACCAAATCCACATACTAAAATAGCTTACTGTGTAATCTCTTTTAAACACCCTATTCTTAATTCTCTTAACTTCAATAATTTATTTGCAAAACATAAGCACTTGTTACCAGTAAATGATATCAAAATACAAAAATCATTCAAATATAATTTACCAATTGGTAGAACTATTTACAATTACAATGAAGTTTCTAGGACATTAAACTCCGATGATCTTACATCATGTGTATGCAGCAATCAAAATCTTGCCCCTTTTGTCAACTCCACTCATGGTCACATTATTACTGGGGATCTCAGTATAGTTCAGGATGATATACTCAGGGATATTATGAATAAAGGGTCTAAATTTCGCATTCCATTCTGCCATCACCCTAAACAACTTCTTCAGTCTCTATCATTTGATTTTGATAAATTCATATATCAACTTGCTTGTTCACATTCTATTCCTATTGAAGCATTCAATCTATGGAAGTATACGACCTTACATCTACTTAAAAATGTTATTATAAACACTAAATTAACGAAGCCTAGGTATCCTTATAAACAACTCCTATCTGCTATCAAAGAACTACAACAACATTTTGTCATAACTTATGTAGATAAAGCTTCTAATAATTATGCCATCATTTGTAAAAAATATTATGTTTCTCTGTTACAGAATTACTTAAAAGATAATCAAATTTTTAAACCCATTAATAATCAGTCTATCCAAATCAAAACTAAAATGCTAAAATTATATACACAATTAAATATTAATTGTAAGTTTTTTAAATTTCCTTATGTTACTTTGGTTCCTAAATTCCACAAATCACCTCTCAGTTTTAGAACAGTCACTTGTGGACATAATACCTTTACCACTACAGCTAGTAAGTACTTGCTTAACTGTTTAAATCGAATTAATGAATCTCTTAAATTCAGGAATTCAGGATATTTCATTTTGAACAATAGTTTTGATTTAGTTAATCACCTTAGCAAGTTACCACAAATTCTTGGTTTCCAAACCTTTGATTTTAAAGACCTATTTAATAATATTGTCATTAAAGATTTACATAAAGTTATTATCTCTCTTTATCATGACTATATATCTTCCAATCATGATGCTTTTAATGTCAAAAATTTTCCTATGCTCTTGCACTTTGTGTTATACAACAATTATATTATCCAAGGTGATAACATTTATTTACAAACATCTGGTGTACCACAAGGTGGATGTAGTAGTAGTATACTAGCTAACTTATATCTTTATTATTATGAATGTCATTTTAACTCTAATTCATATATTATATATAGATATGTTGACGACTTAATTTGTATTATCATTGATGATTCCTATCCCATTAATATTGATTTTTACCCGTCTAACCTAGAATTAATTCCTAATGAGCCTTGCGTTAGTCAAACAGTTAATTTTTTAGACCTCAATTTAGATACCCTCAATAATCATGTAATCACCAATCTATATGATAAAAAAGATTCTTACAACTTCACTATCATAAAGCTGCTATCATATCAATCTTGTAATTCTATTCAATTGTTTAGAAACATCATTTTAAACCAGCTATTTCGAATACATCGACTTTCTGATCCTCAGTTTCACTTTCTCCACATCAATAAACTTAAACGCATTTGTCAAAACTACCTATATCCGGAAGTATTTGTAAATAATATTATTAATAATTTCAAATATACCACGTAATAATTTTACACATGCATTATTTATCTTTGATTGGTTAACTCATTTTTGAAAATTCACCCATTCTTATCACCTTACTTACCACTTGGCCTGAGTCTAATACTGTTTACTATTTTAGAATGTCTATTTTCCACTTGTCCTGAGTCCTATACTGTTTACTATTTTCGAAAGTCTCCATACTTATTATGTATCGTTCAATTGTATTCATTCCCACTCGCATTGACGAAGTGAGGTGAAATGCTCGCCCACTCGCATTGACGAAGTGAGGTGAAATGCTCAGTTACTAGTTTATCTTACACGTGCTGCTATTATTTCACATTACAGTTCGTGGAGGTATTGTTTTTCAGCTTTTGTATAATTCAATTGATTTATTTTTCTAATTCCACTAGCCAGTAGACAGCTCCAATGGTGTCTATAGTTAAATACTATCGCCATTGTCAGAAACTGGCTATTCTATCGGTTTTAATTCGAATTGTATGGCTGTCCTGATGAGAATGCAATTTCGAACTGACCGCCATTTTTTGTGTGGTTTCGATTGATTGTTCTCTATTCTTGATCTCTTGTCTTGAGCTGATTATTATTGCCTATTCTCATTTTTGCAGAGTTTTATTTTTATTTACTTTTATATACTTTTAATTGTGATTTTTTAATCCTAATATTCTTCTCATCCCCCTTTCCAATGTAGTGATATGTAACCGTCTATCTTTATCCTTAGACTTGGCTTATAGTTACTCATTTGTAACAGATATGCTAGAGATGGGTTTTTTTGTACATACAGTAGTTTATGCAAAAAATTTTCGATTAAAATCATTTAATTTTTATATATATATATATATATATAAATATAAAAATGTTTATACAGAGAATAATTAAAATTGAAAAAAGGAAGGTAGGCTTAGCAAAAAGCTTACTTATTGGCGGTAAGGGGTTGTGACCTTACGCCCCAGTTTTCAACAAGCTTGTCATAAATGCCATTTTGGATAATGCGTTGAATTCTAACCAATCCTCCCAAGAATACATTCCAGAATATATTCATATGAAGGTTGGAGTTCCAGTGTATAAGAAGAACATCCAGTGTATAAGAAGTATTAAAAGAACATCAACAGCACCTTCCTATTCTTAACTTAAGCATCAAGACTACCTACAGATATCCCATCCCACTGGGAAGAAGAATTTTTAATTATAACTTTTTAAGTAAAAATCTACAATCTGCTAACTTAACAGAATGTAACTGCAAAAATAATCCATATTCCGATCCTTTGATAGGACATATCGTCACTGGTGATACAGCAGTACTGGAAGATAGAGAATTAATACGGACTTTTCAACTTGGGACAAAATTTCGTAACCCTCATAACGGCAATCCATTTGAAGCTTTTAAACTTGATATTGATAAATTCATATATGATCTATCCATTAGATTCAGTTTACCTGATTTCACTTTTAAAGAATGGCGATACCTGATCTGTAAAGACTTCAAGATTTTTTATAATAATCTCTATCAACCACCTGACAAATGTAAATTGAACTTGGAATATCTCAAGAAAATTCAAGACCGGTTTATAATTACTTATACTGATAAAGTTTCAAGTAATTACGCATTCACCTGCAAATTTTTTTATATACAAACCTTACAAGAAAAATACGCAAATGTCATGCTATATAGTAAAGTTAACCTTCCTTTGCAGGAAATTTCCAATAGAATAAAAGCCTTGTATCAACAATCTGGTATTAAATACACTGGATTAATTAAGTATCCTTACTTGATTAATATACCTAAATTACATAAATGCCCAACTAGTTTCAGACCTGTTACAGTCGGCTGTAATTCATATCTTACTAAAGCCAATTCTATTCTCCTTAAACTTTTAAAACCTCTGCTCCAACAAATCAATAATAAAGGCAGTTACATAATAAAGAACAGTCAAGAAGTTATAAAGTGCTTAAAATATCAAAAAAATCCTTTATACTTAAAAACTTATGACTTTCAAGAACTGTTTAACAACATTGATCTTGAAGACTTATCCAATATTCTTAACCTTTTATATGAAGAATACAACTTGAAACATTCTATAGAATATAATAAATTTAAGACTTTAATTAAAATTGTCACCAAAGAAAACTATCTTTTTAATGGAATCTTTATATATCGGCAAATTAAGGGCATCCCCATGGGGGGGGGGGGGATGTTCCTCTATAATTGCTGATCTATACCTCAATTTTTATGAGAGTCAGTCACATATCAACAACGAATTAGTTTACCTACGCTACGTGGACGATGTGATTGTTGGAAATGAAAATGAAGATTATTTTATGAACATAGATTTTTACCCACCCAACTTAATTTTGAAGGAAAATCCTGCTACATTTAAAAATATAGTTGAATTTTTGGATTTGAGCATCGACTTTGGAAAAATACCAATAAGTTTTACTATATATGACAAACGTAAAAGTTTTAATATGCCTATAAATGGTCTTATACACTGGAACTCCAACCTTCATATGAATATATTCAGGAATGTATTCTTGGGAGGATTGGTTAGAATTCAACGCATTATCCAAAATGAAGAATTACGTATTGATTTTGATCGAATATTTCTACAGCAAGCATATCTTCAAAACTACCCAATTCCGTTTATGCTTCATTATATTGAAAATCTTTACCGTAACAATATTGCTTATTGTTTAAAGTTAAAATCTTTTTTATATACATTTTAGCAGTTATAGGTTCGCATAAAACAAAAATGACCGGATCGCAGAAAATTAATCTTTATAAAGGCCGTAGTGGTATGAAAGTCCAATTGCTCATACAGTAGTGGTACTCCTCTCGTCCTAGATCTATTCTTGCTTTTTGAAGGTCTCGTGACAATTATTATTGTCACTCCGGAGGTGGGCTTCAGCCAAAGCTGGCGTCCAGGAGTGCAAAGCCGCGGCATTTATGACAAGCTTGTTGAAAACTGGGGCGTAAGGTCACAACCCCTTACCGCCAATAAGTAAGCTTTTTGCTAAGCCTACCTTCCTTTTTTCAATTTTAATTATTCTCTGTATAAACATTTTTATATTTATATAGTTTATAGTGTTATTGGCTGCTTTGCGCATCCATACTATAAAACTTCAAATTTATATATTCACTTCCATATTTATTCTTTTATATTATATATATATATATATATATATATATATATATATATATATATATATATATATATATATATATATATATATATATATATATATATATATATATATATAAATATATATTTCAAATTTTATATATCTACATATATGATACTGGACTAATAAAAGAATTTTGGTATGGTAAGAGGACCAGGAATCCATATCTAGGTTGAAACACACGTAAAATATTAACCACTTATTCTCAAAAACGTCTGAGGATTGGTAAATGAATGTTTCAAGATTTCACTTTAATTTCTAATAAATACAATAATAAATATATAAAAATCTGATAGGAGCAACACATGACTTTCCTTATATAATGCAATGAATTTGCTACTTTTACAATAAAAGAATAGGTGTTTCTTATAGTAGATATTTATACTCTTTCCAAGATATTGAATTTTCGTTAATGAGTCGTCATTTTCATTGATTTAGTGTCAGTTTTATCCATTTGGCAAGATTTTCGTTAATTTGGCAACATTTAAAAAAGTCGCCAAGTTGGCGACATTCTGCCAAATTCGGCGCCAGAATCTCGCCAAGCGTTATGGATGGAGAAATAAGTTATTCTTATAGCAGATAAATAACTATTGGTGTTCAAATACAAAAGTATTACTCAAAGTATCTTTTCTCATGAATGGAACGAGTTAGATCCACGAGAATGATGTCACCAAATTTATCGCATGATATTACATATGAAAAGTGAACATGTTTCTCAACAGTTAATATATTTTTTTTTTTAATTTATGGGATTTTTTGATAAATTTATTCAAAAAATGTGAAATATCTCGAGAACGGTTCATGCTAGCTTTTTAAAGTTTATGTCAATCGTTTCCTAAGGAAAAATTACATAAGAAATGTCTTATTTGCGTAACTTTATCAAAGGTTTTGATTTTTTGATGATTTTTTCAAAATTTTACTCGAAAATTTAAGGGATTCTGAACATTCGATTACGTTTAAAAACAATAGGCTTCCAGTATTCACGGATTGTGATTTCTGTACCACATTTCATTCGAATCGCTCTATTTGTTCGTGAGATGTCGTCTCCACAGACTCACTGACACAGACACAGAGACATCACCTCAAAAATGTTTGATTCGTGATCAGGGACGTTTGAAACGTGCTCTCCCGTCGAAAACTCGAATTCGAATTTTCGACCTCGTAACAAAACTTTCCTTATACTTTATGTATATAAGGAAAGTAATACTAGCAATAATATGTTAAAAAATAGCATTTTGATGAAAAGTTAAACCTATTAGTTATCTGAAACAAAGAAGTACATTAATTGAAAACTATAAAACTTTTAATTATTTTATTGGAAAAACTATTTATAAAACAATTATCACAATTCTACTTTTGAATTAATTACTTACAAATTTAAACTCAAATTAATAGTTCAGTACCATAATTTTAATAGTTATATTTTTAATGATAATTTTTATGAAAGTGTTGTTATTCGAGTCTTTCTGACTAGAACTTAATCTCTAGTTCATAATAATGTAAAATAACGAATAATAAACCACGAGTCATAATGTTTTCAAACTAATTAATCAGCAGGCAAATCCATTTGTTTAAAGGGAAATAAAATCAAAGTCAAATATTTCATACTTGAAACCATAAAACACAAAATTAGCATAATCGCCCCAATTATCTTTTGTCCTTAGAATATCGTTTAAAGGCATAAAAAGACATCGACTTTCAAAAGTCAAATTACAGTATACATAAAGGATATAATTTCCGCAGGGGCATTCAAAGTAATAGTTATAAGTACAATCCCGCCAATAAATAAAAATAGATAAATAAACGGAAACATGCAAATATGAAGAAGCGCTGCTTTTAACATCATTAGGCCTTTGATAAAATAAAACAAAGCGAAGGTAAGGCGAAAGAGATAAATCTTGCTCCACAACGCCTATGGAACCTCACAAAACCTCCATTTTAGCACCATTTATCAAGCTTCTCGGACCACAATTAAGATTAAACCTCCAATTAAAAGTCGCTGTGACCGTTCGCTTCCAAACCTAATTTTAAAACAGAGTACAATATTCAGGACAAAGGGTAAAAAGCTGATGATACATTTGCGGGAAAAATTCCGCGAAGGAGAAAAAATAATAAAACAATCTGACGTCATATCTTACGCTCCTGTGCTCCCCCAAAATTACCCAAAGTATTTTATTTAAAACAAGACACTAGGGGGGTGGCAACAGAAATGACAAGTTTTATCTCCCGTCCTGAAGCGACCCCCCGTCTTTCATAAAGATATATAAAAATGACATAGGGACCTGATTCTTTTAAAAATGATTATTGGACTGCAGGGCGAGAGAGAGACACTTGCCTTAATTACAGCAGCCTAGAGAGGGGGGTGTCGTTCATCATCCAGGCAACTATTGTCTGTCCGTTCGACCACCCCCAACCCCCTCTTCCCTACAGCCTCAGATTACGGTGGTTGCTTATTAATTGCCTCCCACTGTCTTGCTCCTACTACTTTCTCTAAAGCTGTCTGGCAGGCAGTACCTTGACTTTATGAGATCAGTGCGAGGGTGTTTCAATATGATCTATTTTTAGTAATAAGGCAAAAATTTAAATTATTATTCTACAAACTCACATGAATCAAATTATTACTTTTTACTTTTATTATTACATTACTTTATGAGTCAAATTATTACTTTTTATTTTTATTATCACATTACTTTATGAGTCATATTATTACTTTTTACTTTTATTATTACATTACTTTTTATTATTGCATTACTTTATGAGTCAAACTATTACTTTTTACTTTTATTATTATACATTACTTTTTATTATTACATTACTTTTTAAAAAATTTAAATTATTATTCTACAAACTCACATGAATCAAATTATTACTTTTTACTTTTATTATTACATTACTTTATGAGTCAAATTATTACTTTTCACTTTTATTATTACATTACTTTTTATTATTGCATTACTTTATGAGTCAAACTATTACTTTTTATTTTTATACATTACTTTTTATTATTGCATTACTTTATGAGTCAAACTATTACTTTTTATTTTTATACATTACTTTTTATTATTACATTACATTTTACAAAAATTTAAATTATTATTCTACAAACTCCTATGAGTCAAATTATTAAACATTCTAAGAATATTTCAATATTTATTCATAGAGTAAATTTAAAAGTTTATACAATGATTTTAATGAGAAATAAAAGTTTATACTATTGATTATAACCATTACCAATCGATATAAACTAATTTAAAAGAACATTTTCTATTTACTGTCAGTTCCATTATAACAAGGTGTACTTATGATTCAAGGAGGTAGCTATGAGTTTATTAAAAAGTATACTCATAAAAGCTATATTTTTATTATAGCAATATGGTGAAATTGTGAGACATACATTATATTCTCATGTTCATACAATAAACAAAATATGTGCGTAGCACATGACAGTCCATACTAATTTAAATTGTTACATTGTTACTTCATTGATGAAAATAAAGTTTTAGCGCCAAAAATAATACATAAAAATAATTACGTATTTAAAATTAAATAATAAAAATATACATATCTCTAAATAGTTATTTCACACGCGCTTCATGCGTTCTCAATGGCTAGTGGTCATTAAATGCGACACCAAGCGAAAGAATATCGAACTGTGTGTGCATTTATTGTTTTTGAGAGGCAAAGAAGTGCAAGTGTTTTTAGAGTCCTTTTATATCATCACCCCTAATTCGATTTTTTTTTTTAATTGTTCGTTGATTTAGAAGCCGAGACGACTCTAATGAGGCTAAAACCGAGATTCTGGCGTGAGTGGAAGTGTTCGATCATTCCGAAAAGCGGTTTTGAATTTCTTAATTATTTCTTTGCATCGCCACCCCTAATTCTAATTTTCAAAATTATCATATTTTCCCGCTGACCTTTAGAAACTGATACAGATCGAATGAGATCAAAACCAAGATTCTAGCTAAAGTGGAAGAGCTGGATAATTTTAATATACCCCTCACTCACTCCATCAGTTCAATACATATGATATACATAAAATTACGCAAATATCTTGTTTTATTTAACTTCAATATTCAGCCATTTTTTAAAACAAGGCGTATTATTATAAACTTGAATAATGTTATTTATAAACATTTTATTTTACTGTTTAATATAATCAGGAAGACACAGATATTTAAAAAGTACTAGAAAACATTTGTACAAAACATAGTCTTACATTTACAAAAAGTATTATATCACCGTTATTTGACTTCAAGAACATCCAAAAAAGGTTTTATTTTAATCCGTATTTAATACTTAATCAAATAATTGTGGTTGCATACCGCAAATATTTGAGCAACAAATCATCGGACGCTTAACAGTACTTTGAGTGTCGAGCATCCTCCAAAGTGGTTGAAGCTGATTTTAAACAAACAAGAACACACAAGCATTCTTAAGATATTTTTAATAAAGTATATTCTTAAATTTCACATAAAATTAAAAAAAAAAAAAAGTAATTTAGAAAAAAATGTGTACAACTAACACATATTTTCAATAAATAAACATGAGTCTACAAAACTACTAAACTTACTAAATATAGCCACTAAATAACCACTGAACCTACTAAAAATAATTTTCACCATTTACTGGTTCAATTTTGAATTTATTTCATCGTTAAAAAATTCTCTCCAAAATCAAACTCCATTCCTGAAGATTGAGTTCACTGTTTTTTGAATTTTTCGAAACATTTTGCACGTCCTGTAATGTTCGATAGAAATTTTAGGCAGAAGAACCACCTGCTAAAGAATCAGTATATCCTCTATAAAAATATCCCATGCCCCTTTTCATAAAAAAAAAACTGCCACTAAATCTTTAAATAACATACCGTAAAGCAAGTTTATCATAAATATAC
Organism: Amaurobius ferox; assembly: GCA_951213105.1. Taxonomy (NCBI): domain Eukaryota; kingdom Metazoa; phylum Arthropoda; class Arachnida; order Araneae; family Amaurobiidae; genus Amaurobius; species Amaurobius ferox. The sequence continues at coordinate 29,126,703 of OX578137.1, forward strand.
ACTTAAAAGCACCTTGACTTAAATGGGGAATACTTGACTCATACCATTTTATACATAACTTCTTATAGTTCTTTTTAATGGTTTCTTACGCAAAGATCTTTCACTGCAGAAAGATTAAAAAAAAATAGCATTAAAATATGACAATTCGCGAAGAACAACTTTTGGTTTCTACAATATTCTATTCTCTTTTTTCCATTAATAGTCTTCGATGAAAAGTTAAGCAGAGCAAAATAAGCAACAAAAAAGAACTTATTGTATACGCAAATACAAAGGTTCCTGTAATTTATATTTATGTATCATGAAAAGAAGAATTTTTTAAAAAATCTATATCTTTTAGAATGACACTAGATTAGATATAGAGCTACATTATAGGAAGTGTTAATCTTTTATATGTACGCAAGGCGTTAATGGCAAAAACCCACCTAATTACGCTATACAACCCTGAAACAAAAACAACCGCTTAATAGTAATTAATCAGCAAGGCACTTACATAATCCTTTTATTTTTCTTTAATCTCATTCTTTTCTGTAAATGACGCGACAGAATTCGCATGCTCCCAGATAAAGACTCTTCGAAAGCTAACAAAGCAAGAACAAACTAATTCCCGCCAAAAAAAATCTAGAACAAAGAAGTCAATTCAAATCTGCGGAGGTGATGCCAGATCCGGCGACACTTTCTATCGACTACCTTAAGGGGTGATACTACACACTAAAGAGTAAAAAATAATAAAGTGGAGGGGAATTAACAGAGAGAGGGGTGGTAGTTAACCGTCACAGATGTGCAAGCAATCAATTTCATTCGTCCTTCTGGAAGACCTACCTTCGCCATAGCAAAGAAAAACGGAATCAGGAAAGAAAAAAAATTGAAAGCATCGAAATTCGATCTCCACTTGCTTTTAATTGCTTTTCTTTACAGCCATTAGGTTTGGAGTCGCCGGATTAATCAAACGGCAGGGAGAGAATCTCCAGACCGGGATATCCGGGAATCCGGTTTTTAAGGTGTTGTGTGCCTTGGGAAGACCATAACCGATTTTTGCCGGAGCGAGTAACGTACGGAAGAAGTGAGGTTTCGCCATTAATCCGGAATTGAGAATGCACCATGAAAAGGGGGTCGAGAACATATTGCGTAAAAATTGTATAAATATTTACCTAAGGTTTGGGCAAATTGAAGGAATTTTCTTTCTTTTGATAATTATGCAAATGCTTGTCTTTCTGGATAAGTGATGTGTAGGAAGAATTTGTTGAGCATTGACAATTGTGTAAATGCTTACATATGACGCTCGGAAAAGTTAAGGGAAATTGGCTAAAAAAGTAAAAAAGTTAAGGCAAAGTGAAATTCACCTATGGCTGTAATAAAAAAAAATAATAAATAAATAAGGGGAGTTTAATATGTAGTGAAAACTGCGTAAATTTTTATATGTGGCAGTTCGAAAAGTAGGGAGAATTTTGCTACGTAGTGTACCTTTGGCTTTAAAAAGGTTAGGGGAGAATAACTGTGCAGTGAAAATTGTGTAAATATATTTAGCTAACGCTCGGAAAAGAGAACAGAATTTGTTGTGCGGCAAATAACATGCATATATTTACTTAGAACATTTTTAAAAGGGGGATTTTTTGGTATTCAATGCACAAATTGTGTAAATACGTAGCTATGGTTAGTGAAAAATGGGGAAATTAAGGCTTTAAAAAGTGGATTAAATTTATTGTCTAATGAAAATTATGTAAATATTTACTTTTAGCGCTAGCAAAAGTGAAGGTAAATTTACTGCACTATAAACATTGGGTCTGGGTCGTAATCCCGACAGCCGAAATCCCGACAAGCCAGAATCCCGACAGCCGAAATCCCGACATACCAAAATCCCGACAGGGTCAAAATCCCGACAAGTCAAAATCCCGACAAGGTCGAAATCCCGACAGCCGAAACCCACTCTTGCACAGACTAACACAACACTAAGGCGGTCATCGCAGTGACGTCATTAGGGTTAGAATTCAAGGTATTTAGAAAGGTATTCAAGGTACTTAGCATGCGCTGGACTCACGCACCCTCTTGTCTCCATCCGCTTGCTACGACAATGGCCATATATTCTGGCACTTTAACTGGTGAGTTTGTTTTTAGTTAGAGATTCTGCAGTTGGAGATGAAAGAATTCTGATTTTTGCAACAACTGCAAATGTTGAACGTTTATCACAGGCACCTCTTATTGGATTATGGACGGCACGTTCAAAACGGTACCCACAATATTTTACCAGCTGTATACAATTCACGCACAATTCATTGTTATGATTTAGTGATTAAAACTATTAATTTGTAAAATGTAGAGATGTAAAAAAAAACGATAATTTTTTCAAGCTATATATATAGGCGTGGGCAGCCATGTGAGTGTGCCCAGCGTGAGTCCAGCGCGCGCGCGCGCGTGTGTGTGTGTGTGTGTGTGGGGGGGGGTGATGATTAGTAAATTCTAACCCTAATGACGTCACTGTGATGACCGCCTTAGTGTTGTATTAGTCTGTGCAAAAGTGGGTTTCGGCTGTCGGGATTTTGGCTTGTCGGGATTTCGACCTTGTCGGGATTTTGGCTTATCGGGATTTCGACCTTGTCGGGATTTTGGCTTGTCGGGATTTCGACCTTGTCGGGATTTTGACTTGTCGGCATTTCGACCCTGTCGGGATTCTGGCTTGTCGGGTTTTCGGCTGTCGGGATTATGTCCGGAACCGATAAACATTAACTTAGAGCTTTAAAAAATGCATATGGGGGAAATTTATTATCCAGTAAAAATTGTGTGAATATTTATATATATGATGTTTGGAAAAGTGGGGAAATTTTGTTGCGCAGCTAATACATATTATGTGAATATTTACAATTAATTTATATAGGCCTATACCTTTAAAAACATAGTAATGTATATTTATTGTGCAGAGAAAGTCGCTTAGAACAAAAAGGTAGAGGGATTTGTTATGCAGTAAGCATGTAAATCTTAACCAAGATATATGCACATTTATACTTGGCTTTAAAAAAGTAGTAATTTTTTTTTTCTTGTAAAATGAAAATTGGGTACATTTTTAACTGAGGAGAGAAGGATATTTGCCATTCAAAGTGCAAATTATGTAAATATATAACTATTGATATTATAAATGTCATATGGAATCATATGGAATACCAACCATAATAAAATATATATATTTTTAAAGAATTTTACAAAAAAAAAAATTAAATTAACTTTAGAAGGAAAAGTATATTTTGTAATCTTATAGAAATATATAACCATATGGAATGCCAACCATAATATCATATGGATCCATATGGAATATCATAATATAATATGGAACAATATGGAATACCATAATACCATATAGAACAATATGGAATACCATAATACCATATGGAACAATATAGAATATCATAATACCATATGGAACACCATATAGAACCATATGGAATACTATAACACTATAAGGAATGCATGAAAATGTCAAGTGAATAAAAACACTACAGGTATTTGTTAATTTTTGTTTTTCCATAAATTAAAAAAATATTATATGGGTTGAGAAGAGAGAGAGCTAGGAGAGGACATGCATCGTATTTTCTTTTTACAATCACCACTTCATTAGCAGCCACTGATGACGCGTTTTTTAAAATACCTTCAAAAATCCCATACTTCACTTCAACCTTTAACTACGAGAATTAATTCAATTACAACCCCTCTTCTACAGTCCACAGAGCAGCTACAGCATCAGGAAAAGCAGACTCTGCCATTTGATGCGGAAGAGGCCTTCGATCGCCAGTGTTCAATACTAAATGATTTTTAATGGGTTCTGGGGGGCTCTAACCCCGGGGTTTGCAATGAACCCACTTCTACTCTCTCTTTTAAACGTAATCACCGATGTGACCATTTAAATACTAAAGCACTGGAGAAATCCCCATGCGCAAAAAAATCCCTAAGAGTAAGTAAGACACGATTAAAAGAGATGACACGTATTTTTCTTCGTAGATGCTTCTTTCAATATTCCACGGTGAGGAATAAATGATGTTATAGATTCCTTAAGATCGAAGTGAAAAATCAGAAAGTCAATACGAAATCACAGTCCATTATTACATTGACTAGATGTCGTATAGTGGGGGTGCGTGCATAAAGTTATGAAGAGTTTCCCTCCCACCTACAACACTTGCGCTTCCCGCGCACAGGCGAACCAAGCACATCTCTCGATCAATGATATTAATAAATAAAGCACGGTATGGTATTAATGGCACGGAATGGTATTAATGAGTTGCACGTGGCTTTGTGCACAATCACTAATGAACACAACGTAAAATGCAATACAAATCAAGATAAATGAGCATACATACGTTTAGAAAATCTACCTGATATCCTAGGGACCAATTAGATTAAAATCCAGTTGACATCCAAAACGTACGTATGCTTATTTATTCTGATTTGCGTTGCATTTTACATTGTAAACCAGTTCATTAGTGGTATTAATTAATATGTGACCCCCCTATAAGGAAGCATAATAACTTCATTACCCCCTGATAAAACGTAATTAATTTACGGCACTCTAGACCCCTTATAAAACGTAATTAATTTAAGACACTCTTAACGAAAAGTACCTGTGCCTCGAATAGTCTAACTCACTACCAATTAAGAATATTACATTAATAATTCTTGCTAAGCAATATCAAAGAAATAAAACTAAATTTTTCGAGGTACTAATTTATCGCCAATTTGGCGATATTTTCCAAATGCCGTTAAGTTGGTGATATTTTCCAAATGTCGTCAAGTTGGCGATATGGAGCCAAATTTCTTGCCAAGTAGAACAGACAGACAGACAAAGAGAGCGCTCTCAACGTCACAAATATGCTCTACGTCATTGTTAAAAGTGCTTTCACTCATTTTCAAACATTCACTCATTTTACAATAGTTTTTTTCACAATATTATATCATGCAATATCTCAAGAACGCTGCATGGTCTTTCCTATCATTCCCTTTAAAATAAAAATGTATATATAAAATGATTATTATCAAGCATTTTTGTGTGTGTGTGTGTGTTTTTCTTCAAATATTTTTTAAATGTTGGACATTCTACGTTTTTTTTTCGCCGTACTAAATTCGTCTGAATCACTCAATATGAGCATATGATATTATACCCACAAACAGACATTATTCAAAAAGCGCTAAATTATCTTCCAAAGAATTCACAAAATATGAAAATACATCAAAATCGAGGAATCAGATTTTTTAACCGATCACAATACTTTTCAACTACAGAACTTGACATTGCGCAATAACTAATAAATAAATCACACCGTAAATTTTTGTATAAATAAAAGGGTAAAACGTGCTAAATCTTTCCGGAATTTCTTCTTTAATGCAAAAAAGTCATCACCAACACCAAATGAGAAACACGTGCAAGCGAAATTACTAAACTACAGCCAATAGTGGCGCCACCTAGTGTCGAAAGCCCAGGCCGACCGACTCGTCCGAAGCCATGGAGCAGCAAAATGGCGGCAAGGGCGCTACCTAGTGCAACAAAGTTGAACGACAATGAGAAACGAAAAAATACAGTGAATAAGAAAAGGATATGAGGGGCAAAAAAATAATAATAATGCGAAAGAAAAATATTAAACATGGTTATGCTCATGCTATGCCTCAGATAAATAAGCTGGCATAGGCAAATTATTAAGCAGATTGTTGGAAGTTTTATTGAAATAAAAAGTTTCAAAGAAATCCAAAATAAAAAAAATAGAGCAGTACTTTTAAATGTCACATTCTTTTTACTTTTCTTAGAATTATATTTTTGGACATTATGTTTTCTCTTTAGATCTATATAATGATTGTCCAATGTATTTCGTCTTTCCAGACCCCCTTGAAAAACCTCTGTGGCCTAAAAGACTGAAATGGTGCCCATTTTTATAGTAGCATGGGACTGAACCTAACGAAGCCGAATTTTCGATCTGGGAGCGGAAAAAATATAAGTTTGGGGGAAATTCTTTCAAAACCCCCAGAAGCCCATCCAGTAACCTAGAAGGTTGCGTCTCTTTATACTTTTAGTATTAAGCAGTAGTGAGAACCTAACGGGGCCAAATTTTCGATTTTACTTCTGCGAGGAAGAAAAAAATGCGTTTATTTTTAGTCACTCCAGAATCTCCAGAAGATCCCCCCTCTCCTCCCCAGTGACATGAAAGGCTAAAACTGCGCAAGGTCCGTAGAATATCTTATATATAATATTCTATTAACCTTGAAAACTGCGTACACTTGTAGTATCAATCACGGACCAGAGTTTAACTAAAGCAAATTTTCGATTAAAACGGTCATTTTCAACATTAAAAGCCATACATTATAAAACAAAATAAACTTATAAAAATAAAATACTAACACAATTTTACTTTCCTTACATATAGCATAATGTATTGGGAAAATATTGTGATGGGATTGAAAATTTGAATTCGAGTTTTCGACGGAAGAGCACGTTTCAAGCATCTCTAAACTCGAATTGAACGTATATGAAGCGATGTGTGTGTATGTGTGTGTGAATGCGATATCTCATGAACGGATGAAGTGTTTCGAACGTAATTTAGAATCCGCTAATGCTGGAACCCTATTGATTTTAAAAGTGATCGAATGTTTGAAAGACCCCCCCCCCCCTTTATTTCGAATGAATTTTTGAAAAAGTTGTAAAAAAAAAAAAGTCAGGAAATTCAATAATGTTAAAAAAAAAATCATTTTATCCATAATTTTTTATTCCAAAACAAATTATACAAACTTTAGAACGCTAACTTTAACCATTCTCGAGATATTGCAAATTTAAAGAAATGTATCTAAAACATTACATAAAAATTAACAATCATCAAACATGTAATACTTGGTGATAAATGGTGTCTAATAAGGCGAAATATCGCCAGTTTGGCGACTTTTTAATGTGGTACCAAAATGACGAAAATGTCTCCAAATCTGCAAAAATGAAGCTAAAGTTGAGAAAATAACGTCAAATTGATGAATTAATAGTTAACATATTTTAATGTAATGGGATATTAGAAAATGTTAGCAATATTTCAAATAGTCAAATTATATTTGCTCGAAATATAAGTATTCAAAATAATTTAACATGTTGTCATCCAGAAAAGCGCCAAATATCAGTATACTTTTCAACGTAAAAAACATTGTACCGTGGATTTATTCCATCATTATTTCGCATTGAAAAAGTAAAGTACTGTAGGGAAAAAGTAAAGTACTGTAAAGTTATGTAGGGAAAGTCTTCTGCTGCCCACATAAGATTTTTTTTTAAATAATTGACTTTAACAGTCTTAAATACTAGTATTCTATGCAGTACAGAAAAAAATCTAAATTTAAAAGTCAAAACTCAAAAATGCGAACTTAATGTTGCATTAAAAACTTTTTGATTTAACAAATATTGTAGGGAAAAAGTAAAATACTGTAAAGTTATGCAGGGAAAGTCATCTGCTGCACACATCAGATTTTTTTTTTAAAGAATAATTGACTTTAACGGTCTTAAATACTAATATTCTATGCAGTATAGAAAAATCTAAATTCAAAAGTCAAAAACTCAAAAATGGGAACTCAATGTTACATTAAAAACTTTTGATTTAACAAACATTAATTCTACATTATATAATTTTTATTCACTATCCAAAATTTAAAATTTTAACTGGAATCATAATCGTACTAATTGATACACTTTATCGAATCCTCTTACAAAAAATCATTTAATACGATAAATGATCATAACTTTATTTTGAAAAGGCGAAATAAATCTCTCAAAAATAAGAATGTTAAAAAAAATAAATAAATAAATAAAATTGCAAAACTGCAGCTGCTGCTTTCTTGGTGTCTTACTCCACTGCAATCCTCGAATTTAAATTTGAAAAATTGCAGATTTTTATTCCCTGATAATCGTTTTACAACTGCCCCTCCTTTACGCACATGACAATTCTTCTCCCCTCCTTTTTACATCCAATTTGCTGTGAAGTTCCTGGTGTAAAGAAAGAAATGTACGTGAAAATTCCGAAAACAGAATTTATACAGATGAGGGGGAAAAAAAAAAAGGCCACATCACTCCCACTCGCGGTCGAAAGAAACACCATCAAAAAATGCAATAATTACTTCAAGTGGAAGAGAGGGGGGAAAAAACTGGGATGCTCAAAAATCAAAAGGCGTTAAGTTCTTTTCAGCAGGCCCGCGGACCGGAGAAGTCAGAATAAAAACAAGTCCTATCCCGGCGAGGGCGAAGTTATTATGCTTTGTTATTAATAGGCCATAACGAGACCCGAGTTGCCATGAATAGAGAACGCGAGGAAATGCAAAAGAAATGATATTCGAAAAGAGATTGAGAGAAGAGCACATCATTTATCTTGAGATACCATTGCCTTGAGTCGCCGAGTTATCAATAACACTACTATTTCAATAGGGTCCCAGTGCCGGGGCAATTGTTTCCTACTATTGTCGGAGTCCTTCAACGTCCAACAAAACGCAACAAAAGTCACATTTTAGAGAAAAGGGGCGCTTTCTTTTCTGTAGCCCCATTGTGGGGGGCGCATTTCTTATTTCGAACTACTCTTTTAAAGGTACTTAAGAGTGCGGGGGGACTTCGCTGCTGTCCCATTTTACCCCTCGCGGGGGTCTCTTTTGTTGGTCGGAGTTGTGCAGAAGTTGAGTTCGATTCCGATTTCCGTTGCATTTTGCCAAAAAAGGGCGTAATTGAGTTGCGCCCCAGCAAATGGGACGTACTGCCAAGAGACTAGTGTACCGGATGACTTGGTACCTTTGTCATCAATTAAGGTTTCGCATAAGAAGTATGAAAAGGGGCAAAAGAGTCCAATGGAACATAAAGTGGGGCGGAAGAAAAGCCCCACCGTGGTTTCACAACGAGAATGGAATAACAGAGGGATGCGCAATGCCATTTGCGTCATCGAGACCTCCCCCAGTGAACATCCGAAAACATCAAGAAAGCGCTTCATTCTTATGGAGAAAATATGAAGTCGAGATCAAGTACTTCGAACGGAAAGAAGAAAATTCCATTGAATCGAACGGAGATAAAACTAATTCAAGCCAAGCATGCAATTTATTATTAAAATGATATGCAATTTCTTTAATCCAATGTTATGAAATATAAAGCATCTAATAACTGTTAGTAGTAATCAATCTAACCTAAAAACTCTGTGGTATAAACAGGGAGGGGGAGGGATTGGATGAACAATGTAATAATTATCCATAGGTTCCATACTGGTAAGCGAAATCCAGCATTGTAACCCCCCTACCCTTTCTTATATCCAATTTACTCTTATGTATAAACATGTACAATATAGAAATGCATCATAACATTACATAAAAAAGAAAATTAAGTTTTAAAGTGAAAGTGAGAACTCTAATGTTTTCCAACGAAACTTAAAACAAAGAGTTTAATGAGAGAAAGTATAGTGTTAAAGAGTAAATTAAAGAGTGTAATGTTTTTATCTCAATTGATTTCACGTACTTTCGTGTATTAAAAAGGGGAGTTGGAGAATAGAGCAATGTATTAGATTAGAATAAAGCAGTAGAAAACTCGGTTTAATTTGGTGCGAATCCTATTTTAAAATTTTATGCTATTGAAAATGTTCAAGAGGCGTCATCCTAGGATTTCAGATATCCAGTTGGCAGCGCCGTAGCCAAGTTGGGGCCACAGGGAGCTGCGCTCTCCAAGAGGTGTACTCAGACCCCCCCCCCCCCCCCTCTATGATAAAAATATCCAATTTTTAGAATTGGTATGAAAATTTCATCCAATATTTCATCCAAATGTTACAAAAAAACTGATTTTCAAAAAACACTTTAAATTACTTCTTCTTGTATAGTACAGAATAAATTTTTCTTTTAGTTCTGCTGAATTTGTGGTTATACTGATGATTCTTAGTTTATTTAGACATTTAATTTTAAAAAATCTGATGTGGGCAACACATGACTTTCCTTATATAATGTAATGAATTTGCTACTTTTACAGTAAAAAAATAGGTTTTTCTTATAGTAGATACTAATATTCTTTCCAAGATATTGAATTTTCGTCAATTAATCGTCATTTTCATTGATTTAGCGTCATTTTTATCCATTTGACGAGATTTTCGTTAATTTGGCAACATTTCAAAAAAGTCGCCAAGTTGGCGACATTCCGCCAAATTCGTCGCCAAAATCTCGCCAAGCGTTATGCACTAAGAAATAAGTTATTCTTACAGCAGATAAATAAATGACTATTGGCGTTCAAATACAAAAGTATTATTCAAAGTATCTTTTTTCATGAATGGAACGAGCTAGATCCACGAGAATGATGTCACTCAATTTATCGCATGATATTACATATGAAAAGTGAGCATGTTTCTCAATAGCAAATATTTTTATTTTATTTTATATGACTTTTTGATATTTTTTTTTTTTAAATGTACAATATCTCGAGAACGGTTCATGTTAGCGTTCTAAAATTTATGCCAATCGTTTTCTAATGAAAAATTACATAAGAAATGTCTATTTGCGTAACTTTATTAGTGGTTTTGATTTTTTGACGATTTTTTCAAAATTTCATTTGAAAATTTAGGGGGGTTCTGAACATTCGATTGCGTATAAAAACAATAAGCTTCCAGTGTTTACGGATTGTGAATTTTGTACCAAATTTCGTTCAAATCGGTCCATTCGTTCGTCGGTTATCGTCTCCACAGACCCACTGACACACACACACACACACACACACAGACATCACTTCAAAAATGTTTGATTCGTGATCAGGGATGCTTGAAACGTGCTCTCCCGTCGAAAACTCAAATTCGAATTTTCGACCCCGTCACAATACTTTCCTTATACATTATGTATATAAGGAAAGTAAAAATTAAGCAGAATATACCAGAATATTGCATTTATTTTAGGTACTTTTGTTGTATTGCTGGTTTCACTATCATATACATTTTAGAGCGATACATTATCAACTGATGAATTAATATTATGCGATATACAGTACTTAGTTATAATTTATTTTATTTTATTTCAGTAATTTATTTAAAGACTAAAATTTAATATTTTAGTGCACTCCCTTCTGCCGTACCCCCCAATTTTTTTATAGTGAGCCCCTCCTGTAGTCCCATTTAATTTCACTCAAGCCCCTCTTGAATTTCATTTCTGGCTGCGATCCTGCCAGTTGGTTCAGGAAACCACTCTTTTCCTAATGAGCATCCCGTGATACATCCCATGCTTGTGAACTATGAGGGTAGTAACAGCTTTAATAGAAATTATAGTTGGTATTGTTTCTGCTTTGATGACATTAATGTTAGCAAAAATACTCTTTTTTTAGACATGGATATTTCTTATGGTCGTATGGAAACATAAAACCTTTGCCCTTTCCTAATAGTCTATCTTCTCTTTTGGCATGAAGTAAATGTAAATTCAACAGTAATTGTTATACTTATTCTGAAAAGTAATTTTTTTCATCCTTCTTAAAACATATTTTACCTACAATCGTGCAATCCACACAAGTGGTAAAGTGCTGTATATGTAAATTCTGTCAATTCAAATTTTATTATTGCAGATTACGTAACATTATATACTTTATTTTAAGAGTTCAAGTCTACAATAGCGACATCAATTATCACGAACATTTTATTTTATTAAACACTATTTGCTTTATTTATATTAAATGACTATAAACATATGTTCTTAATTACCTTCGATCACCAGACAAAATTTTAAATTTCATAAAGTTGTGTCAAAACATAGTTTGATGAAATAAAGATGAAAAAATTACACCGTATAACAATTAGTATATTTAAGTAATTGAAAAATCCCATTAAATACACAACCCCATAATATTATATCAATTACCTTCGATCATTATCCAAAATTTAAATTTTATAAAGTTATAATATTAAAGCATATTTTGATAAAAAAAATAAAGATAAAAAAATTACATTGTATAACAATTAGTATATTGGATTGGAGTAATTGACAAACCCCATCAAAAAGTACATAACACCATAATATTTTATTAATTACCTTCGAACACTAGCCAAAATTTAAATTTTGTAAAGTTATAGTTAAAGCATGTTTTGATAAAATAAAGATGAAAAAATTGCACTGTATAACAATAGTATACTGGAATAATTGACAAACCCCATTAAATACATCCCCCCATAATTAAATTCTGTAAAGTTATAGTTAAAGCATATTTTGATAAATTAAAGATGAAAAAAATTACACTGCATAACAATTAGCATATGGAAGTAATTGACAAACCCCATCAAATACCCGTTCTACTATATCTTATATGTAAAAAGCAATGCTAAAATATTGATTTCAATGAACAATTTAAAAGCAGGTGTAATATCAGAAAATAAGCCGCATTAAACATGATTCCACAGTTTGCATGATAACAAAGTTCCAAAAGCTTGCATATGCCCCAAACGTTTACATATAAAAGTTCTCATCCCAAGGAAATTTTAAATTAATCAAAGATTCACATTTGTTTTTATCAAAACTCACCCTTGATAGAATCAGGATAGCAAAGTCAGACATTTTCTTACCTGTAATAAAGAAAACAATTTTAAAATATTGAAAATACGTAAAAAAAACAAAAACTTTGAATTTTTTCACCTGTTTATGTTCGACGTATCCAACTAAAATCAAAAAATTGTAAACACTTTGGAAGCTTATATTTCCGAATTTAAGAAGTAAACATATAAGCAATTTGTGCTTGGATCTTTTTTTTTTTCGGCTTTAAGAAATAGCGTACCATTTATATAAAAATTATTTTAATATTTTAAACTATTTTCTTCGAAAAAAATTTAAAGTTTTAGTCGGAGCGAGTTTTTACTTTATTCTGCTTACTCCCAGCTTTAAATATCTTCTAAATTATAAAAGATAGATACAAACAGCGAGAAAAATGTTCAGTAAGAAATCCAGCTTCTTAAATTACTCGTTTGGTTTTGCAAAGTTCTTACAGTTTTCGAACAATCGTCTTGTCAAGTAAAAGAAGACTGAACATTTTCGTTTCTAAAGATTGAAACTAATCTCATATTTATCTCAAAAACTAAAAATCATAGCTGTTAACAATAAGCGAGTCATTTGTAGTACTTTGAAAGCCCTACAAGGGAATATAATTGGATTTTGGATCGAGTTTTTAATTTTCGAAATTACAGTACAAGTTCAGTAATAAGCACTATTAGACACCAGTCGAATTAGTGTCGGATTGCTGGATTTGCCGGATTATTGTAAATTAGGGATAATAAATAAATGAAGTATTTAATGCGTAAAGTTGTCATAATATGTATGTAATTAAACTTATTACGGTGTGACATGCATAAAATAAATCTAGAATTATGTATTATAATCTTAGGCATATTGTACTTTTGTAAGGTACCAATTAATATAAAAAATTGGTATTTGTATTGGACAAAAATGAAAACAAACATCCCGTGACATGAAAAATACCTTTCACTATCCCCCAAGCTGTGATGCCTGATTACTGGACGTGCCGGAGTACTGAGATTGTACTCTACAGTGGTTATACAAGCGAAGAGCTTCACTGAACTCGAATAAAATGTTTCCAAGTGATAAAATGATTAAAACTTTATATAACAGCTTACAACACAAAGTAAGGGTGACAATAAGGCAACGCGACATTCACTTGTAAAATTTCACATAGCAAGATCGGCTTCTGTCGATAGAGTAGTACATGTGGCCAAAGAAGAAAGCGGTTTTCCATCCTGACAAAGTTCTGTTTTGCCTCTGAATCCGCTTGACATCCTCATGTTGTATTATATACTGTTCAATAATAAAGTCTTCTTATCATTTTATCACCTAAAATCGTTTTATCCGAATTCAGTATTGAGATTATTTCAAGCTTTTAGTGGGTGTTTGTGTGTATGTATGTATACGAGTCTGTGGATACGATATCTTGGGAACAAACCTGCTCGCAGAACAACGGAAAATAAAATGTTCATTTTGTACGTCTGTAATGACCGCTTATAATTCGGAAATGGTCGAAACGCCTTACATGGTATTTAACTGGCTTGTTAATCTTAATGGGGAGAAAATTTATGGCTGAAATCTTTCTGATTTCTACCTCTTTAACTTCATTTCGGTATTATCATGGGCAACAGCTGAAATTTCTGCTAGTTGATTATATATAAATAACACTGTAATGTAAATTTTGAAAAAGTATGAATAAATGACTTCTTGGGAAAACACCCACTCCCAGCCTTCCTTGTGTACTCTGCTGTGCCCACAAACGAGTATCTTTCCAAAAGTATTCGAAATATGATCGGGGGATCTACGCTCTTAGTCCATCAAATTCAAAAACTATCAGTGAAACAATATCTCTTCTGCGCAATAGTATGGAAAATTAAATATAACATCAAGTGTTCGATAGCACAATTTTGGGTTTAAATTTCCTTCAAAAAGCACTATATGGTGTTTTCTGGAGCTACCAGGTTGCAGACCTCCGGCTTGCACCGGACTCATTTAACAGAGTCCCCGGCTACCATCATTAGTTTGCTAACCACCCGTATGCTAATCTATGTGTGAGGAAGGTGGCCAACAATAAACCCTTTTACCCCTTTTGCTGGGGAAAACGCCATCTATAATGCATGCTCGATTAAATATAACCACCTACACAAAGGAACGCCGTTATCATCATAACTTTTGTAACCCCCTTAACGCCGACAATAGATTATCAAGGTGGTCATTTTTGTCAGCCGGTAACAGCGATAGCGCGGATGATGATAATCCGCTTGGCAAAATAATTCATTCAGACTGGCGCTAATGGGAATACAGCAATTTGAAATATTGTGTTCATAAGTGCGATAAACAGGTATGTTGATTATAAATTGTGAGATTCTATTTAATACCTGGGGAGGTACTAAATTTAATGTTCTTATTACTGTTATTATTTGATATACTATTGTTTTCTTAGTTTTATTTGTATTTTGAAATGTTAATGTTATATATAACTCATTCTGCAGCTATCGTAGTTTAAAAGTATTTTTCAAATATTTTACACCAGTTGATATGACTTAAATTAGTTTAAAGGATGTTTTGAATATGGTAATGATGTAATGTGCTTCAGATAATTAATTAATCAGATATTAATGTAATGTGTCTCAGTTAATTAATTAATTTGGTGTTAATATTATAATTATTTGGGATTCAGCCTATTTTTACATAACATACTGTATATATCTGTTACCCAATTTTATTTGAAAGTACCTATTTTGAAACTTCCATTATGTAACATTATGTTCATTATCCTTCTTGGAACACTGTTTACATTTGGCTTGTTAATTTACATTTCAAAACAGTGATAATATTATTCATATTTTTGTTAAATTGTCGGTTTTTGGAATCATATACCTTCAAGGTGATTGGCACACCTTATCTCAGTCAATGAATCCACACCACAGTAACTTTTCTCTTGCGTGTATAAACAAACAGAAGTAATATATTAGTTTTGTCAGCTTTCATTTAAAAATAATTATGAACATGAGTTTGGTAGATGGTGAAGGAAAACTGCTTTACATAAGCAAAAGCAAGACATCAAAATGTAATTTCCTAGGTTGATTAATGAATGAATAGAAAAATTAAAAAAAAAAAAAAAAGAATGAATAGAAAAGATTAAAAAATAATAATTAAAAGTGCTCCAGAATAGTTTAACCTATTAAAATATATATAATGGAGGATCAAAACACAGCAGTGTTTGATCCTCCATTTGCTAAGCCCTAGCTTCCAAAACAATAAACTAGTGTTGAAATTTTAATATTGGTTACGCCATCTACTGACGATGTGTGCAATTAAAATATAAGTTAATATATTAGTTTTGTCAGCTTTCATTTAAAAATAATTATGAACATGAGTTTGGTAGATGGTGAAGGAAAACTGCTTTACATAAGCAAAAGCAAGACATCAAAATGTAATTTCCTAGGTTGATTAATGAATGAATAGAAAAATTAAAAAAAAAAAAAAAAAGAATGAATAGAAAAGATTAAAAAATAATAATTAAAAAAGTCAAATGCTGGGAGCAAAATAATATATATATATATATATATATATATATATATATATATATATATATATATATAAGTGCGAATAATTTTAGTGACAACTAAAATATTTTCCACAATATTTAGTGCGAAATAACATTTAATACAATAATATGTAATGCATTCATGGACGATCAAACATAAAAATTCACGTCAGCTCCTGCCATAACGCACTGCCCACCACAGCATGGAATACGCCAATATAGCTATTATATGAGCAAATGTTCAAACCGCCTCTTTTAAAAATGTATCGCTTTGAAGTGAGATTCTATACTCTGATTCATCTGGAAAGTATCAACTTAAATAAAAATTTAAGCATAAGTTAAAGACACAAATCATAGATATAAAAAGGTCATTTAATCAAATAAAACCATCCTATAAGACTTACAAATATTAAAAGGCCAGAGCGCTTTCGGCCATCACCATACCCTTCCTCAGTGGCTATATGAAAATTACCGTGGAAAAAAGCTTATATATAGACCAAACCGGCAGACAAAATTTGCGTAAATCAGCTACGGAATAATGACAATTAAATGGTATTATAAACAAACTATTAAAGATTAAGTAATTACAAAATTACAATAAAAAGTGTTATAAACGGGAGATTTAAAAGTATAAAATACAAAATAAAAAGTGTTAAATACAAACACAAAGGTAAAGACAATGAAACATGCCCCAAATTTCAGCTAAGAATAAATTGCATTAAAATGAAACATCACAGATAACTGTGTATACGTTTGACACGCATAGAGTCGAAGCCAACGACCGTACCGTACTGAAAACACCGGTTCTAGTTAGATCACCGAAGTCAAGCAGCATCGGGCGCGGTTAGTACTTGGGTGGATGACCTCCTGGGAACACCGCGTGCTGTTGGCACATTTCGGGCGCGGTAGCCCGGTGGTTTGCGCGCTGGATTTGCACGCTGCCACAACTGCCGCCGTGTTCACGCGGAGTACGATCACGTTAAACATGTGGGTCCGTAAGTCCTTCCGAGAGGTTGGTGGTAGGGGAAGGAGGGTACGGTCCCTGTGGATGTCTCCCCCACTGGGTTCAGGTCTAAATTGGGTGGCACTTCCCGGCCGTCCAAACAGTTACCTTACACCTTTCTGGTAGGTCGGACAGTCTGGGTCTCAACAACAACGCATAGAGTCGAGAACGAGTCGTCAAACGTAACTAAAAATTTACACAGGATCAAAATTACAAATAGAATCAACGTACATATAAATAAACAGGGATTCATAAAGAAAATATTACGAGGGTTAGTGCAACGACTTAAAAGGAAAGTTTTTATCAAAAAAGGGTTGAAAGTTATCATTAACAACACATTGGTCAAGAGCTGTAGAAAGTTTACCATTCTTGACGTCACGATCATGTTCAGCTAAACGGATACCAACAGTACGTTTAGTACTACCAATAGAAAACTTGTAGCCATTATCAGGAGTTAAAAGGGGTACAACGTACACCCCAGTATGGCTTTTAAAATTATCTCTATCCCTAAACTTATCCGTACGAATGCGATTGAATAAGGTAGTAATATTCGAGTGAGCAGGTTAAAATTTAAATGCATGGCAAAATTGAATGAGGGGACGGAAAATCTTCGGATGATACGGAAGACTAGATTTATACGTCATAAGGTCAACAACAGCAACAAGTTTAGTACTAGGTTGAATAAATTTAC
The DNA here is from genome assembly GCA_951213105.1 of Amaurobius ferox. NCBI lineage: Eukaryota > Metazoa > Arthropoda > Arachnida > Araneae > Amaurobiidae > Amaurobius > Amaurobius ferox. Next base: position 29,144,433 of record OX578137.1, read on the forward strand.
GGCGAATATGAGCGAAAATTTTATAAATAAACTATGAATATCTCTCATAACACTAGTTGTTTCTTTTAATTAATTTCAGAACAGCGGCGAAAAAATTCCCGAAAATTGACCATAACCACACGAATGCACTATTCTATCACTTTGTAGCCATATACACAAAGATACGATTTATGCCATGTATGACGTATTTTCTTAAGCATAGTCATAGAAATGCCATTCTATCTCTCTCATAACACTAGTTGTTTCCTTTAATTAATTTCAGAACAGCGGCGAAAAAATTCCGGAAAATTGACCATAACCACACACATGCCCAACCCAAAACATACTCAATACACAATAAAGCCAAAAATACATTCACCCAGTCGGACATAACACCCACACTCCATCAACCACAGTAGCAGACCTTTATCCCCCTCGACGCCCATTGGATGAGATAAAATTCCATATTTACTCTCGCCACCCTTCATACAGAATTCAACAACGGTAGGTACATCAACAGCTTTCATTTTCCACACATTGGACAATACTGGCCCGACCTCAAGGAGCCCCGAATGGTGTGTAATAAACGGCATGCGATGGGTGCAAAGGCGTCAACCAGACTACGGGCAATCTTAAACCCCACTGCTCATTTTATTGCCAGAACGCCTCTGTAGCGGTTTACTCCTGAATTTCTTCTTCGCGGAGGTGATTGTTGAGTTTCTTTCCCGACAATGTCCCTGAATGTTTGTTTTTTCCGTTGCGCTCTTTTTATATTTTCTTTGTTTTTGTATTTACTCTCCTCCCCCGCTTTGGAGAAAAACGAAATGAGAAAATGGTAAAATCATATCTGCATAACCGGACATTGTTTATTAAGGTCACCGAATGTGAATACAGTAAGCTTCTAATAATCCGGCACGTTGGGGACTTCAACGGTGCCGGATTACTAATTTTTTCGGATTAGACTAAAATAAGGTAAATACTGACAAATATTAATTTAATGTATAGTAAAAAAGTAAATATCATATAATGAATAAATAAATAAATGAATAAATAATAAATGAATAGAAAAATAAAAAAATGGTGTAATAAATAAATAAGTATCACGATTAATATTAATAAATATTAATAATGATATTTATTTGTCTCACACGTTACATTGTACAGTATTAACTTTAAAATTATAAAGTAAACTTTAATGAACAGAAATATGCATATAAAATAATTTCATCCATTGCAGTAAATGTACACCAGTATAGCCGAAGGAACCCAAATATCATTCGAGAGGCATGCCGGACTATCGAACTCGCCGAATCATTGGACGCCGGATTAACGGAAGTTTATTACATTGTGAAAAATAAAAATGATTATAGATAATGGATCCTAATAGTAAAATAGTATACCTTCAGAATAAAATATTTTTAACAGGCAAGAAAATTAACTAACTTGAAATACAATGGTTATGAGAAATAAATGAAAGAGTATTTTAATGCTGAATAACCAAACTTATGTAAAGAACCTTCAATGGTTTTGTGAACGTTATACTCTTAAACAAATCATAGTTAAAAATTTCACGCTTTTTAAATTTTTTATTAAAAAATAGTTTATTTAAGTTGCAGGCAAATACATGCAATTTACATTAAATTTTCTTCGCCATACAAGTACAAGTAACTTCAATCACTTTTCTCCATTCAAAACCACTTATTTTTCAAATTAATTTACAAATTTCAAATGAGTTCTCAAAATCACAACCCCAAAAAATGTACGCAATCTGAAACATACTCAATATATACGCATTAAACCCAAAATCATCTTTACCAATGAGGACATAAAATTACTCTTCAATAACCATCGTAGCACACCTTTATCTCACTCGATGGCCATTATAATTCCATATTTACTCAACCCATTGTGGCGATTGAGCGCCGAACTCGGGACCTAGTGCTTACAAGACCGACATTGTAATCATAGAGCAAAAGCTAGCTTCAGTTCCATTCTTATAATTAGGGTACAGGTTCCAAGCATCTTTGATCAGATGTCTTTGCTGCCGCACACTCCCCTACCTGATGAGGAGACAGGGTCGAATTTCGGCGAGGAGGGGTCCGCCTCGAAAAAACCCCGCATGCAAAAGCTAGCTTCAGCTCCGTTCTTATAATTAGGGTACAGGTTCCAAGCATCTTCGATCAGATGTCTTTGCTGCCGCACCATCATATAAAATTCAGCAACTTTTAAGCTTACATTCGCCCCACATTAGACAATGTTAGTTAGACCTTAAGACGCACCATTATCCCACTCGATGGTCTTTGGAGGAGATAGAGTTCCATACTTACCTCCACCAACCCGTTCTACAGAATTCAGCGAACTCTATGCACATCAACTGTTTCCATTGGTATAGATTAGAAATTGTTGCTCTGGTCGCAAAGAGTTCACACAGTGTATAATAAACGATATGCGATGAATGCGATAACATCAATCCCACCAAAGGCATTGAACCTAAAACTCGTTTTTTAAGAACGAATATTAAGGTAATACGAATAAAAGTCTATACAGTCTGAAATTTCAGACTTGGACATATCCCGGCCTGGCAGTAACAGATATGTTGCAATTTAAAACCAGAACTCGACGTGGCCAAAAAATCTTGGAGTCTCGTCTCGATCCAAACTGTTTTTCCCCAGGCCTGTATAAACTTACAAATCGACGACATGAATGTTCAAAATTACTGTGAAAAGTTTATATTCCACTTTTTTTTTCACAGTGCTGAAATTAAAAAAAAAAAACTTGTTACATATTTTGCCTTAATATTCATTTATAACATCAAAATATGAACCTTCTTCGTTCCGACCAGGCTGGAAATTTCATAAACTCAGGCAGGTCCAGAAACTTCACGGCAGAAATGTGGTTGAGCGTAACCCGTAGGTCAGACCAGACCAGAGTACACGGTATACTGGGGAGGGTTAAATGTACCATGCATATAATGGTTTTCAGTTCTTCTTATTTCACCGCATAACTGAGGATTAAGTCCGTATCGTTGTATCCACTAAATTGAGCAATTAATTAATCACTGGTTTAATTCTGTATCTAAAAGATTGGTTAAATTTAAATTTATGTATTAAAATTTTTATAAAAGGTCAAGAGAAGGCTGTTTGAATTTCTGCAAATCAAAATAAGCACGAAAGTTGAAATATAAAATTTATCAATTCTGTATTCATATAGTTAAATAAAGAATTAAAGTCTTTGATTAATTCATTGATCATTAACTTAATCATGTATTAAGTTCATTACTTTAAATAAATGTATTGCTTTTATAGCATTATAAGTGCCAAATGAAATTCTAATTAAAACGAGCATAAAAGTTAGATTATCATCAGATTTATTAAACCTATATTATTGTACTTAAATCATGGATTAAAATCATAGAATAATTATTTAATTCTTAACTTATTCCTGTAGTATTAATCGGTTTAAATTATTTAATTAGGGTATTACAAAATGTGAAAAGACCAGAAGTTCGACGAATCAAATTAAATTCGGATATCATCAAAGTTATCAATCCTATATTTTTTGCACCCCGCTTATAGGTAAATAATCATTGATTAATTCATAATTATGGTTTATACTATATACAGATCAGTAATTAAAAAAATTAACCGTTTAATAACTTATCTAAAAGTATCAATCGTAATTGCCAAACTCCTATAAAACAATAGAATTGCTAAAATTAATTCTACAATTTGCAGTTTAGTAAGCACGAAATAACTGATGCCATCGAAATAGTTAAGATCTAAAACGTGTTATAATATTATATCGTCTGCCAATCTTAATTGTAAAGGTTCTTCTAAAGTGATAAAATATGGTTGTCTGTGCCAATTCTAAGTCCTGCGAATCAAAGTAAGCCAAAAGCAGGATCCTGTCCAAGTTATTAATCCTGCAGGACCAAGATGGTTTGTTTAGCTATGCAAATATCTCGCTGCGGTCATTACATCTATTCATCTGCAAACAACGGGCGAAAGTTTAAGGAGTGGCCATCGAAAATATGTGACATCCAATATTCAGATATTTGGTCGTTTTCTTGGCAAGCAGCTCTCGTTTAAACCCATTTATTAAGCACCAGTTGTGCAGGCGTCACAAAAGAAAACACTGATATATAGGACCTAGTGTGTGCACACAAAGAGAAAAACATATCCTTCAAGGAGCAATTGGTGCATATCTGCATATATACTGTGTGTGAGTGTGCTGGCCCATTGAAAAGCCGGGCTTTATAGGAGTGCAGAAAAAATAAGAGGCAACTTCGGCGTTATCTGCAAATATATATATCGCGCCAGTCTCTATGGGAAGAAAAAAGTAAGATGTTTTGTTAGGGATGAGCTATTTATCAGTGAGATGGTTTTCTATTTTGCATACATACCATTTCTTTTTATGCATACATTTCTATGAAGGCGCATAGATCTATAACAACTATGAGGTGTGTCAAACTGCTTTTCACACACCCGGACACGGCCCGACTGAAAGAAGATCGAGCCAAACACATTTAAGAAAAAATTTCAGAGAGCGCGCCATGTGAAGGAAATGATGTATAGCGAAAGATGCATGCAAGATACTGACGTTAAAAAACTCTTTTGCTAGAAAGGGGAGGGTTGGAAAAAAGATTCTCTCCTCCCTTTCTTTTTTTTTTCGAAAAAGTCGCGTTTTTTGCAGGAAGTCCATAGGAATCTAATGGCGGTTGCTGCACAATGGTTTGCAGCTCTTTGCTTACAAAAGTTGAAGCATATATACAAGAATATGTGCGAGGCGTCGCCAACGGACCTACAGACTCGACATGCAGAGCGCGGCGCTAACCATGTACAGGAGGGGAAAATAAAGGGGGGCGACAAAATTTTGGGGGATCCTGTAAGTTTGGCAAGTAGTAGATGCAGGTCTTGGTAAATCTTGGATATAAAATTCGGTCATTTTGAATGGAGATATTAGATGGATTCTCTGTTAATAATAGAAAATGTCACTCTCCTAATAAAGCGGAAATTGAATTTTGTCCTAGGCGGATTCGGCAGTAGCAAATTTTTTTTTAAGTGCGAAAATTCGTCAGTGCTTTGCAGCATACCTAAAATTTTTATATTTAATTAAAAACAGATTAAATTAAATAAATCAAAAATTTTAATATCAAAGTTTTAATAATATTTTTATTTAAATCATACAATAATTTAAATATACTTTTACAAATTTAAAATATGTTAAATATTTTATATATGTTAAACTATTTATAGATTTACCATATTTTAAATATAAGAAAGCAAAATTATTGCCAACTTGTAAAAATAATTTTGCATTTGAAAAAAATAAAAATGTTTCAATATTTTAAAATCCTTCATAAATAATTTTAATCTGTATATAAAACATAAAGTCCGAACTAATTCACTAACCGTATCGTCCTGAACACTTCAACTAGAAATTAGAAATTTGAATGTAGTCTCTTCAAGGGCGACCTCATAGGAGGGGTGAAAAAGAATGAGATAATTGGTCCAGTGAGTATGGAGTGTAAATCTCTCCTCTCTCTTTCTCTGTCTCTTTCTCTCTTTTGATCTGTCTCTTTCTCTCTATCTGTCTTTCTCTCTCTCTCTCTCTCTCTGCCTGCCTGTCTATCTCTCTTTGTCTCTTTCTCTCTGTCTATCTCTCTGCCTTTTTTCTCTCTCTCGCTCCGTCTGTCGCTCTCTCTCTTTGACTCTCCCGCTCTCTCCCTTTGTCTCTCCCGCTCTCTCTCTCTTTGTCTCTCCCTCTCTCCCTTTGTCTCTCCCTCCCACTCTCCCTATCTCTCTTTGTCCCTCCCTCCCTCTCTCTCTCTTTGTCTCTCCCTCCCTCTCTTTGTCTCTCCCTCCCTCTCTCTCTTTGTCGCTTTCCCCCTCTCTCTCTTTGTCGCTTTCCCCCTCTCTCTTTCTCTCCCCCCTCTCTCTTTGTCTCTCCCTCTCTTTGTCTCCCCTCTCTCTTTATCCCCCTCTCTCTTTGTCCCTCCCCCTCTCTCTTTGTCTCTCCCTCTCTCTCTCTCTTTGTCTCTCTTTCTCTCTCTACTTTTTTCAGAAGGGGAGAGGACTTACTATTTATTTGTTTACTCATGTCAAAAGTAGGTTCTCACCTGAAACCGGCCACTTTCGGCATTGAACAATTTAGCAATTCAGTTTCGCTTTAGCCTTGATTGAACGTATCGCTGCATCGTTCTTTCTCGAGTTTTTTGCATTCTGATTTAATACAACTGCTTAAGCTATTCTCTAACCCGATGTACGCATTATGCTCTTGATTTTTACAACTAAAAGTCATCTGATCATATTCACAAAGCAGGTACCCAGTAATAATCGAACCGTTAACAATTTTTGTACCCGGTCAATATTTTGTTCTTTCGACCCTGTCCGTCCGACCTACCCGAAAGTGTAACGTATCTATTTGGACAGCCGAGACAGTGCCACCCAATTCTGACTGGAACATAGTGGGGACGACATCCACAAAGACCGTACGCTCCTTCCCTTGCCACTAAGCCCTCAAAAAGACATTATGACAAACAGCTTTAACGTACCCGTACACCGCATAGACACGAGGATAGATTGGAAAGAGACTCAAAGTCGGATCCTCCGAGTACAATCCTCGTGCTTTAACCACTGGGATATCATCCAATTAATCGAAAATATTTAACTTTTGAAGTAAACAGCACTTGCGTTTAACCGAAGTAAACGACATAGATGAAATTAATATAATTCAGAGGCGCCATTTAGAGGAAACTGGAAGGATTTCTTATATAATTACCCTTGCTAAATTATATTTCCTTCATTAGAACAACAGTCTAGCAACTTCTGCCACTCTAAGAATCCCCCCCTCCCCCTCAAGAAATTCTTGAAATGGCTACTATAAATGCCTACCCTCTGCTCCATAGACGAATCGAAACAAAGTGGTTTACTTCTGAGCTACAAAGACTGTATATGAGAGTTACCTACTTTGGAACACGAATCTCACAATTATGTGGAAGTGGGTATCATGATTTATTATGTAAAAACAAGCAAAACTTAACATAGTTTTTAACCCCGTCTTCCCGATTGCAGAAAATGTGTGATTTAAGAACGGTGAATGGTAATTAAATGTAATGAAATCAAATAATTTATATTCTCACAAGCAAATTGTTATTGTAGCAAATAATTATTTGCAAAATATTGTTTTTCATAATTACAAATAAAATAGTATTGCTGCTCATAATTGTAATTAAATTAATATTGTTGCACATAATTATTTACAAATAAATTAAAATTGTTGTAAATAATTATTTACAAATAAATGTATCTTGTACCACATAATTATTTACAAATAAATTAATACTGTTGTTGCAAATAATTATTTACAAATAAATGCATCATGTAGCACATAATTATGTACAAATAAATTAATACTGTTGCAAATAATTATTTACAAATAAATGTATCTTGTATCACATAATTATTTACAAATAAATTAATATTGTTGCAAATAATTATTTACAAATAAATGTATCTTGTATCACATAATTATTTACAACTAAATTAATATTGTTGCAAATAATTATTTACAATTAATGTATCTTGTATCACATAATTATTTACAAATAAATTAATGTTACAAATAATTATTTACAAATAAATTAATATTATTGCAAATAATTATTTACAAATAAATGTATCTTGTAGCACATAATTATTTACAAATAAATTAATATTGTTACAAATAATTATTTACAAATAAATGTATCTTGTATCACATAATTATTTACAACTAAATTAATATTGTTGCAAATAATTATTTACAATTAATGTATCTTGTATCACATAATTATTTACAAATAAATTAATGTTACAAATAATTATTTACAAATAAATTAATATTGTTGCAAATAATTATTTACAAATAAATGTATCTTGTACACATAATTATTTACAAATAAATTAATATTGTTGCAAATAATTATTTACAAATAAATGTATCTTGTATCACATAATAATTTACAACTAAATTAATATTGTTGCAAATAATTATCTACAATTAATGTATCTTGTATCACATAATTATTTGCGAATAAATTAATATTGTTACAAACAATTAAAACATTTTATTAAAAAAAAAAATGGATTCTTTATATAATCTAAGCGATAATATATTTCTCGAAATTTTGTTCAATATATCCACGATGTTTTCTTCTCTTTTCTTCTATCATTTGTTAAATTAATAGGCTCAATCTTAAATGTATTACATATTCAGTTAAACTGGTATATATTTTAGTATAGTCGGTAAAATGGCTGGTCATTAATTTTCAACTAGTTATAAATAAAAAGAATATTGTAATAACTAAGGAATACTTATTTTCAAAACTGTGTAAAAAATCAAGTTTTCTGCTATTTACAGTGTTTTTGAATGCGCCGATCAAGAATACAGATTGTTCACATTTAGAAATATTTTTCAAATTTTCTATGGTATCTATTTATGACTCAAAATTGAGAGTGAAATTACCGATACAATATTTAACTGCTTTTATTTGTACAAGATAGAATAGATGCGCATATTCAAATCGCTAATATAAATCGTACGTTGATTAATTATAAACTATAAATTATTAATTACTAAATCATTAATCATAAGTTAAAAATTAGGAAAAGTAGGATTTGAGTAATAATTTGAAGTCCACCATCTACTATATCTGGCCTATATGATTAAGAGGACATTTTCCCTGATGTAGCCATTTATATCAGTTATCCCACGTTAATCAACCTATTGAAAATTGTCCTAAACCTCTAGCTAATTTAGTTGCTAGGATTTTTTCCTGTTATTCTGAGTTGGGTATTATTCTGACGTCAGTCATCCACTGCATCTAGCCTAGATGGTTAAGAGGATATTTTTCCTAATGCAGCAACTTCTTTCAGTTATCCTATATGAATTAAACTATGAAAAATTGTCCTAAACCTCTAGCTAGTTTAGGTGTTAGGATTTTTTCCTGTTTTTCTGAGTTGGGTATTATCCTGACGTCAGTCATCCACTGCATCTAGCTTAGATGGTTAAGAGGATGTTTTCCCTAATGCAGCAACTTCTTTCAGTTATCCTATATGAATTAAACTATGAAAAATTGTCCTAAACTTCTAGCTAGTTTAGTTGTTAGGATTTTTTCCTGTTGTTCTGAGTTGGGTATTATCCTGCGTCAGTCATCCACTGCATCTAGCCTAGATGGTTAAGAGGATATTTTCCCTAATGCAGCAACTTCTTTCAGTTATCCTATATGAATGAAACTATGAAAAATTGTCCTAAACCTCTAGCTAGGTTAGTTATTAGGATTTTTTCCTGTTGTTCTGAGATGGTTATTATCCTGACGTCAGTCATCCACTGCATCTAGCCTAGATGGTTAAGAGGATATTTTCCCTGATGCAGCAACTTCTTTCAGTTATCCCATATGAATTAAATTATGAAAAATTGTCCTAAACCTCTAGCTAGTTTAGTTGTTAGGATTTTTTCATGTTGTTATTTGCCAAACATACATGCTAAAAACAGAAAAAAATTGTCATTTTTTAAAAATCGATAAAATAAGCTAATCGATAATTATGCTTTGTACTTACTTTTATAAACATTCTACAAAAATATTAGAAATATTTCTATATTTCTAATATTTTTGTAGAATGTTTATAAAAATAAGTACAAAGCATAAAAGTAAGTACAAAGTAAGTAGCATTTAGGGTTGCCTTTAGGGTTGCATTTAGAGCAAGAGATTTAGGATATTAGGGTATTGCAGGGAAAATATCTTATCAAGCACCATTATAACGATCTTACGTCTATCTCAACGGGGAATCGAACCATCGATTTCTGGATCACATGTGATCTGTCTGAATAACTTTACAAATTTTGATTCCTTAGATTTGATATATGATTTATCGATTAATCTTATCAATATCGAAATTATTCGTAGAGAATCATTGCGACTGATCAATGGCACTTAGAGAAACATTGAAATATAGAATGTTTTAAAATTTTACATATAAACTTATGTATACCATATTTATTTAAACCTTAGTTAATTAAATATTAATTTATAAAATTTAGCATTGTCAGCATGAACAAAGAGTCAAAACGGCTTCTACATTCTCTGTGATTGATTACTGGCAGAAACGTCACAAAGATGGCAAACACCTTCATTCTATCCAACTGGCACTAATGTAAGATGTCTGCGAATACAGTGGCGTAACGCAATAAGCTCGGGCCCTCCTGTAAGTTTTAAAGAGGGCCTCCTTTTCCAGAATTTCAATTAATTTTGAAGTCTTTAGTGAACTTTCGGGCCCCTCATCCACAGACCGGACCCCTCTGCATTATAGGTTCTATGTGTCCGAACGTAATGTCACTGTGTCTCCCGGGGCACTGGCCCCATAATTCAAAAAGCCCCAAGAGCCAGCCAGCTTATGTTAAAAAGAGCAAATTAAGGATCCGTTTATTTACTTTTATGTAAAAACAATTGCCCTTTGATCGGTAATTTCCGCTTATGTATTGAAGATTCAAGAATTGTGTGCAATTTGAACAGTATTTAACAAGTGATACTTTCAGAATTTGTGCAGAATGCAAATTATTATATATTTGACAGCAAAATTATTAAAAGCGTCAATTTTACTAATTAAAATACACTGTTAATATAATATGGAAAATTTTGATAATTCTCTGATGTTAAAGTTTGATTTCAGTTGGGTTGGGGGAAGTGTCGCATGCTCTCTGTCTTCTACTGAGTAGGGTAATGTTTGCTTGGACACCCGGGAGAGCTTTGTCGGGCCCTGGGTATACTTCAGAATAAAGATGACATATGTATGTTATGACGTATGTATGTACGTTATGACGTATCCTATCAAGTTGTGGATGTATACTACCAGGATACAAAAAATGAGTCAGAATTTCTAGATAACTAATGCTTTTAAATAAAAGCACCAATAAGCGTAAACACGAACAAGTTGCAGCTAATGACAACAGGGCTATCTTACAAGATTACAAAACAACTGTCAGGTACAATAAAACAGCAATTAAATGCTCAACCAATTCGCAAGATAGCAAATTTTGTTCGCGAAACAGAAACGTATCTCAGAATTTTATTTCAATCGTATTGCATTAACTCTGCTCTAATGAACAATGACTTCCTTATATAATCTCCATAGAAATTTCTAGAAAGAGGGCGGTAATTAATGAATATTTTTAGAAAGTTCTACCTGATTCCGAAGCGCGACAAAAATCGCCAAGTTGACGATATTTTGCCAAATCTGACATCCGTGTCAGGAAAATGTCGACCAAGTTCCGGCAACCCTACTTTCATAAAATGGCAATTATTTTCTCTTTGTGGAGAGTCAAAGAAACGTGAAGTACTTTATGCATCTGGAATTTTTCTTTTTTTTGGAAATGTTGTCCATTTCAGGAACATCAGTTTATATACAGCTAAAAAAAATGAAAGGGTGCATTTTCACCCCCTTTGCATATGCAGAGCGCAATTTGAATAACACTGCAATATTATAGGATCCTTGTGCGACACGAACTCGGCAATAAGGAGTGATGGACGAAAAAACCAATGCTCCCTAGAAGAATTTGAAATAATGCTAGTACTCCGTAGAAGAATAAGAAATAATGCTGGTATTCCCTAAAAAAATTCGACAGTCCGATGCTCTTGGGTGGTAACTATTTTGGCAACGCCAGGTAATTTGTTCTAATAAGTCATAAAGTAGATTTTTTGAGTCCACTATTGTCTAAACTAGGGGCCGTGGGTCCCTAGTTTAGACAACAGTGAGTATAGTTAAATAGGTAGTCAACGGTGGATTATGATCAAACACACACATCTACATAGTTATCACACCAGTAAACAGACCAAATTAAGTCACGGTTGAAATTAATTAAAATGAACTCTTTAAAGATAATTCTCAGTCTGGGTTGAACAGAGCCCCTGCGCCCTTCTTCCTGGTTGCGCCCCTGCCGGTGTCATCTGTAATACCGGAATGTGCTGCACGTTGTAGATAATCCCTTTGATATCCGAGGGAATCACCGATCTTTTCCCGTGCACACTTTCTTCTCCCCTCCTCCTCCGCATCATTTTTTCTTCCTTCCCAAACCTCCTCAGAGCATTTACCGACGCCTCGGAATAGAAGAACATTGAAAATGCGTCGCCGCCCAGTCGCCACTACTTTTTTCACGTACTTTTCCCACCCCACATATATATATTTTTTATCAGAACACTTCTCGACCACCGTATATCACTTTATTCACTCGGACTTGGCATAGCAGCGGCACATACCGTGTTTTTATATTTTCGCATAACGCCCTTCTTCCACGCGAGGGGAACTGCGAATTGTTTTTCGCTGGAGATCTCCTTTGTACGAGTTCAGATCTGTTTGTCGTTGTGTGTAGCTCGGATTTTTATGGCGGGGAGTGATCCGATTGGATACAGATATCTGTCGCTGTAAAAGGGGGAACAATTTTGGCGCGGGATCATCAATTTTAAAAAGTTGCCGGAGATGCTCAGAATGCGAATGGCAAGATATCTCTCTCGGAAATTTACAGTAGATTTATTGCCCCGAACAAGTGCCCTGGCATTTAAGACAAAGATGGATAACTAAAACAAAACTATCTACTGTTCAAAGTAGTTATTTTGATGTATTTTGTATGCGAAACCAGAAATCGAGTTATATATCAGATTTTTTTTTAACTGTTATATATATATAGTAATATCGTTTACAATCTAACTTTGATTTTTTAGCTGTATACAGGGCGTTGTGCTGGACCAGCGGCGGTTCTCAATCTGCTCTAGCACATACTGTTAGCGGTTCTCAACCTGCTCTAGCACATACTGTTAGCGGTTCTCAACCTGCTCTAGCACATACTGTTAGCGGTTCTCAACCTGGTTTAGCACAACCTGGTCTAGCATATGAAAGTGTTATATATAAGATTTTTTAATACTTTTATATATATATAGCAATATCGTTTACAATCTAACTTTGATTTTTTAGCTGTATACAGGGCGTTTCAAAAACCCTGATCATGTGTATAATTTTTGAACACTATGTTCTAGACTAGAGGTTCTCAACCTGTGGGGTGCGCCCCACAAGAGGGGGGGGGCGCAAAGTATCTAAAGGGGAACACGGAAGGAATGTACTTACTTGGAAAGCACCTATTATATTGCTTTTTATGACTGTTTTATCAGGGGTTTTAGAAGGAGGGGCGCAACTAAAATCGATATGGAAAAGAGGGGAGCAAATGCTAAAAGGTTGAGAAGTACTGTACTAGAAAAATACAAGGTAGGATCAAAAAGTTCGGAGACTGTGCTGATATCTTCAACCCTGATTGGAGGAGAGAGGAACTATTTTACCGTAATGTAGAGACATATGTGACGGGAGATGTGAAAAGGAAGAAGCAGGTCCGCAGTGCAGGGTTTTTCCAGACAATGCGTGTCAGTGAACTGTAGTCATTCGCGTTCGTCGAAAACGGAAATGGCAGCAGGTGCAATGTTTCTGTCGGCGATTTCCCCAAACGCTGACAGAATTTGATATTCGCACGTTGTTCTTCAGACGTCATTTCCGTTTTCGACGAGCGTGAACGACTACAGTTCACTGACACACATTGTCTGGAAAAAACCTGCTTCTTCTTTTTCACGTTTCGCGTCACATGTCCCTCTACGCTACGGTAAAATAATTCCCCTCTCCTCCAATCATGGTTGGAGATATCAGCACAGTCTCCGAACTTTCTGATCCTATCTTGTATTTCCAATTGAAAAATTATTTTGAATCGAAAGAAAAGTTTAGCGAAAATATTTTCAAAACTGGGGGAGAAATTTGCATAAAAATACGAAATTAGCTTTCTATGCGGCTCTTTTAGAGCAAAATGCCCAATTACTCGATAAATGTTTATAAAATTTTATGTTATAATTATCTAGTTTGACATCTGTACCTATAAAAACAGAGGGTGAGAAATAAAATCAAATTCTTGATTTATACCAAAATACCCTACTCTATACGAAAAAATTTCCGAAAGAATTAAGGAAACAAAAAAAAAACCTGTTAGTGTAATTTGTAAACTTATTTTTGCTACAAACCATTATTAAATTTATATACTGCCCACCAGAAATTGTCCTATGAATATCACCACGATTTTTTTACTTAGAACCGTTAAATTTTTTTCATGAACTCCAGATTTTCAGATTTTTCGAACTATCGAACTTCATTTATTAAGGGGGCTATATAAAAAGTAATTATCTGTGTCTTGATGCTGATATACCACACAGTTGTGAAAGTGGTTAAATATAATTATTATTATGATACAAAACAATTTTCCAATTTGAGGTATATTTCTGGCACAAATGGTTCAAAAATTTTAACCCTGTTTAGTCTTTTTAAAACACCCCGTATATACGCGGGTTATTTTAAATATATATATTTAATGTAACTGAAATATTAACATCCCGAAACATTAACGAATAGGAACTTTACAATTAAAATGGATTTTTCACACGAGATGTTGCGCATATTAAGCATGAACAAGTTACATATTTTGTCTCGCATTACAGAGAGATACAAAAAAAAGTTCTGACCTTAGAAAGTTTCTATCATGTTGCCTGGATAGCTTAGTTGTAGAAGAGCATTTACCTCGAGGTAAAGATATACAGGTTCGAATCTGTGCACAGGACCACCGACATGGAGGGCAAAAGTATACATTCCATAGCAGCCCAATAGGCAAATGAAGGAAACTGAGTCATATAAAAAGTACATAAAAAAATAATGATTATAAATTATTTCTTCTATCTACATTGCCGTGGAAAAACGAATAGCACCTCCGTATTCAATCAAAATTCGAGTAATAAACATTTATATTTATGGCCTTTTATTTCTGCTTAAAGAAAAATGAATTGGTCTTAAAATACAATATTATAAAAATTGCATCCATCAAATGTGAAGCTGTAAAAGTATAAGCCAGTACAAAAATTGAATAATTGAACGATCTTTTGATAAGCATTTTTTTTTTTTTTTGTCATAATTAAAAAAATATATATCTTGGCGTTTTTCATAAAATTTTTCATTACCCTATTGTTTTCTTTGCATATGAGACCCAAGCGTTTGCTGCATAGGAACCCGAAAATTCTGTCAGCAGCATTGCTCGTGTATAAGCTGGTTCTCTAATTGACACCGAAACCTTAGATGACTTGCTGGTCCTGGGTGACTGGCAATGACGACTGTTGCATAATTGATAAATAATTTTATATATAAGAAATTTGAATAATTTCTTCTGTTAGGAGGAGGAAAATGTGAAAATGTTAGATCCATTTATGAAGTCCAGTTTCGGTTTATGGTTCAAGCGGTTTTTTTTTAACTTTTCTAAATATTAAGCAGCATGAGCATGCGGAACAATTTAATTGTGAAAACCCTTCTTGAAGGTATCTGTCTAAGCTATTTTGACAATGCATCGTCAATGTCCAAAACTTACTATGATAGCGGTGCAATCCTACAGATCATTAGGCTCATTATTATGAAGAAAAGGTAAAAGCCTAATTTACTATATTGTCTCAAACTGTACCAAATGTATTGTCTCAATCGAATTGGTAACAGCAAAAGCCTGTTGACTTTTAGCAAAACCGACATATAAGAAAGTTCTTATTTAGTATGTTTAATTTAATCGGAAATGGCAAAAACTTTTTGCCTTTAGCAAAACCTATATAAGACAGCTGCCATTTGGGTTATTATTTATTCACAATAACGATATTCATTTATCCATAGCAATTTTTTTTTATAATAAAAAAATTATGTTTTTATGAAACCCCAAATTTTTATATTTATATAAAACCACTAATTCTTTATATTTATATAAAGCACCAAAGTTTCATATTTCTAATTAATATACATGACGTGAAAATACATTTAATTAATATGGTCCTTATAGGTTTTATATCCTCGGTGTCCATAAGACTACACAAAAGTGCTAGTAGCCTTCATATGGCCACGCAAGCCATATACCCATGTATTATCCAGGAAAGCAATTTCATTACTTTCCACATGCAGGGTTTCCTCTGGACATTCGATACCCGTCGAACGTTTCCGAGCATCGATGAAAATTCCATTAGCAGCGATCACATCCGACAGTTTTTGCTCCCATGTTAAATGGAGTCGAGTGGTGCAGGAGTTAAAATATTTACCGACCACTGATGTGCGAAGTGTTTCCTTCAAAACACCCCCCGAGAGTGGCCAGTAGGGGGATTAGTGGGCCCTGGAACCCGAAGAGGGCCCCCGCATTCATTTATGGACTCATAACCGTTAATAATACGGATCGCCTTTTACCAGAAATGCCATGAGGAAAATGGCGCCTGTGAGGGAAAATGGCATGAGGAGCAAGTGGGAAGGTTATGAAGATGTTAGAGATTATGAAATAATTTTACATTATGCAGTGCAACGCAAAAGTTTAGACAGGTAATTTTTGACTAAAATAAAAAGGAATAAATTGATTTTATTGAATCGTTTACTCATGATGCAAGATATAATTAGAAGGGCATATACAATGTAGCATTTACAAGAATTAAAATTACAGAACAAAAAAAGTAAAACATTGAAATATAGACACAAATCAATTTCATGCAAAATTTTAAGGACACGTGACTAGTCAAATGCGAAGGCATTTTCCTTGTCAGCAAAGTAAATCCAGCGATCATTTTCAAATGAAAGTAACATGCCAAAGTTATCACAGTTTTCGAGTGAAGAGGAAACTAAAATGTGGCAAATGAGATTAAAAGAAACATCTATTTCTAAAATTACGACTGCTTTACATCAGTCGAAACCATGTATTTATCGAATTCTAACTTATGGTGACCAATATGTGCCCAAATTCCGTTCTTGAAGGCCAGGAAAGACCACTTCACGTGGTGAAAGAATTCGGATATGACCTCAAATTAAATTATTTCTTGGCGTTAAATCCAACTCCAAATAGGAATAAAAGTATCGAAGAATAATACTATTAGGACATGCATTGCTCAATCGCGTTCTCTTCTAAAACGGCTGGCTCGTCAACCTTTCTTGAAATTGGGCGATAAACAACCGGTTCTAAATTGCGACCGTAGACATAGATATGTCTTATCGCGATGAATGGCTGAAGGTAATTTTCATTTAAAAAGATTGTGAATATCCAGAATTGTGACGGCCCAAATTGGTTTTCATACTGATGGCATGAGTTGCGGAAACAACCACGAAACATGTTTAGCGGGCAACACGGTGGGGTGCCAGTTATGGTGTTGAGAACCTTTAGTTACAAGAATCAACTTCCCTGGCGTATTTGGGTGGCAGGCAGAATTCATAAAAATATCAAGAAATTCTCAAAACCAACTTACTAGCGTTTAGGAAAATTTTAGGAGGATACGACTGGATTTTTCAACAGAATAATGCTGGGTTCCATAATGCAAACTCCACGAAACAACTATTTAGTGTCAAAAACATTTTGGTTTTGGACTCACCTACTATCAGTGAGGTTATGAAACTCATCAGAAACGTCTGAGGTATCCTGGCACATGCCGTGCGCAGCAATGGCACAGTATTCATTTAAAAGAACTGAAAGTAGCCATTGAGTAAACCTGGTTTCATATTGATCCAAAGACCATCCATAACCATGTACTTTCTAAGGAAAATCGCGTGTTTGAGTTTATAAAAAGTAATGGTAGTGTTATACAGTATTTAAACATATACATTGCTTCCAAATAGGAAAATTTTAGTTTCGTGTCATAACTTTTGCGACACGTAATTTTTGCGATTTTGTTCTAATGATGGTAAATGTTTAACTTTTACGTTTTGTATTTATAAAATACAGATGATTTACTTTATGATATTAAAATATTCAATACTTAGTTGTATATTTCTTTCTGCTTTTAAAAACATGACATGTGGTCTTGTGTCTAAACTTTTAAACTTGTCTAAACTGTCGCACTGTACTATAGGTATATAAACAAAAATATAAAAAAATATTTAAATTTTAAATTTTATCTTGCATTTACAATGTCAGATTTTCAAATAAAACCGTGATGCATTTTAGATTTAATATTTATTATCAACTAGCAGCATACCCGTTCTTCGTACGGAGTATATAATATAAAGAAACTTGAAATTCATAATCATGCCCAAATTCTTATAGTATACTAAATGACATGTTTAATAAAATATTCTGTTAAAATATTTAATATAATGCTCCTATAAAGAAGTTTAAGAATCTCTGTTCTCGCTATATAAAATTATCTTCATGGACATATCTGAAGAATAAAATATCTTGGACCCCTTCTGTAAGCAAATATAAAAAAAAATATGGAATTGAATCAATATATGCAAAATAAAAGCGTTAAAATTGTATGGGACCCGTACTAATTATATACGCGAATATTAGAAAATATAACCTGAATTAGTAGATTACATGTATAAATTGAAAATACCAATAAACCCGTAATCTTTAAATCTGAAGACAGTCATTTATTCCAATATATGTCAAAATTAAAGTGCTAAAATTATATGGGAAGATATACACGTACTACTTATAATGTCCGATTATTAGAAGACGATTACCCGTTTTGCAATATGAGTCACAAATGTTTTTTGGTAAAATACAACAGACGACGTAATAAATTGAATATATAATTAATCCCCTTAATCTTCATACCAGAAGACTGTACTTGATTCCAATATATATGCCAATATACCTGTACTACTTATATTCTCGTAGGTTAGAAGATATACCCGTGCATTCCTAGAAGATTACTCGTACAACGTACAATATGCGTGTGTCAACAATTTTTGCCGCAATAAAACAATGGCGTAATAACTTAAAAATATCAATAATCCCTGAATCAATAATTCCGGAAAATATCAATAATAATAATGTTTAAACCTGAAGAGTATAATTGATATTATCCAGTCCAAAATGAAATGGCAATGAAATTTATTTTATATACATATCTTCATTATTCAAATCGGAAAGGATTTAATAAAAATCGTCTGCCGCATAAACACATTGGATTTAAATCCGTTGCTAAGCGACATGATATCATTTGCTTCAAATAAATTGGTA
Organism: Amaurobius ferox; assembly: GCA_951213105.1. NCBI lineage: Eukaryota > Metazoa > Arthropoda > Arachnida > Araneae > Amaurobiidae > Amaurobius > Amaurobius ferox. Next base: position 29,163,489 of record OX578137.1, read on the forward strand.
GAAAAAATATCGTCTAAATAGTTATATTTCTATGGAACATTTGGCGACAGTTTCGTCAAATTAGCGACATTTTAAAAAATCGCCAAATTTATCGCCAAGTGGGACTGTAGAACTGACAGTTCCACTTTGCGACAAATTGACGAAATATCATCACAATACTATCCTCTAACAAAAAACAATTAATATCATTTATGTAGCGCAATTTTATCAATTTCAAGATATTTTTATAGATTTGAAAACATTTTTATCAATTTGGTGACATTTTAAAAATTCGCTAAATGTATTACTAAGTAGGATGGTTGGTCTGACAGATAAATGCTAACCAAACATCATTTCAGTACTCTCTTCTAACAAAACAAAAAAAAATTTCATTGATATGTAGAAGACCCAAGCCACACGACCAACCCGAAGGTTTATGGCAGCTGTTTGTGTGTCGTTTATATCAATTTGGCGACATTTCCGTCAATTTGGCAAAGTTTAAGAAAAGTTGTCAAATTAGCGATATCCCTCCAAATTCGTAGCTTTGAATTTGCAGATCTGAATGAAACATTCTTATCCCGTTTCAATATACTAAATGAAAACACTACAATTGTATTAGAAGATATACCCGCTCTACTCTTTTTCTGTTTCAACAATCGGCTATATGAATTTATTGGCTAAACACAATATATGAGTTTAGTAGCTAAATGCGATATAAGCTTGAAAACTCTTTGCCAAAATAAATGAAATTGATGTACGCAGTCAGCAATTAATATAATTAAAAGAAAAATCAAACCGTCCATTCATAAGATATACTTTTATATCCATTTATCCATTTATTTATTATTTAAATCGAAAAAAAAATAATAAAAACATTAACAAACACATTTAATTTAATTGCGGTGCCGAGCAACATGATATATCCTCCTAAAATGTTAAAATTTATTAACCACTAACAGCACACGCGTTATTCGTACGGAGTGTATAATTTAAAGAAACTTAAAGTTCGCAATCATGTGGAAATTCTGTTAAAATATTAAATTTATTGCTCCTAAAGAGAAGTTTAAGAATATATGTTCTCACTATGCAAAATTATCTTCACAATCAGATCTGAAGAAAAAAACACCCTGCCCCCTTTTGTAAGCAAATTTACAGAAGAAAAAATAGGAATTGAATGAATATATGCAACCCCGTACTAATTATATTGTCGCAGATCAGAAAATATGCCAATGTGTTAGTAGAAGATTACCCGTATTACAATATGCGTCTCAAAAATATTTGCCAAAATAAAAGAGATGACGTAATAAATTGAAAACATCAATAATATCCGTACTCTTTATACCAGAAGGTCGTAATTGATTCCAATATATGCCAATATATATCAAAACATATGTCAATATACCTGTACTACTTATATTCTCGTAGATTAAAAGATATACACGTGTATTTGTAGAAGATTCGTACAACATACAATATATGAGTTTAAACAATTTTTGTCATAATAAAATAATTGCATAATAACTTGAAAATATCAATAATCCTTGAATCAATAATCCCCGAATATATAAATAATAATAATTTTTAAACCTGAAGACCGTAATTGATATTATCCAGTCAAAAATGCTATAAGAAAAATCAAATCGTTCTTTTCTAAAATATATTTTTATATCCATTTATTTATTATTCAAATCGAAAAAATAATTATTAAAATTAACAGACAGATTTAATTTAATTGCGTTTCTGAGTAACATGATATAAGATAGAATCTTATAACATGTTAAATATGTCATGTCTTATAACATAAACTGCGAAATTAACTAACGATTTTGATTTCTCTATACTTCTCATTGTTCCGTAAAAGCTTGTTTTAAATAAACCATGAACCATGGAGATAGATTTCCCCTTTAAAGCATGTTTCAAACAATTCATGTTTTCAGAAAGTGACTAATTAACGCAAAAAATCTCCCATCAAACTCAGAGATTAAATTTTAATTCACTTTCAAACGATTTTCAAGCTTTTCGTTTGGATAAACCACGGAGTTAGGGAGTAGAACTCCTAGGAAAAAGTTCCGTTTTTCATTAATATCTCGACAACCCCAGGTCTTAGAAACTCGAAACTTGGACAAAATTTATGGGGGGATATTTCAAGGCTATTCACCAAATTTCATTAAATTCGGTTCAGCCGTTTTTCCGTGATGATGAGACAAACGAAAATTTCGTTTTTTACTAATATCTCGAGAACCACTGGTCGTAGAAACTCAAAACACGGATATAATTTTAAGTGGGGCTATTTCTGGGCTACCCACAAAATTTCATCAAATTCGGTTCAGCCGTTCTCCCGTGATGGTGTGACAAACAGACAGACAGACAGACAGACAGATTTTCATTTTTATTTATATAGATAAGGCAATATATGAAACACAGAAAGCACTCACTAGCTGACTAAATCACTCACCTCCGTCTCCTACCGTTCGAACTAGGAGCCTGAATTTTTAGTGGGATGTTTCTTATGGGTCACTAAACATTAAGAAGGGATATTTCCGTAACCCGTCTTTAAGAGAGTAAGAAGGGGTAAAGTGATCGAAGAGACTGATTCCGTGTCTGCGTAATACCTCAATCTGTGGTATACTTACGGGCATTATTATAATTTCATACAAAAAAATTCGAGTATAATGAGATAAAACTAAATCCACATGGAAATGATTCAGAACCATCAACAACGAAACTACTTCTGATATAGTGCAAAGTATAAAATAAACACAATGAAAACAAAATAAAAATGAAATAAATTTGCCAAATCTATCATCACCAATCATTTAACTCTACATGTGGTGTCACATAAAGCGAACGTAAGGAACAAAATAGAACCCGCAAAATCCATCATCATAGATGACCCAAAAGAAGATGTGATTGATCTCAAAAGTATAAAATGAAATGAAAAACAATGAAAGCGAAATGAAATTATCAGACCTATCACCACCTATAAAACAACTCCACATGTGGTTAAATAAAATATGAAATCAATATAATCACAAACGAAACACACAGACCTGGAATAAATTAAAAAAAATAATCATCACAATTGAATCACTTTCATAATTGTTTCGTTAGATAAATGACATTAAGGTAGCAAATTGAGAATGTTGAAAATAATGCCCGCACGAAATATTTTTTCTAATATCTTTCACAGATATGCCATTATTGTAGTTAGTCTCGTTCGCAAGTTCCAATTTTCAAGTCATAGTCACAATACACAATACCTTAGCAGAAGGTAACAAGCATTAGTCGTTGTAGGACAAGCTAGTAATATAGTTCAGGGAAATTTTAATGGGATCAAACAATTGTATGAGACATAGTTACAATATCGTATCTCTTTTGATATAATCCAAATGGTGATTCCTTTAACTATGTGGCAGCAAGCCGACTCTGCTCCTGCCAAGGACATCGGATCAAAGATGTGTACCCGAATTATAGGTTAGGAGGAGAAGCTAGCTTTTACTCTAAACGTATAATGTCGGTCTTGTAACCACCAGGTTAACTTCTAAATTTGTTTTACTTAAACCTTTTAACTTTGGATGCAACTTATTCTAAGACTTGTTTTGATTGAATATAGAACAATGTTTTCAACACAAATTAATTATAATGAGCGAGTGCAAAAATCACATAGCATCCATCTTGTGAGCTTTAAAAGTTCCATTGCAAACGAAATTGAAAAATGGTTGAAAGCAAACTGTGAATCAAAATAAACGTGTGATTGCGCACACGTAACCTACTGAAATGATCTTATGTCAAGTAAACTGTGGTGCAAAGTATAAGTAACCTGATGAAAAGATCCTATGTCAAGAAAACTCTGGGACAACTTATACGTAACCTGATGAAATGATCCTATGTCAAGTAAGGGTGCAAATTATGGTTCATCTAAAACTAAAATTTTCAGATGCAGATACCTTTAAACCATGTTTTCGTTTTACGTACGTATCACAAACATTTCGGAGGCTATACACAAAGAAACTCTACAATATTACACAAGAAAAACATGGTGTAAACAAATTCTTATCTCATACAGTGTAACCACCCAATTCATTCTACTGTTGCACATTATACTAGCTTGTAATCTGCTTCTGTAGTTACACATGTAATTTTCTGCAACAGGGCTCTGGGGAAATGAATTACATCACTTTTGCTCTTAACAAGTAGGGCAGTATAACAGCCCGACAGGCAGCTATATATTAAGACTACCACTTAGTTCAAGCATTGAAAGAATTCGGGGGGAGCCCCCTTGATCGTAAAAGCCGACAGAAAACCACCCACAAGTCTCAGGGGAAGGAAAGCCTATTGCTCCACATCCAGGGGAGAGGGAGTGTCGGTGGATAAATATTTTCATTTGAAAATATAAGATGCCATGCAGGGACAAGACACAACTAATAATCCAAAGTGAATGAGAGAAAGATGAGGGGCAGAGCAAATAAATAGTTTTAGAAAAGTTTTAAGTAAATTTGATTCGGTGTTTTGACAGGAGTGTTAGGATATAACGAATCATCGTATTATCTGAGTACATGATATGATGAATTTTCTATGAATCGTATTCGAAGAAGGTCGTAATTGGATTTGTTTCCTTGAATATCAATCCTAGACTACTCGCAATTACAATGTTTCTTAAAAGCAAGGTGCACAGTTTTATGAAAACAATTCCAGCTCTGTAGAAGTATTCTGGGTAATTTTAAAATCAAACTCTTTACACGTATAACTAGTATAAAAGTTATATTTTAAAAAAGTATCCTATACTAATGAAATGATATTTCATTAGTTAAAATAAAAAAGTCTAGGGAAGAGGGTGGGGGGGTGTCACCCCAAAACTGTCATTAAAAAACACCCTGGAGACAAAAAATATTAAGGTCTGGCTAAAATGCAGTCGTAAGGAATATTCCACAAAAATGAAACTTATATACGGGTAACGTGTAAAATGTTAAGATTTTCAAATTTTCAAGAAATATCCTTCTTAAAGATGAGTCAGTTCAAGATTTTGTATTCGCAAATAAATGTATAGTATCAATATTCAAGGAAGTAAATACCTTTACCACCTTTTTAAGAACACTTAGATAAGGAGCGACCATTCTTTGTTTTCTTGACGGTATGTAAATTGCCTCCTTATTACATTGTATAATTTATAGGGAAAGTATTGTGACGGGGGTCGAAAGTTCGAGTGCAGTTTTCGACGGAAGATAAAACATTTAAAGCCCCCCTGAACTCGAATCGAACGGTTTTGGGATGGTGTCTGTGTGTGTGTGTTCGTGAGTATGTGGACACGATATCTCACGAACAAATAAAGCGTTTTGAAAATAATTTAGTACAATTATTAGAATCAGTGAATACTGGAATCATGTTGATTTTAACGCGCAATCGAATGTTCGGACCCCCCCCCCCCCTCCACCAAATGTTCGAATGTTTTTTGAAAATCGTTAAAAAGTTTAAAAGTCGGGGTCTTCAATTCTGTTAAATAAATAATCATTTCATACGTAATATTTTGTATACGTAATATAATGGTATAAACTTTAGAATATTAGCATGCACCATTATAGAAAAAAATACAAATTTGCCAATATTTATTTATTTCGGGGGATATTAATTAAATGCTAGTTGCATTTTGATGAATATTTTGAATAAGCCACTCTGTTTAGACTAATATGTTGCTAGAAACGCCCACTTTTTTACGTCATGTTAATCCAACGTCAAAAGTATTGTCAAGTAGATCATGTACAGCAATATTTCGTCGAGAAAGAAGTAAAATCACTGCATTACGTAGCGAAAGCCATGTGTTGCCCACATCAAAATTTTTATTTTATAGGCGTTTTTTCTAAAGGAAAATAATCTAAAAACTGTTTGGATATTCCGATTGAAAATAAGCTTTGAACTAGACTAGTACGCTAATCTTTGCAATCCGATTAATAATTCATTTTAATCGGATTGCAAAAAAATCGGATTTATTTATTTATTTTTGCGACATAATTCATTTTTGAAATTCCCAGTCTGTTTATGAACACACTCATTATATTATTAAAAGTTTAAAAAGCAACAGGAGTGTGGCTCAACTGGACTTTCTCATTCCTGAATCCATTTTCAAGTAGCTCGTGATTTTTTTAAATTAAATTTTGCGTAATAAATAATTTTTAAAGTAAATTTTTTTAAATTAAATAATTCGTTGATCCAAATGACCACAACTATACCATGTTTCCCTTCATTTTAAAGGGCTTGCAAAACATATTTCGATTGACAGATACCAAGTTTGATAATGTACCCCCTCAGCGAGATACCTCTCAACAATTATATTGAGGGTCATAGATCAGGTATTCGGGTTATACGCTAGGGGGTTTGGGTGGACAATTTATTTTGTACGTATGAGCTATGAGTACGTATGAACTCCAATTAAAACAGGTAAGTTGTGCACAAGTTGAGTACTCTCAATAGCAAAGAATATTTTATTTTTCACTAGAAACATGTGATTGCCCACAATTACAGACTAGTGTTTACACAACCTGAGATGCCATCTTTCTGATTAAGGGTAATCCCAGGCGTCACTGATTAGGATATTCCCTGAATATACAGTTCTTAAAAAAAATCTGCCACAAAATTGCCGCATATTTCTGTCGTTATCTTTATAGGCGTGAGAGAGAACGATTCTTCCAAAAGTTCCGGGTCGCCGACCCACGACGGAATGAATCCCTGGATAGATGAAGCAGAGAGAGAAAGAGGGGGGAAAAAAAAAAAAGAATCTGAGAAAGAAGAGAGAAAACAAAAGTAAAAATCCGCGACTCGAAAAATTTATCGGCCGTGGCCACCAGATGGCAGTGGTTACCGTCGCGGCAGTTTAATTGGATTTAGAAAAATGTGGTCACATGGGTTTTCAGTCCTCAAGGAACTGAAACATTTGTTTGGTGTGACGTATAAAATTACGTTGCTGCGAGATGACGTAAAATAAGTTCTTTTGATATCAGAAGTTTAGAGTGTATTGAAACAAGTGAGAGATGTGGAAAAAAATGGCGATTGTAAAATTCTTTCAATGAGAAAGAATTTTACAATTACCATTGTAAAATTCTTAAACAACAATTACCATTACCATTGTAAAATTCTTAAACTACCATTACCATTGTAAAATTCTTTCAATGAGAAAAAAAATCGGCAATTTTAATACATCTTCTGAAACAATGCATGTCACTGCCTACAAACGAATGTATTTTTTCGAAAAACAGTAACAAAATGTTGGGATTTGATCTCGCAAAAAATCCACACAAGCTGCATTCCATAAATAAATGCATTCCAATTATTTAATTATTTCGTGAAATATCGTGTTCATTGTTGAGAAAGTAAATTTTCTAATATCTCGAAAACGACGGGAGATATCGGTAAAACAATGGGTTAATGAGTATAAATAGCAGTTGAAAGTACATATTACAATTTAAACCCGTTTGATTATAAAGATTATTTTATATTATTATTTTTTTTTCTTTGTGATTTAAACTTTTTGATTTTAAACGGGCAATAGCCCAGAAATCGTTCATATTTTATATTTTATAGAAAATGCTATTTGCATCTGCATAAAAACATTCTATTGGAATATCATGCACTCACAGCGCCCAGGCAACGAAAGGTAAAATTATGTACAAACAGGAGGGGGAAGGGAGAAGGTCCCCCAGTGCTCACGATCGCTCTCCAATGGCCTGACAGTGCAGTTTCTTTTGAGATAGCTACAACCTGGACCTGTGAAATCAGACTCTATAATTTTCATACGGAATTAGTAGAATTAGCCTGCAAATAGTAGACAATTGGCAACTTATCAGACTCTAAATTTTCATACGGAATTAGTAGAATTAGCCTGCAAATAGTAGACAATTGGCAACTTAGCACATGTATCGTCTTCATTCTTTTTCGAAAATGCAAAAGATACCTCACTTGGCCTTATACTTTTGCTGTTTGGAAAGAACAGAAGTCAACAAACAGGTTTCTGCTACAAACTATCATTAAAAAGCATTTTTGAAGTAAAGAAAAAACTCAAGATCTGGCTAAAAAATGAATATTGATATTTAAAAGTATTTAAAGAGGCCCTGCACACTGCAATTCAATTCATGAGAATTTTGGCGGATCGTCCACATTAGGAGATTCCCTCCTTTGCAAATTGTAAACAATCACCTTTAGCTTACTGTGGTAGAGTCAGGGACACATAGCAGAGAGGAAAAAATCGTCCACCTGAAGTAAAAAGTATCTTTGAGTCACGTGTATATGAGTGACAAGTGTCCGACTGATTGAAAATCACCCTGCACAAAAAATCACTGAACATCAATTACCTATACGCCCCAAATTTCAAATGTACAAAATCTCACGTCCTACAGCTCCTTTTACAGCCTGAAAAGTGGTAAACAATTATTTTTTCCATTGTATAGGGTCTTTTAGAAGGTTCACGAATTGCATGGGTTTTTCAGCAGCATGGTCACATCTGTCACCTTGACCAAGAAATAAACAAGAAGTGGGGAAGCATTAAAGATGGGTATGAAAAAACACCCATCTTTAATGCTTCCCCACTTTTTGCATACGTGAACTGTGCACAGGGGCACCATTTGAACTGTGCAGGGGCTGCCCCCCCTCCCCCCCAGTCCAGAAACAGAATTATGTTCAATGTTTTGCAACAAGAATTCCTGAGGTTATACATGTTCTGCGTGTTATACATGTTCTGCATGTTATAGTGTTCATGCCAGATTTCTTGTCGCCCTCTAATACAAAAATGTTCTGATTGCACTGTAAACCTAACAAGATCTTATATAAAACCTCAAAATTTTGAGGGAGGAAATACTAATCTCAAAAGTAATTTAACCATTGAAAGCTATATTAAAAATGAACATATTATTAGAATTGGTGAACAAATTTGGAACCTTTATGCTTGAATACTTCATATTTATTGATACAAAATCATGCTGCCATCTGAGGATTTCCAAAATATGATGCTGCTTTGATAATTTTCCTTGTCGAACTATATTTCCATCATTCGAAGATAAACCCATCAACTCCTCCCCCTTCTTCAAAGAAATGCTTCTTACTCATCAAAAAATTATTGAAATGATGCCCATGACGCTGTGTGTTTTTTATCATGTAAATTTTGCACACATAGGCAACCATAAAAAATTCCAAAATTAAGAAATCACAATATTAAATCTGTAATGAAAAACTTCTATCTCAGACAGCTCTTTTAGGAGCTAATGCTCTTTTCTAATCCCATTTTGGAAAATTCCAGAGATAACCCTTACTGGTGCCCCAAACTCTTCTCGGGGCCCTGAATTTATGGGGCCAAAGCTCTATCTCAGCCTACCCTTGGTGCGTCAACGGTGCTATTAGAAGGTGAACTTTGTTAAGCTAGACACTTAGAAGTAACCTTACACTAACCCCAAAGGAGGTAGAGAGAGAGAAAAAAAGGAGAGATAAAACAAATCTTGGCTGAGTCGGTTGATTTGTGGCTTGCCAGGACTCCCGGGAAAGACAAGAGGGGTTCAACCTTAATGAAGGTTGATTTTCAGTGGTTTTTCCCCTAAGATATGATGGAATTAAGGAAAGAAAAGTAAAAGATTGAAGAACACAGTTAAACGTTGTGGGGACATTTTTAATATTTTTCTTTGGAAACTCCGCAGCAAGGTTTAAGCCCGAAATTTAACTATTTTTTACTTTCTCATACTATTTACTTTCTCATAACTATTTTTACTCTTTTTTCTTTCCGTTTTAGAGAAAATATTGTTTCCACGAAAATTTTCGAATTCGAGATTTTGATGCTATTATATGTTTTAAGACATCCTGAACACGTTTTGACTATTTTTGGAGTGGTGCCTGTCTGTACGTTTGTCTGTGGTCGATTTCTTGTGTACACGATAGCGGCCACGAATATTAATGGATTTTCACGAAACTTTATATCCGGCTTTGTTATCAAAAATCTAGAACTAGATAGAATTTTTTTTTAAATTCGTGCGAAAACTTCGAAATTTTATATATATTTTTAGCATGGCAGCATAGGACAAAATTTGACATAATCACGCTTAAAAGGGTTTATTTATGACTCAATGATCACAAGACTTAACAGTTTCAATCATTGTTGTGAAAAAATAGCCGCAATAGAGCTTTTTTCATTCGTGACGTCATTAGACCCCTTCGGAAGGTATATTACGAGAGTATATTATCAGTATATTATCCCCCGAGAGTATATTACTTGTAAGTATGGCATCAATCGAAAGATTTTTTCAAACTCCTTAGAGTGAAGGGTAACACACTATAATTGTAATTATTTGGGCCCACAATACCGATTTAAAAAAAAAAAAAAGAGCTTGGAGAGAGAAGAAAAAAAAGAAGAAAAGCTACTAAAAATAGATTTTGGTATGAGAAAGTCGAGTTAAGGCACACCCCAGTTAATTTATTCAATGGAAAGCCATGGTTTGAATTTAAATAAATTTCTATAGCTATTCTAATTATTCGTAAATCTCAAACTGTTGTTAAAACTTTAAAATGTTATAAAACTTCGTATAAAACAGCGTAAGGCACACAAATAACGGTACCAGTTTTGAAGGGTGATAAGCATCCTCTTCGTCAAGATTACCAAGAAGGGCGAAATATGTATAATTAAAAAATGTTTGAAAAATTAGGTCCCATCGGGTTTAATGTATTTCATTTTTTCAACCTGGGTTCAGTACAAAACTAATTGGGTGATACTATTCATTTACATTCCCATATGTACCACAGACCGTCTCAACAACATACTAAAATTTCATTTTGATAAAATCATTTTTACGGCAGTTATCGTGATTGCGAACGGACGGACGGACAGACAGAATGAACAAAGTCATAAACACTTTTCAACTATGTTGTAAAGTGTTAATAAAAGGGAAGGATGTTTCACGTAAATCCGAGATCACCAATGTGGAAAAGGTACGAAAGATCCTTGCATTTGATCTCAAGGTCAAAGAGGGGTAATCAGAGAGCTAGAATCACTTGATTACTCCTCGAAGGGGGTAATGGTGAGTGAACATCATAGTGTTGAGCTACACAGTCTCCAGCTCATGATATTTAATACTGTTTTATGAGCTTCCACTGCACTTCCATTAATATCAATTTTCAAAACAATATATCAATTGCCACAATTTACTTTTCAGACACCCATAATGGAGCCGTCTAAGCTATTGCAATATAATTTCCATGCTCGCTTTACGTATTTTCGCCTCCATACATGGTCCAAATTAGAATATTCCAGCTGGGTATCATTACAATGGCTTGCTCAAGGAGGGTCGAAAACCCAGACCACTCGACTGGCCCTAGGGCTTTCGGTATCAGTTTGGGTGGCCGGCAACGCGCCCAGAGAGGGTGTGAAGGGGTATGGGCGTCTCTGTAAATGCATTACAGAGACGCCCATAAAAGGGAAAGGACACCACTCGAGTAGGGGACGGCATTCATAAGGAGGAGACGTGATAAATGTTTGTAAAGGGCGTAAAATGTTATGGACGGCCATGTGCACCACTTTAACATTTCTTAAACTATCATAATTTACTGTTATTAAAAACGAAGATTTTAAATAAATCTTCATTACCAAATGTTGTTGTTGTTGTTGAGACCCAGACCGTCCGACCTACCAGAAAGGTGTAAGGTAACTGTTTGGACGGCCGGGAAGTGCCACCCAATTTAGACCGGAACCCAGTGGGGGAGGCATCCACAGGGACCGTACCCTCCTTCCCCTACCACCAACCTCTCGGAAGGACTTACGGACCCACATGTTTAACGTGATCGTACTCCGCATGAACACGGCGGCAGTTGTGGCAGCTTGCAAATCCAGCGCGCAAACCACCGGGCTACCGCGCCCGAAATGTGCCAACAGCACGCAGTGTTCCCAGGTGGTCACCCACCCAAGTACTAACCGCGCCTGACGCTGCTTAACTTCGGTGATCTAACGAGAACCGGTGTTTTCAGCACGGTACGGCCGTTGGCTCATCACCAAATGTGGAGTTTTTAATTTGATTTACTTTACACACTTTTATTATCATAATTTAATTATCATAATTTACTTTTCAGACACCAAGTATGAAACCTTTTAAGCTATTGCAATATAATTTCCATGATCACTTTATGGACTATCCTTAACGTACACACGGTCCATAATAAAATATTCTATGTAAGTGTCACTGGCGTACCTAGAGAGGGTATGAAAAGCATAAATAAGCTACGGGGCCGCCCATGTTAAGGAAAGGATGCCACTCCAGTGGGGGTCCAGCAAGCGGATTTCTTTTTCTCATCACTTTTAAACTTCTCAAGCTATCATAAATTACTGTTATTAAGGATGAAAATTTTGAGTATATCCTCATCACCAAATTTTGAGTTTTTCAATTTAATTTATTTTATATGTTTTTAGAGATGAAAAATTAATCGATTTCTAGGAAAATATATTTCCAACTATCAATTAAAAACATTTATTCATTTTTAAAAGTATGCACTATATTCCTACATCTTATGCCAGTTTCAGTAGTACAATATGAATAAACTTGATATGCATATCAAGTTTATTAAGCAAATTAGCCACATGCATCTAATTCATCAGAGTCGTCTATACAAGTAATTCGCCCCCTTACGAATATTTAACAAGCGCAGCGCCTACAAATATTTAACACGAGCACCTTACAAATGTTTATACGAGCCCCATACAAACGTTTAGCCCATGCCCTCTTCAGATTTGATTTTCCCTCCTTATTAATCTTTCATGTCCTCCCTTCCCGCAAAAAATAAAGTAAAATAAAATAAAATAAATAAATAATATCGGGGTACCGGTCGTCTTCTACTCGAGTGGTATACTTCACCCTCTATGGGCAGTCGTGCACTAAGCTATTTTAAACTTGAAAAATAATTAATCTCTAATAAAAGTTATATAAAAATCGAAAGAATAATTTATGAACGAAAATTTATAAAAAAATATACATATATTTATAATATCATACTGATGATACAAGAGGACTCAGTGTCGTATTTTGAAAAGATATTTGGAGGAGGTTTTAGGGGGCGATATTTGTCAAATACCGACTAAAAATGCAGTGTTTTAATGCTCAGGGATATTTACATGACATTTTCAGCCTTTCTTTGGGGGGAGGGGGAGGCTTTGAACCCCAGTATTTCTTCCTTAATACGTCCCTAAGGGGATCTCAATAATATGTTGGTTCATGATTATATGAAAAAATCGAATTGAACCTCACATTTAAGATATTTATTTAGAGCTTGCATTGAATTCCCTTAAGAACGATTTTATATTCATTTCTGATTGATAACATTGATTAATCTTCAATTCATAACAAATTGATGAATAATTTATACAGAAATTACTCAAGAATGAGTGTTAGATATTAATCACCACGGTCGATTAGTCATAGTTATTAATAATTACCAACACAAATAAAATATTTTGTTCTCTCTGTGAAAAATATAACACAGTTACACCCTCTTAATTTTGAAATAAATTCTGTACCTGTAACAGCTATCCAGGCAGGTAAAGTGTAGATTTTCGATAATATGAATGTTATGAATATTACCAGCTCACCGTTTAATGCTGAAAATGTTCATTAATAATGTCTTGTCAAATAAATATAATATCAGTCTGCTATAAATATATCCACAATTATTAAAGTCCGCATACTAAAGGAAGACTAATGTATAGTCGTTGGGAAAAAACGATACTAAGAAAATGACCCCCACGTACAAAACTGAAACAATCTGAAATTTCACTAAGGCTGCGTCTTATTTCAATCTTAATGTGAGCGCATACAATATCCCCATCCCGCCCTCCACATTAAAAAGACGGTTACATCTATGAACGGGCAATACACCAGGTAAGCCCTGTGCAGTCCGCATCTTTAATTGAAGCCCATAATTTTTTCTAACTGCACCTCGCCACGGGGCATTTAATTGTGAGCTTTCACGACTCCCACGCCAATAATAAAATATTTATCGCCAATAAAAACCAGAAGAGCCGCCGAACCGCCAAAATCATTCTCCGGAAGATAAAAGGACTAAACTGCTCCGGAATTTGATGTTTTTATTATTGATCGACCAGGAATTGGCGAATGATTGCTGGATAGAGTGATCTCCCGGAAAAGGGGAAAAAACAGGAGAACCGCAGCAGGATAAACAGGAGATTTGTTTTGAGCGGACAGATAGATATATCCGTAGGGAGAGAGTTCGTGTCGTAAAAAGACAATATGCACATACGTGAGGCCTCAGTTTTTAAAATCAGTCCCAGAACAGGAAAAAAAAAACAGTAAAACTTCTATAGTCAGGATATAGTTAATCCCACCAACTCACGGACAGCCATACAGATTGAGAGCGAAAAATTTTCAAATTTCCTGTTGCTTAAATGTCAAACAATGTCTTAACGGTTACTTCAAACAAAATGGGGTGAATATTAAAAAAAATGAGTTACACAGTTTAATATATCTAAATCAAGAAAATTCCTTGTTGTAAAGTTCAACAGATGGAATTCAACCGAACTGAACTAAGAAAGCGTACAAGAAATGGAAATTCATGTATTGACAGAATATTTGATTTATAAATCCAAGCAGCACAAACATGACTTCTCTAGGATATTCAAAGTTTGTCCTCGTAAAAGCAAAAAATACCTGGGAATTTTAAAACACTGTTTAACAGACTTAAACCAAGAATGTCCCTCATTATAAAATGCAGGTAAGTGGATCGAACCAAACTGAACTAAGACGCGCACAAAAATTGATATCCATTTGACAGCATCTTTTGTCTGCAAGCCAAAAGAGCACAACACGACTTCTCCAAGATATTCAAAGTTTGTCCTCGTAAAAGCGAACTATTCCCAAGAATATTAAAATAGTTATATACACCTAAACCATGAAAAGTTCTCATTACAAAGTGCAGAGGAATGGATCGAATTAAACTAAGATGCGTTCAAGAAATCGACATCCACTTGGCAGCAACTTGGGTCTGCAAGTCCAAACACAACTTCTCTAGGATATCCAAAGTTTGTCCTCATGAAAGCGAGCTATCCACAGGAATTTTTAAAACACAGTTTAATATACTAAAACCAAGATAGTCCCAAACTGTAAAGTGCAGAGTTATGGATCTAATCATACTAAACTAAAACGCGTACAAGAAATTGAAATCTAGAAAAAAGCAACTTGCGCCTGCAAGCCCAAACAGCACAAACTCCAAGATATACAAAGTTTGTAACTGTAAAACCGAAATATCCCCAAGAATTTTAAAACGCATTTAAATAAAATATACCTAAACAACAACAAAAAAAATCTGATGTGGGCAGCACATGACTTTCCCTGCAGACGTTTATATTTACGTTCTCTTTACTTAATTAAATTTATTTCACTTTTAATTCAATTTTCGTTCTCATTCGGTAACCGGACTTATTATCAAAGGTGGCGTAGAGAAAATACGAAAAACTAAAATATCTCGAGAACGGCTAGTCCTAGTATAATGGGGTTGATCTTATTCTTTTCGTCGTTAAAAATTACGTATTAAACAAGCATTTAATGGATATATTTGAGCATACCTAGTTCTTTAGTTTAGATTTTGACGATTTTTGCGGCCCATTTTGCAAAAAAAGGGAGGTTATTTTCTTTTCGAATCATACCAAAATCTAATCAGCACCAGGGTAACTCACAAGTGACTCATCTACCAAATTTTGTAAAATTCGGTCCATTAGTTTTTCAGTTACAGTGGATACAAGCTTTTGCGAGTCATTTCGCAAAAAAAGGCGGGTTCTTTTATCCCGAATCGTACCCAAAACTAATCAGCACCAGAGTCGCCCACAAAAGTGACTTACCTACCAAATTTTAGTATAGTGACTTACCTACCAAATTTTATGAAATTTGGTCAATTACTTTTTTAGTTAGAGTGCATACAAAATCTGCACAGACAGACAGACAGACACACAAACACACACACAAACGTCACGCTAAAAATAGTTTTTTCGCATTCTAGAGGTCTCGAAACATATAGATCCGTCGAAAACTCGAGTTGTGATTTTCGGCATGATTCCAATACTTTCCCTATACATTACCATGTATTGCAGGGAAAGTAAAAAAAAAAACCTCCTCATAAAATGCAGAGGAATGGAATCGAATCAAAAGACGCGTACAAGAAATTGAAATTCATTTGCCAACAACTTACTTGGCCAAATCTGCAAGCCCAAATTACTTGGCCTCTGCATGCCCAAACAACCTCCAAGATATTCAAAATTTGCCTTCATAAACACATAATATGTCCCAAAAATTTATAATTTAATATATCTAAATCAAGAAAATCCCTCATTATAAAGTGCAGATGAATGGATCAAATCAAACTAAATTAAGACGCGTATACAAGAAATGGAAATCTATTTTGGCAACATTTTGAGTCTGTAAGCTCATATAGCATAATCACGACTTGTCTAAAGTATACAAATGTTGACATCACAAAAAAAAGGCATCCTCAAGATTTTTAAAATACAGCATAAAATTAATCGCATTCTACTAATTGGTGTTAATTACAATCATTACCTTTATTTTTCGCTTACGATAAGAAAGAATTTTAATGAATGAACTCAATCTAAAGATCCACAAAGAAAAAATAATCCTGGCAGAAAATAGCAAACTTACAGAATCTGGATACCTGGTTTGAAACATTGTTTTCGTTGATTTGGAAGTTGATTTCCCAAATATCTAGCTTGACTTTCCTGACTTTTCAGTATACACTAAAAACGCAGAGCAAATTTTGTTTTAGATATAAAACTTTTCGAAGAATATTCGAGCATAAACTTGTTCTTTCTTCTTTCAAGAATTTATTAAAGAAACTTAGTTCGGCATACTTTCTATTTGAAAAAGAAAAGACCTTCGCAGAAATCATTAACCGAGATTGTGAGCATACACGTAGTTCTTCTTGAGGTTGAAACATAACAAGAAGCTTCTAAATCCTTAAGGAAGCAATTTGTCAAAATCCGAAGACAACATACATACTACATACGTAAAAACTGTACTCAATAAAAACCATGATATTAAAATGGAATCAAATTTAGCTCTGAAGAAAATGTATACCTTAAGTTTTAAAAACATATATTAAGAAAAAAAAATCATTTAAAGCTGCAAAAAGCCAAAATATTTATCACAAACTTAGCCCGAAAAGGTGACAGATTTAAATGCTCAGTTCCTCTAAGCGGAAATTGTGTAAAGTTCACGTTGACATCATTATTCCATTTGCAAGTTATTGGACTTATTATTAATTCTTTTGAATATTTCAATTTACAAAAATCCGTAAAATTAAAGTATATTTTTATAATAAAAATATTCATCAACCATCTTAAATTATATAAAGTAAATTGGTATGCTAATTGCGCTGCACATAGCCGACAATTAAGGGAAATATTCACTAGTGTCACCAATTTTGTTGTTATCCCCTCTGATGTAATATTTTTCAGTACTGACCACCTTAAGATCCCCAAATAGTCTTTACCCAGGGCCAGTCAACTACTCATGTTTATATCCCATTCTCTCTCATACTTGTTGACTAAATGACCTCCTGTTTCGGCGGAGCCAATTCAGGACCAGTAACGCAGGAAAGAACGAAGAAAGACACAAGACAAGAGAACACAGTTTATTACAAGAAAGCATCCCTGACGAAGATTCGGAATGGGGTGCAGCTTCACATTTTGAGGAGGACCCAGAAGGCGGAAGACTGACTTTATCCTCAAGAAACATCCATGTCTTATTCGGGATTCGAACACAAGACAGCAGCCGAAGACGCTATCCACTTCACCGCCTGGGCGGCATTCTCATACTTGTCAATATAATTGAGACAGTAGTAACATAAAAAGTAGGCAAATTTCTATCAACAGAAAAATACTCAATACACTTTCCATCAATTAAAAAATAAGAAAATTTTCTAATATATTTTGGTTGACAGAAATTCTCCCACTTTTACTGCACTGACTACCTATTCTCAATTATCCTGACGAAGAAGGCTCTGTGTTTCTTTCGAACCACATTGATGCATTTAATTAACTATCTTATGTTGTTACCAATCAAATATTTTTACTTTCATACGTAAGAATTACCTTACACAACTCCGACCAACTTGACTCAATTAAGAAGAGGCATGGCCAACCATAAAGGGCACGGACACCACTCGAGTAGGAAGCCCGGACGTCAGGGGGTGGGACACTCGATTTCTTTAAGGAGGGGAAGACATGAAAACTTCACATGGAGGAGAAAATCAAATATTGTGGGGTGCCCCGTGGTACGACAATAACAATAATAATATTTTAATAATAATAATATTACTATTACTGTTATATGTGTGTCATTGTTTCTATATATTATTATCATAATTAAAAATATACATTACTTACATTTATACATATTATTCACAGATGCATTATGCGTTGATACAGTTATACAAGGAAACACAGATATTACAAACGAAAATTCACACAAACATAAATGCTTTTATACTTGTGTATATAAGTAAATATTAAAAATGCCAGTAAATACCCAATAAGGAAATATTAAAAATGCCAGTAAAGATCCAATAAGAAAATATCACTGCCTTAAACTTTTCATAAGTCTGTGGGCGTAGATACAAGGATGGGACTGGAATACGCCAGACAGGGAAAGGTTGGGACCTGTTGATGCCACGAAGGAGGGCTGAACACCTTTGTCACGTCTCTTTTTCAGAAGATTGAGAATAGAGAAAAAAGGTGTTGGTTTCCTTCTTTCTTTCCCCACATACATAGCCACATACATAATGTATAGGGGAATATATTGTAAAGAAGTCAAAAATTCGGATTCGAGTTTTCGACGGAAGAGCATGTTTCAAGCATCCCTGAACAAGAATCGAACGTTTTCGAGCTGATGTCTGTGAATCGGTGGACGCGATATAACAGTCGTTTACCGTCTTTCGGGATGAAAATGAGATTGCCTGATGTAATATTTCGAACACAATGTGATTTGGGTTCAGTTATTTAGGTTAATGTGATTTATTTATTGCGCAAGGTGAGGTTTGTCCAATTAGATCTTTCGTAGGTTAGTTTTCGCTCATGTACACGTGGCTCCAAGAAACTTTGCTCTTCAGGTGGATGATTTTCTGCTTTCGTTTTCGTCCCTAACTCCACTCAAATACGCAGTATAATATGTGATTGATTAGGCGTTGCAAAGAGTAAATCCCCTAATGTCAGCCTCAAATTGCATGGAATAGAGATGCATAGAATAGAAGCTGTTTCAGTCCATTTATTTTTGTAACTCTAACCAAAACTGTATGAACTGATCACATTTGAATAATAAAAAAACTGTGGTCACTTCCCTTTTCAGAGTGGAGAGTAAATCCCCTAATGTCAGCCTAAAATCACATGGAATAGAGTTGCATAGCATAAAAAGCTTAGTCCATTTATTTTTGTAACTGTAACCAAAAAACTGTATGAACTGATCACATTTGAATAGTAAAAAAACTGTTTTGTCATTTCCCTTTCCAGAGTGGAGCAAGAACGACATAAAAATAAAAGTATAAAATTACACATAGTATTTACTCTGCCACTTGCGTCATGAAAAATGCATTTAAATAATAAAAACAACGTCTTCCCGTAATTGAAAACCTCGCGCAAATGATATGAAAAATAAGTTATAACTCTTTTACCGTCACAACACTCTCTCACGTTAATTAAGACCACACATTAATTCTTTTTTCAATCAAACAAGTGGAATAACCAGACCATCCTTATCCAAACATTCCAGCCAAAGGGTAAAACCCGGCTGTAAAAGAAAACCACCTCGGAAAAAAAAGAAAAAAAAAAAAAAGTTCTGCCACGTAAAATAAAAGAGCTCAGAAGAAAGCGCCAACTTGATGACGACACCACCTCAAGATGTAAATCCCACACTATAGCAAAAGAAAACAAAATGGGGTAAAGGGTCAACTGATGACTCATGCTGTAAGGTGAAAAGTTGCGGTAGGCTTTTTGGAAAGCATCTGTTGCTGTCATTTCTTCCTACCCTCCCGACATGGAGCAATGTTTTAACTGCTCTCCTCCTTGAATGACTTTTTATCTGCAGGAGAGTCGTTCTTTTTTACTGAGAATTCGTGGACGTAAAAGGGTTGCTGTAATTTGGCGAAATGAGTGGTCAGTGTTTTCGTTTTGAGTGTTGTGAACTTCATAGAACTGCAATATTTCTTGTATCAGTGATTTAATCGCAGTGAGTGAAACGTAATACTGGCTAATAGTGAATGCATTATCGGTGAGTTTAGGTTTTACCCATTAAACGGAGGCGTTGCAAAGCATAGAATCATGTTATCCATGCAACAGACAGTATCTATGAGCATATTTTGCACGCTATACATTAGTTAAAAAACCTGTTCAAAGATGTCATTTGCTGTCACGATTGTCACATGCTTATAGATGCACAAGATTGTCACATGCTTATAGATGTTTGTTAGTTATAGTCAAAACCCAGCGATGGAAGATTTATGTAACTAGCAAACGTCGGGCTCTCAATATGAAATGTACGAGCTGTGAAGGATTTTAAATTATAACTTAAATAATTATGAAATTAGAAGTATAAAAAAAATAATTTCACTATTTGAGAATCCTAATACAAAAGAGAATATAATTGATTTAGATTTTGAATATTAAATTAAACAAAGTAAAATACAGGAAAATAATGAAATCAAAGTAGCACATCGCAATTAAATCGCAAAAACATATTTAATGTACAGGATCATGTTTAAATCACAATGTATGCACGTGCACACGCTTTAATTAGCTGGTGATGCTTTGATTAAAAGTTGCTGCTTGCTTGTTATTTGTACAAAACATAGCGAGTATACGCGGTTTAAAAATGGGCGTTTCAGTCTGTTAGAGTTTATTTTAGTTATTGAAATTGTGGTTCTGCATATCTGTGTATAATTTCACGTATGTGGGCAAATTTTCCTATTCCTACTTACTGCAGTTTTCGAGTAAAAGGAATCATAAAATTCAGGCAAATGTTGATTTCGCTTCGTTAAGAATGGAGAATGGACTTCGCTTCGCTCGACCGTAATAACTTGAAAACAGGTCTGCAGAAACGATCAACTGGTTTTGAGCTTCTTATCAACATAGAATAGTCGTTGCTACAGCAATAAAAAGAAAATTGCTATGTGCCGCAACTGGTGAGTGGTAACTCAACTCAGTGGGGAGCAAGCAACCAGCATCGATGAGCGATTGCAGTGCAATCACGATTCCAAATTTTTGGACGTTTTCCACCACAGAATACTGTGCTTTCCACAATGATGAGTTTTCTGTCTAAAAACTTAGCCTTGAACCGTGTGGTTTCCTTGTAACTTGATCTGAATGTTTGTAAATTGATGCCAGCTGCATACCTACCACTAAGGTTCGCAAAATTAAAGCATAACAATCTTTCTTATTGCTACTGCAGTTGGAGCTTCCTGCCGATGATGGCAAGAAGCGTGAATTTGGCCCATCAATTCTGGTTGCTGGAGTTTATATTTCCAAGTTATTACTGAGTTACAATTAGTGCACATCAAAAATCGGAAACGATACTACGAAAAAAAAAAGGGGGGGGGGGGATAGTGAGGCTGTTCCATATAAAACCCGGAACACTTTCGTACAAGGTGAATGCAAAATGTTTCTTCAGGTTTAAGTATTTAAATTTAAAAAATTGTTTTGTTTACTTTTAAATGTTTAAATAGTTTTACTATGAAAATTAGAATACATCATAACAGCATAAGACAGTTGATTACATGCACCAATGAGTTTCGTAGAAAAAATACGCTATCGTTGTCAAACTAATTAAGACATTACAGCAAATGAAGAGAAATTTCTTTGAATAAAAAAATGCTCACGGTGCCTAGAAAGATAGGCGTTGAATGAATAATAAAACGCAATAATAGGCGAAAAATGAATAATAAAACGCAAAAACATGGGGTTTTGAAACAAAGTGCAACGAATAGCAGGAAACTGCAAAAAATTTAAAACAAAAAACACTCAATTTAATTATGAATATACGAAATGCAATAGCAACTGACAAAATAAAACAATCAACCAGAAAGAGAAAACTGACAAAAACAAATTAAGGAAAATGATCTGTTTCGAAATTAGTTACCTGCAGCAAGAAATAGCATAGTAGTTACATGTTAAAGAAATTTAACCATCTCTAACAATATCTGACAGCTGTCAATTATTTTCATATCTGAATAAGCAAAATAGTAATGAAGTAAAATAAATAAATAAAAACAAAATTATCACAAAACACAAAGATTCTTTATAAATAAAAAATTATAATCGGAATTAAAACGTTGAAAAAAAGAGTTTTGAAATAATTCCTCCAAATTTCTAATTACTGTTCACATATCTGATAACCAGCCAAGCGCAGCGATCTCTACCTTACCCTGGCAGCTCAGTGGGGAAAAAAATCCACCTCCTTGTTTTTGCAACGGTAGAGAATGAGGTCGAGGCACAAAGGATCGTATTGTGGGCGTGGGGGCGAGACGACTTCGTGGGAACGTTCTCTTTTCTATACCGCGGAGGGGGGAAGGGCAGTTGTAACATGAGAAGATGCACATGTGGCCGCTTCACCTTGAAGCAGAGCTCAGGCCTTCCAATTGGACAGCCACCTGCGGGCCCCTCCCAGAACGAGCCAGATAACGAACCAGTTGTTGTTTTACCCCCTGGAGCGAAGGTAGAAAGTGACGGGAAGGTATCCATCACAGATGTCTTGTTTACAGACAGGAATTGGAGGGAATGTGTCTGGAAACACTCATAATACCGGTTCCTCATTGTAGTCATTTAGCAATGCAGAAACAGACCAGCTCTTTATAGCAAGACTAAACATTGAGAATGGGCAAATAAAAAAAAAATTATTGGTCTTGATAAAATCGATTGCTGCTATTTACTTCAATACTTAATTTTTAGGATGAAATAGAATAAATTAAAGTGGCCCTGGATGACCATGACACTAAGGCCGAGATTTTGGCTTTTACCCGAGAAGGCCCGAACCCCCCCCCCCCCCCCCTAGATATATATCTAAAGCATAAGTTGGAGTCCATCTATATGCTTAGAATTATGAAAAAAATGCCTTTATTGAGATTTTTTCTCCGCATTGCACAAATAAAAATTAATATTTATGATATATCACTTGTCATTTCACACAAATCTTCGCAAAATTGTAGAATATGGTAGGTTTTCTTGCAGCCATTTCAGCTATTGGCTATTCCTTGGTTAGGAACATATAACAAGAGCGAATCCAATCCATGGACACTGTTATATGCACTGGGAACATAATTCTATAATCTTTTTTATATTTTATGTAAATGCTGACTTATAATTTGTCAAAACAGTTAGCTCATCCTTCTGATCTCAGCCCGAAAATTTCCAACAAATGTAGTATAACTCGGCCCAAGTCCATACAGGCCTCTACTTTAGATCCGTATTTACGATTTAGAAGGTTTGAAATCCAATAATTTTAAAGCCCTATTCCGCATAATTTTCTTCTATCGATATTTACATTCCTAGATATTTACATTTCAGTTACATTCCTAGACCCAAGCCCAACAAGTACTTTAATAACGACTGACTAGTGGATACGCAAAGCAATGAAACTAACCTAATCGATTTTACCGTAATTAATCACCATTTTTAACACTTTACAACAAAGTTGAAAAGTGTTTATGACTTTGTTCATTCTGTCTGTCTGTCTGTCTGTCTGTCCGTTAGCACGATAACTGCCGTAAAAATGAGTTTATCAAAATGAAATTTTAGTATGTTGTTCAGACGGTCTGTAGGACCTATGGGAATATAAATAAATAATATCACCCAATTAGTTTTTTATTGAACCCGGGTTGAAAAAATGAAATACATTGAACCCTATGGGACCTAATTTTTCAAACATTTTTTAAGTAAATTTAAAATTCACGAATTGCTTCGAAATTTTTAGGAAATATTCACATTATCCCATAGAATATATAAAAAAAAATTCAGTAAAATATGTTAAGTAGTTTTTTAATTAAAAAAATTATTTAATATAGGGAAAAAAACAAATTCAATTAAATTCTGACTTTGGGATATCTTCCAGAAAGAAAAGAGAGAGATATTATATAATAAATATCTCTCCATTTGTTTAAACGTTTTGCATATGGGAGTGGCTTCATATTTTAAAATAAATTTGGTAGATAACAATTTTTCATTTTTTTTAAATTTTATATAACTCTTCTTGATAAATTTAATTGATGGCATTTTAAATGCACTTTCCTACGTCCTAGAGAGTTAAAATTTGGTACACAGCTTAAATTTGTTAAACATTTTATTCGACAAAAATTTGATGGATCTTTAAATATAGATCATACATTTTTTTCGAAATGGCCTGAAAATAATCCCCGTTCACTTCTATAAATCATTGGTGTAATATTGTTAAAAATTCTGATGTGGACAGCACATGTCTTTCTCTGCAGACTCATATTCGTTCTCTTTATTTATTCAATGATAATTTGAGTTTATCTGCACAACATAAGTATTTTAAATGACATTGAATTTACACGTTAAACTTAAATTTGGTTCTCATTTGATAGCTGGACTTATTGTCAAAGGTGGCGTAGCGAAAACGCGAAAAAACTAGAATATCTCAAGAACGGCTAGTCCTAGAGTAATGGGGTTAGTCTTATTCTTTTTGTTGTCAAAAATCACATATAAAATAGGAATTTAATTGATATAATTGAGCACACGTAGTCTTTTATTTTTATATATAACGATTTTTGCTGGCCATTTCGCAAAAATAGCCCGTTCCTTTTTCCCGAATCGTAGTAGAATAACCTACAAATGATTTATATACAAAATTTTGTTAAATTTGGTATATAAATCACTTGTAGGTTATTGAAATATTATACTCCAAATTTTGTTAAATTTGGTTCATTAGTTTTTAGCTAGAGTGGATAAAGGCAATTTCTGCGGCCATTTCGCAAAGAAGGCAGATTCTTTTATTACGAATCGTACTATAATCTAATGAACATCAGGATTTCCCACAAAAAACATACCTACAAAATTGTATGAAATTCGGTCCATTAGTTTTTCAATTAGAGTGGATGTAATATCCACACAGACACACAGAAACATACACAGATACACCCTTACACACACAGACGTCTTCCTAAAAGTAGTTTTTTCGTGTTCTAGAAGTCCCAAAACGTGTAGATCCTTTGAAAATTCGAGTTCCGATCTTCGGCACGATTCCAATACTTTGAGTACATACACATACACATATATATTATCTGTGTATTATCTGTGTATCTAAATTCCGTGCCTATGCAATTACAATAGTTGTGATTTTAAATGATCCCTAAACTTTTATTATTTCTTCAAGGAAGCCTAATTTTAACATATGCAGAATGCAAATATCTCAAGCGATTGTAAGATGAATTACATAAGAATTGCTGAATTTTTTTCACACAAAATTATTTAGCTCTGGAGTCTGGAATACAAGTTATATGAATGAAATATTCATTGATTTTGCATAAAGAATCAGATGATTTATATTCCGATACAGTTTTAAATATTTAAGTATAATAAATTACTGTAGTACTGTGATAATGTAAAAGATATTACCACTGAATGAATCACATTTTAGAAATTTTTAAATGAAATTACATTTCAGTTGGAAAGTGTTTCATAATCAATGCTTATGCATGATTGATCTTTCTTGTTGCTAATAAATTTATCAGTTACTCTTAATTTATAATTCATTATTAATAATTAATCGCCATAGCAAATTGACTATAAATTTTCTTTTACTTTTTTCTACTTTAATTTAGCGAGATTTTAATAAAATATTTAACATCCCCAATCAAATTATCTAGACACGACATTGGTTGAAACACACATAGCACGAAAGAACAACATATCACCAGATGTGTTAATGCTCCGTTTATCAATGTCTTTCTCTTGCAGAATGGCATGCAGTGTGATGAATTAGAACACCAGAAATGTGCCAAATCAAAAACATCATGCCAAATTGGGTCATCTGGTAATCCCAGCTTTGCAGTATGTCAACGAACGACTTAACAAATAAATAACATTTCACCGGAATTAATAAAAACGCAGCAAATTATTTTTTCTCCTTCAGAATTTTAACTGTTTGGTTAGTATAATCAAATCAAAAGAAAGAGACTGAGAAAGAAAAAGATACACAAATATGTATACGTATTGCAGGGCCGCCCATAGAAGGGAGGAGGGGTGGGGGGCACGCGCACCACCAAGTGGGATGGCCACCACAATAATAATATTAAAACATTAAAATAGATCTCTGTCCAAATAATCTGGAACCCCCTTACCTAACGAACCATCAATTAGAAATAGTGTTAGTTTTTGCATTTTAATTCTCAATGTTGAACAATCCAATAAGATAATTGTTAATTTATATAACAAAAAAGATAATTTTTATTTTAATATAAATAAATTATTACCATTTAATTAATGTAATTATTCAGTTGTTTCGAAATATATTATTATTAATCAATTATATAGAATATTTAGATTATATAATAAAAATATCATGATATGCATATTAATAACCAGTATAATATTAATAGCCAGTACATTTTGTGAATAGTATCGCGAAAATGTTTAAACTAACTAAACGCTTAAATTCATTCTCCTTATTAGCAATATCAATATCTAATATTTTTCTATATTAATCATTATCTTTTAGTTTTACATAGTATGATTATAAATCACTTTTAATTAGACATTTATATCACCATTACTTTATACTAGTTGTATTTCAAATGGTATTTACTATTTTTATGTAATTAAGCAAATTATATTATTACCCATTATAATTGGTGAACAGCTTAATAAATAAGTTTAGTGTAACTAAGTATTGTTAAATGCATTTTTTATATCATCATTATCACAGTGGGCATTATCACTACCTGATACTATTGGCTCTTATATTTAATGTTATCAGCTTTTCGCATTACATTCCTAATCTCACTCGGCATTCTGCCAGGATAAATATACATATATATATATATATATAATATACAGCATTTTTCTATTAATGTTAAATCTCGGGTATATGTATATATATATATATTACAAGTTAAAATAAAAATCTTCAATTATATATATATATATATATATATATATATATATATATATATATATATACATATATATATATATATATACATATATATATATATATATATATATATATATACATATATATATATATATATACATATATATATATATATATATATATATATATATATATATATATATATATATATATATATATATATATACATATATATATACATATATATATATATATATATATATATACATATATATATACATATATATATATATATATATATATATATATATACATATATATATACATATATATATATATATATACATATATATATATATATATACATATATATATATATATATATACATATATATATATATATATATACATATATATATATATATATACATATATATATATATATATATACATATATATATATATATATACATATATATATATATATATATATATATATATATATATATATATATATATATATATATATATATATACATAAAAATTAAATGATTTTAATCGAAAATTTTTTGCATAAACTACTGTATGTACAAAAAAACCCATCTTTAGCATATCTGTTACAAATGAGTAACTATAAGCCAAGTCTAAGGATTAAGATAGAAGGTTACATATCACTACATTGGAAAGGGGGATGAGAAGAATATTAGGATTCAAAAATCACAATTAAAAGTATATAAAAGTAAATAAAAATAAAACTCTGCAAAAATGAGAATAGGCAATAATAATCAGCTCAAGACAAGAGATCAAGAATAGAGAACAATCAATCGAAACCACACAAAAAATGGCGGTCAGTTCGAAATTGCATTCTCATCAGGACAGCCATACAATTCGAATTAAAACCGATAGAATAGCCAGTTTCTGACAATGGCGATAGTATTTAACTATAGACACCATTGGAGCTGTCTACTGGCTAGTGGAATTAGAAAAATAAATCAATTGAATTATACAAAAGCTGAAAAACAATACCTCCACGAACTGTAATGTGAAATAATAGCAGCACGTGTAAGATAAACTGAGCATTTCACCTCACTTCGTCAATGCGAGTGGGCGAGCATTTCACCTCACTTCGTCAATGCGAGTGGGAATGAATACAATTGAACGATACATAATAAGTATGGAGACTTTCGAAAATAGTAAACAGTATAGGACTCAGGACAAGTGGAAAATAGACATTCTAAAATAGTAAACAGTATTAGACTCAGACCAAGTGGTAAGTAAGGTGATAAGAATGGGTGAATTTTCAAAAATGAGTTAACCAATCAAAGATAAATAATGCATGTGTAAATTTATTACGTGGTATATTTGAAATTATTAATAATATTATTTACAAATACTTCCGGATATAGGTAGTTTTGACAAATGCGTTTAAGTTTATTGATGTGGAGAAAGTGAAACTGAGGATCAGAAAGTCGATGTATTCGAAATAGCTGGTTTAAAATGATGTTTCTAAACAATTGAATAGAATTACAAGATTGATATGATAGCAGCTTTATGATAGTGAAGTTGTAAGAATCTTTTTTATCATATAGATTGGTGATTACATGATTATTGAGGGTATCTAAATTGAGGTCTAAAAAATTAACAGTTTGACTAACGCAAGGCTCATTAGGAATTAATTCTAGGTTAGACGGGTAAAAATCAATATTAATGGGATAGGAATCATCAATGATAATACAAATTAAGTCGTCAACATATCTATATATAATATATGAATTAGAGTTAAAATGACATTCATAATAATAAAGATATAAGTTAGCGAGTATACTACTACTACAGCCACCTTGTGGTACACCAGATGTTTGTAAATAAATGTTATCACCTTGGATAATATAATTGTTGTATAACACAAAGTGCAAGAGCATAGGAAAATTTTTGACATTAAAAGCATCATGATTGGAAGATATATAGTCATGATAAAGAGAGATAATAACTTTATGTAAATCTTTAATGACAATATTATTAAATAGGTCTTTAAAATCAAAGGTTTGGAAACCAAGAATTTGTGGTAACTTGCTAAGGTGATTAACTAAATCAAAACTATTGTTCAAAATGAAATATCCTGAATTCCTGAATTTAAGAGATTCATTAATTCGATTTAAACAGTTAAGCAAGTACTTACTAGCTGTAGTGGTAAAGGTATTATGTCCACAAGTGACTGTTCTAAAACTGAGAGGTGATTTGTGGAATTTAGGAACCAAAGTAACATAAGGAAATTTAAAAAACTTACAATTAATATTTAATTGTGTATATAATTTTAGCATTTTAGTTTTGATTTGGATAGACTGATTATTAATGGGTTTAAAAATTTGATTATCTTTTAAGTAATTCTGTAACAGAGAAACATAATATTTTTTACAAATGATGGCATAATTATTAGAAGCTTTATCTACAAAAGTTATGACAAAATGTTGTTGTAGTTCTTTGATAGCAGATAGGAGTTGTTTATAAGGATACCTAGGCTTCGTTAATTTAGTGTTTATATATATATATATATATATACATATATATATATATATATATATATAAATATATATACATATATATATATATATATATATATATATATATATATATATGTATATATATATATATACAGGGTCTTTCAAAAGTCCTTATAAACTTTAAAAGGTTTGTACCATAAGTATTGCCAGGACGGGTTTTTTTTTTTTTTTTTTGACGTGAAAAAATTTTGTAGTTTAAAAAATCACCTATAGGTGGCGCTTATCCGAATACATCTTCCAGAAGTATGCAAATGAGGCTGTTATAAAAGAACTGTAGTGTTCTATAGATTCTTCATTTGATTCATTAGTAAACAGTGAAAAGAAGAAGCTTTTGAGAGAATGTTAACTTTGATCGAAAAAGCCTTATTAGGGAAGTAGTATTACATGAGCGGAGAATCAGCATTAGATGTTTTGCGAAAATTCCGATTTAGGAAAAATCTAAAGGAAGGAAAAGGTCCTATCACCTGTTCAGGGTTACTTAGACTTGTCACACGATTTGACACGTACAGTAAGTTATTTTCTTTGTCTTTTCAATGCGTTCAGCGCCACCTATAGGTGATTTTTTAAACTATAAAATTTTTTCACGTCAAAAAAACCCCTCCGTCCTAGCAATACTTATGGTACAAACCGTACCTCAATGCAATGATTTTTGATTTTTAATGCATTTTTAAAGTTTATACGGAGTTTTGAAAGACCCTGTATATATATATATATATATATATATATATATATATATATATATATATATATATATATATATATATATATATATACGAAAAATTCTGCATTAATTACCGAATTGACTAATAACCCAACCCTAGTGTACATATGGTAAGATAATGTCTAGTCCAAGGTAACTGTAGATACATACAATACATAAAATATAAACTAGTAGCTTATCTATGAAGGGACAAAACGTGTAGTCACTTAGTTAATAATAGAATAAGGATATTCTAGCATTAAAAACATATTAAAAATATTATCAAAAAATATATTTATAAATTAAAGAAGATTGCAGTTTAAAGAGTAAATTAGACACTATATGTAAGTACTAATAAAGGGGGGACAGGCAAAGGAAATTTAAAAACATGTGAAAAAATACTTACAAAGCGAAACGCGCTAGGCTTAACATCACCTAAGCTGATCAGATATAAGTATGATAGAAATAAAAATGAAAAGGTAATAACAATAAGCACATGATAAAGTTTGTCAAAACGCAGCGTAACATACATTTAAAACTAAAAGAAGGTGATAAGCAACTAAGCTAAAAAATTAGGCTAAAGCACATGGCTTAAAAATATGGAGGTTGATTTAGAAATGTACTTGTCACCAGGACAGGCATATATTCTAAATTGAAACCGAAATAAAAGTCTGTTTCTAACAATGGCGATAGTATATCCCTATAAACCCCATTGGCATTGTCAACAGGCTGAAAGAATATACATAAATTATAAAATTGAAATAAAAATCAGAAATGGGTATTTAACATTATTCAACTCCACGTGGAATACCGGACGTCGAACGCTGAGAGGCGGAAATAACAAATATCATTTCGAACAGCAATACGCGCGCTAACCGGAATGAACTGAGAGTGAACGGAATAGATTTGAACTATAAATATCGTCGTATAAGATTCAGCATAGAATTCCGGACATACGCAGATACATGGAGAAAAGGAAGGGGGGGGGGTGTATCCATAAAAAGAGTACATCGCCAACTATGGATAAAGAATTCAATTGCAATATTACTATGATAAATACTTTAAAAAATTGTTAATAATATTATTTATAAAATATTCAGGATATTGGTACATTTTACAGATGCGCTTAAGATTATTAATATGTACATAGTATTGGTTAGGATCAGAGAGTATATAATTCTAAAGAGCTGGTTTAAAATGATTTATCTAAATAACTGAAAATAATTACAAAAGCTAAAAATCTGATGTGGGCAACACATGACTTTCCTTATATGAATGCAATGAATTTACTACTTTTACAGTAAAAAAAAAAAAGGGTTTATTTTTATAGTAGATATTTATATTCTTTCCAAGATATTGAATTATTGTCAATGATTCGTCATTTTCATTGATTTAGAGTCATTTTTATCCATTTGGCGAGTTTATCGTTAATTTAGCAACATTTTAAAAAATCGCCAAGTGGGCGACATTCCACCAAATTCGTCGTCAAAATCTCGCCAAGAGTTATGGACGGAGAAATAAGTTATTCTTACAGCAGATAAGTGACTATTGACGTTCAAATACAAAAGTATTACTCAAGGTATATTTTTTTCATGAATGGAACGAGCTAGATCCACGAGAATGATGTCACCAAATTTATCGCATGGTATTACATATGAAAAGTGAATATGTTTCTCAATAGGAAATATTTTTTTTTTTTATTTTATATGACTTTTTGATAATGTTTTTGAAAAATGTGCAATATCTCGAGAACGGTTCATGTTAGCGTTCTAAAATTTATGTCAACCGTTTTCTAATGAAAAATCAGATGTTTTGATTTTTTGACGATTTTTTCAAAATTTCACTTGAAAATTTAGGGGGGTTCTGAACATTCGATTGCGTATGAAAACAATAGGCTTCCAGTGTTTATGGATTGTAATTTTTGCACCAAATTTCGTTCGAAACGGTCCATTCCTTCGTCAGTTATCGTCTCCACAGACACACACACACATACAGACATCACTTCAAAAATGTTCTATTCGTGATCATGGATGTTTGAAACGTGCTCTCCAGTCGAAAACTCGAATTCTCGACCCCGTCACAATACTTTTCTTGTACATTATAATATATAAGGAAAGCAAAAATAAGCTGCTTAACATTAAGGTTAACATTATAAGAATATTTTTTATTATATAAATCAGTAATAATATTTTTATGGTAGATATCATTTTGACTAACACTAGGCTCATTATAGTAGTTTAATTCTAGGTTTGAGGGGAAAAATCAATATTGATATGATTAGTCGTCAACGTGGTATAAAATATGTCTTAGAGATAAATTAATTTTCATAATAATAAAGATATAAGTTTGTTAGAATATTGCTAGTGCATTCCCCATAAGGTACACCTGATGTTTGTAAATAGATGTTATTACTTTGAATTAAATTATTCTTTTATAATGCAAAGAGCAGTAGCATGGGAAAGTTATTTTACTTTAAAAAGTACATTATTAGAAGTACGATAATCATTATATAGAGAGATAACAACTTTATATAAATCTTTAATATCTATATTATTATATAATGACATAATTATTAGATGCATTATCAGCATGACAAAATGTTTTTGTATGTCTTTAATAGCAGTATGAAGTTTTTTAAAAGGATAATTAGGCTTCTAATGTAGATAATTACATTTTAAACAAGATTTGAGGTAATGAGTTGAGCTACTCCGTTTGAGCTCTACCGTTGAGCTACTGGGACAAAATTGCAAGCTCTTATGGTCAAAGTGGACTTTGCATTCTCCACCCTCTAACGTCAGATTGGCGGGAAACTGACAATCTGACTGACCACCTCCTGCTATTTTTACCTCAAGTCCTGCTACGGTGCTCAATCTTCCAGATTCCACTAAATCCGTACTAGTCGTACTAGGGTCACTTTCATACCTCCGACATCTTTGCAAGGTTGATTTGTTCGGGCGCCATTGTAAAGAACCTTGCTGCCCCCACTGGGAATCGAACCCTGGATCTCCGAACTGGCCAGCCGATGCTCTACCGTTGAGCTACTGGGACGAAATTGTAAGTTCTTGTGGTCAAAGTGGCAACTCTTATGGTCTCTCTTATAGTCAACTCTGCAACCTCCTTTCCCCGGATTATCAAATACTCCTCTTAATCCAATAATATGTGTTTAAGCGGGGCCGACTGTACAAGTAATAAAATTTTTTGTCACTGTTAGATACGGTTATATTTTGTGATTAATGCTATTTAACAACAAAATTTTTAACTATGGTACATTTACCAGTTTGATTCAGTATTTTACATACATATCACATATATATGATATGCTTTTAATATTTACTACGTATTTTTCTATTACTATTTTGCATTCCAGTCTCACCCATTAATATATTTGTAGTAGTATAAACTGGATCCAACATAATAATGCCTTACGATAAAATGTGTGTATTTTATTTCATTGGTAACACATGTTTTTAATATATAAACACTATTCGAAAAAGTGGTATATTATATTGTCCTATGAAAAAGCTTTTTTACAATTCATCCGTAATTAATTTTTAAAATAATAATTTGGAATTGCTGTAAATATTCCCCATTCGAAATGATCGCCCCAACTGCTATACAATATAGGAGTGCTCGTTTCGGAAGAAGATAAGCGTCCTTCATCAGGAGACTAGAAACAAAGCAATTTCTTTAACAGAGGAATGGTCTCTTAGACTGTCGGTTCTGCTTTTTCTGGTGCGCTGTTTTATCGTCCTGACGAAAAAACCATGTTTTCCTTCCGAAACCGGTTGATAACATGTATTTTGTTACATGCAGCCCACTAACAAAATCATTTTATTCACAGTATCAGGGTATAAACAAATTCATATTTCGAAATTTACTGTTTTGATTCTATTCTAATATCCAATACATAAATATTATATATAGGCTGCAATTATATATACATATAGACATTTTAATTATAGGATCATCAATCGGTCCCTGCGAGTCGGCGACCTTTTTTATGTTACCTTGAAATTAAAACTATCAGTTTAGGGACTCTATCAAATCAAGTTTTGCATAACAGCAAACATATTGGAAATTTTCAACTGATCCATCCATACCCCAATTTGATTAAAACAAACTATGGTGAAAGATCCATCTCACATCATGCTCATCACATAATCATGTTCCTCATCAAAGAAACAAACAAACCCAGTCCACGCATTTGTAGCTTATACACATTCCAATCTGAAAACAACATAAGATACATCATCATACTCATTAATTCATAGACGTAGCCAGAATCTCGGAAGGAAGGAGAATAAATAGATGATGATCTCATAAAAGAAGCAGGAAACCCCAGCCAACATATAGGAGGCAAAGCTTGCAACTCATTTGCATCCAAATCTGAATACAATAAATTGTTGGTCAATAAATACTCATCTTTTCATCCAAAGACACAAACAAACCTATAATTAACACCCCAGTCGCATATAGTACATTCCAATTTGTAAACAACATGCTATAGCGCACAAAAAAGGGCAGCACCATACTAGGCGTAGCCAGGATTTGGAAGAGAAAAGAGGGGAGAATTATAAAAGAATGAAAATATTACGATAGTAGATATTTTTTAGCTAAGAATCAATGTGTGACATTGACATCTAAAACAATATTTGGTTACTGCATTGTTTCACCATCAAAGATATATATAAACCGTGTCACTAACCTGCAACTCGCATATACTTTCCATTTTGAAAATACAAAATAATTGTAGAAGAAAGATACACCATCATACTCATTACCTCATTATCGTCAAAGATACAAATTCTAACACGTGGTTGCTTGTCCCAATTTGAATGCAAGAAAATACAGCATCACACAATGAACATATGTCGTCAGCATTAGGGGCTAACAAACTCACTAACACGAAACATTGATTGCTTGCAGCTCATATACAGCTAACCTGCAACTCATATACAGTGAAATTTGAAAAAACAAAACAAATTATAACACAAGAAAGCATCATTATACTCATCATCATTAACGATACAGATACAAACTCTGTCAACACATTAGTATCTTGCAATTCAATTCCTAATCTGAATGCAACAAAATACCGCCGGCACAAAGAATACCGTCATCAAAGAGATAAACAATCCACTTTAACAACTTGAAACTTATATACATTCCAATTTGAAAATAGCAAACTATAATACACGAAAAATTAATCACCAGACTCATTACCAGGAACACACATTCTGTCAACACACTGGTAGCTTGCAACACGCATTCATCTCAATTCCCAATTTGAATGCAGCAATATACAACAGCAGGCACAATGAACATATCTCAGCATCGACAATCAAACCAACCAACACATTGATTGCTTGCAGTTTATCTAAGCCCAAATTAAAAAAAAATAAATATTTTGAATAAAACAGGAGACCTACCTCATGATATTCCTTCCAAATGGACACAGACGGCACAAAAAAACATGAAAAATACAGCTAATACTCCCAACGAAATTGAAATCCAGTCACTTTCCAATCCAGAAAAAAACTGTCATAGATACTCACACCTTGTGACAAACTCCCCATTCCCCCCAACCCCAGCTGTTTGGCTGTCCAATAGTATACTAGAACCGCTTCCATACTGTACCGGTACACCTATAGATCCCTCCTACCTTTCACGGGGATGTGCTAGGCCCCTTATCTGGCCTCCCACATGGAGAGGGTCATTGAAAAGGCAGGTCTTCCTCGCTGTAATCGTCAGGATTCCTGGGATTTTAAGGTGGAAAACAAGGTCGCTTTGTTTCAGAGTTCAGCAACCTTAGGCGTTATGGTGGGACAGTATTGAGAAACATAAAGAAGAGAGTGTTAATTTCTGAAGACAAGAAAAGAAGTGGTAAAGAAGTTTTGAGTACGAAATTTCTTCATTATTAAAGAATGTTTATGAAAAAGGGCTGACTTAGATTTAACTTTAGAGCAGCATTTCCCAACTTGCGATACGGTACTGAAGGGGTCGTTGGGGGGTACGCAGAAAATCTGAAGAAATGGCGGACGCGAGCAATTTTTTTTTTAATTAGTTTAAAGAATAGAAGATTATGTGATAAATAATGAAAAATTGTGATCTTTCATTCTAGCCTCGATGAAAGATTACTTCTTTTATTAAGACTGCAAACTAAAAAACAAATAAAAATTATTTATAAAGCCAAATGCTTACTCTCTTTTCATCGAATGGTGCGGAATTTAGAGAATGAAGAAAGAGAGAGAGATATAATATCGTGGGGAGGGGGCAGGATTTCAAGTTCAATCACTGCCCTTACTAGTACCTACTTCCCACTCATATTTAGTTCAAATATCTATATATCACTACATTTCCCTCATTTTGCTTTTGTTTTAAAAAGTTTGCATTTTTCCGCTTTAAAATTTTTCCCGATTTAACAAATTTATTTACATTTTTCAATTTCATTTTCACTCATGTACACGTTATATTACTTTCACTTTATTTCTCTGCACATTTCAAGATCAGTACCTATAAATTTTAATCATATTTGTACCATATATTATTTCCACCGCGTTAAATCTCTTAATGTTTCACCAAGAAAACATCTAAATTTAACCTCAGGTGCTTAAAAAGATATTTTATTACGAATGATAAACGTTTCAAATCCCATCAGGGCAGTGATACTATCATCCCATACAGTTTCATCGTCGAATCATGGACAAATTATTTTATTTTCACGGAAGTTTTATGCGTTTGGCAACAGACCAGCAGAAGTTCTAATTTCGATTATCTACAATTTGTCTCTGTTTTTTTCGATTTCGTACAGAAGTAATAAGTTCCGTCTGTATAAGGTGTTTGACAATACAGTTGGTAAAAGAAAAGAAGTTCGGAAAATATGTCAAATATTTTAACTATAAACATTTCACGGTTAAAATGGGAAATCGTTTATTGCTTGTTGAATGCTGCTTATATTCTTGTTTTGCAGCTTATATACTTATACCATAGTGCTTATATTGTACAATAGCTGAAACTCTTCAATTATATAAAGTATGAAATTAAGCTTGCCACGGGTAATTTAGAAATAATTATTTACATGGCCAGAGTAGTGCAACTGGTAAAATGTCTATGTAGATCAGGAAGTCCGGGTTCCTTCTTTTTTTCGACAAAGACCGGCAAATATATCCGAAGGTGTAATCTGTTTGGACCGCAGATATGCTGTAGGATATTACGGTTTGCATGGCCGGGAGAGTGCCACCCAGTTTAGACCGTAACCCAGTTGAAGCGATATCCACAGGGACAGTACCCTCCTTCCCTTATCACCAACCTTTCGAAAGGACTTTCAGACCCACACATTAAAAGTGTGTGGGTCTGAAAGTCCCACACATGTTTAACACGGAGACAGTTTGAACAGAGCCGGGAATCGAACTCTAGTCCTACGTGTGCAATCCCTGTTTTCTAACCATTGGGCTGTCACATCCCCAGGAACTCCAGGTTTAATTCCCAGTTCCGGCCAATGGCTGTTTCGAGCCTATAAGTCAAATACTCTACATTTGGAATTCAAGATAGTGTGATTGTGGCCAGTGGGAGGGAAGGGGAATGGAGTATGTCTCTCCTACATGGGTAATATAAGATATCCGATTCCTTGCATTACTGGAGTAGCATAATTATTAGAACATCTGACAGTCGTCCAAGGGGCTTGGCTACAGTGCTTGGATGAGGTTGCAACCAAGAAGAGAGGGGGGGGACGACATTTGTTTTAAGCCCACAAAATAAAGCATGATATTACTGTTGTTAACGCGCAATATGCCCATATATATATAAACATTTAAGTTATATCAAACAACATAATTTTGAATATGAGTAATTTATGCATGTTATTGACGTTTGCGAATGGCAACAAGCACATGCACATATTCGACGATTTGGGTTTATTTACGTTATTCGCTTTGAAGAAATTACGTTATTGTAAAATACTTTTTTGCAATATAATACTTTATACACAACATGTTTGTCTTATTTTATAACTTTCAAAATATAAGTTGGAGCTTCCGCCATTATTCTCTGGTCACTTGAGAAAGATATCAAAACCGATCTAATGAGATACTTTTGGGTCATTTTACTATAGTAAATAATACTAAATAAAATTTATACTTCCAATTCATTTATTAACTTACAATAGATTTTTCACGGGCAATCACTAGTTGTAACATAAAGAGCGGACATGCAGTCAGGTAAGCAACTGTATTTAAAAAAAATTATAATTTTATATGCTGGCGAATACAGATGCATAGCTGCCGTTCGCAGCTAGTTTGTTGTTAAAATATAATAATTTCAGCAAAATCTATCTCCGAATTAAAAGTGCTTTAACCACTTAATCGGGGCAAAAACTTTTCATCATTTTTTTCCATCATTTAAAAGATAAAATCACCTACCGAAACCTCGTCACTCGCAATCGGAATTAAACTCTTTTTTTGCCAATGTTTTATTTTTCACCGTTTGGCAACACACCAGCCAGGGCTCTCATTACGATCTCGTTTCAATTTGTCTCATTCCAAATCGTATCAGAGCGGCGGATATCACTGTCGTTTTCGATGATGTATTAAATGGAAGAGGAAAGCGTTTAAGTATAAAGAGCCAATATAATGAGTTTATACTACAAGGCAGGAGTACCAACTGAAGAGTTAATAGAAGAGTAAAAAGTTGACAAAGGCTGAAATAGAGAATTTTTAAAACATATTTTTATGATTCAGGAGCGAGTAGAATAACAGAACAGAAGTTGCCCTAATATACCGAATTTGATAATAATGTGTTCATATAATGGCATTTGCTACGTGTGAAAGTAAACCAAAATTAATGTTTACACAAAACGAGCAAAATTCGGTCTGTTCATTAAATGGCAGAAAATAACACTGATACTTTTCTGATATTATATCCAACTTCCTTTTTCAGTGCATCTTCATTTGATTAGACAAATTAACGCACTTTAAGTCTTCAGCTGCCCAAATTTCCGGAGTCATGGATTCAGTTTTATTCGCTTCGTTGTCATAAATTACATGCAGAACATGTAATTAAGTAATATACATATTTCAGCAATTTTAGTCACTCATTTCATATTTTCACGATCTTTGCGGGCCATTTCGCAAAAAGGATCGGTTATATTTTTCCGAATCATTTCAAAATTTAATCAGCATCATGATAAATCTCAAGAGACGTCTTCTGCAACAAATTTGCAGCGAACGCTCATAAGGTAGTATTAAATACCTTGAGCTGGAGACGTCTTTCGCTCAAGGCTATGATGCTGGCCTACCACGCTTTGGCCCGGGATCAAACTCCGGCACTGCCAAGTTAGTGATTTCACATTCTCGCTACATTGGTGAACCGAACGTGATCAAGAAGCATCCTTCGCTCAATTGCTTCCAGTTATTCTGCTTCCCGAGTATTATAGATGCATTGTATAAATGTACTTTCTGTACTCCCCATGAGATGGTGCCACCACACTTTCTGAGATTCTCTAATGTCAACTTACCGTTCGTCATTGGACCTTGTGACGCACTACGAGGCCGCTTGCAACAACTCTTTCATTTCAACTTAGGAGCTCGCCGCCTCGTTTGCAACCATTACCACCTCAATTTGAGGTGGTTTTGCTGCTAACCAGTGACAATGTCGTTCGGTTTTCATTTAAACTCACTGAGAGGGGGGTACTGTAGCGAACGCTCATAAGGCAGTATTAAATGCCTTGAGCTGGAGAAGTCTTTAGCTCAACGCCGTGATGCTGACCTACCAATCTTTGTCTCCAGGATCAAACCCCAGCATTGCCAAGCTGGTGATTTCACATTCTCGCTACACGACAAAACTTTAGGAATTTTTTTAAAAACTACAGTGAAAAACGTCTTCAGTTCTTCAAAATTACAAAAATAATATTTCGGGAATGGTCGATGTTAGAGTAATGGGGTTGGTTTTATTATTTTCTTCGTCAAAAATTAAGCATAAAATAATTGATACATTTGTGCATACGTAGTCTTTTATTTGGCAATTTTTGCGGGCCATTTATTAAAAAATGTCAGGTCCTTTTTTCAGAATCGTACCAAAATCTATTCACTACCAGGGTTTTCCATAGGTGATTTATCTACCATATTTTATAAAATTTGGTCAATTACTTTTTCAGCTAGAATGGATAAATACATTTTTTTGCGGGCCATTTTGCAAAGAAGGCAGGTTCCTTTTTTTTTTTTTCTGAATTGTACCAAAATCTAATCAGCACTAGAGTCACCCACAAGTGACTTATCTAAAAAATGTTGCAAATTTTGATCAATTAGTTCATTCAGCTAGAGTGGATATAATAGTTTTTTTCGGGTTCTACAATGTCCGAAATGTGTAGATCCGACGAAAATTCGAATTACAATTTTCGACATGATACCAATACTTCCCGATACATTACCATGTATTATAGGGAAAGTAATATGAATTTCTAATAGATTAAATTGTACTATTTCCAAGGCGTTGGGGTACGGTAAGTTAAAAATGAAATGTTCGGATTTTTTTTAAACACTCACTTTTTTGCGATCTTTAAATATCTGTATGAAAAAATTCGTTTTGTAAAAATTTGGCTCTTTAGTTCTTTTTGGAATACCTTTAGCTTCAACTTTAAAGAATAAAAAATCGAGATTAACTCTAAAATTGAGGGATGAGTAGATAGTTCTTTAAAATGGGTCAATTTTCTTCTTTTTTAGAGTTTTATGCAAACATTTAAAATCTATTAAATTTTGAGCACGTTCCCAGATCGTTAGCTACATTAAAAAAGAGGGGGGGGGGGGAATGCGAGGTTCTATGCGAAGTAGGGGATTTGGAATAAGAAAGTAAACAAATAAACACATATGGGTTTGCAGCTTTTAATAGGATATATCTTTAAGTTGGGATATATATATTTTTTTATTCTATCCCTTTAGTTTTTAGTCTTTGAGAAAAAAGACATTTTTGAAAGTTTTATCTCTAGTTTTAATAGTAATTTAACATTTTATTGTTTATAGTCACTTCGTTCCTTAACTTTACATCCAATTTACTTCAGGAAATAACATATCAGTTCCATTCCGTCTTGGAATCGAACAAACAGCCGAGCCCCGCTTCTTCCGTTGAACTTCTAAGGTAATAATCTTTACTCTATATTTAAAGTGGTCTTTACATATTCCCACACCAAACTACAGATTTGATTTGTTTATATTCTATCCACCATTCCAAAATAGAGGGGAAAAAAATCCTCAACCCGATATATAGTTTATTCTTCAGCTATGCTATTTAATGCACCATAAAAACAAACGATGATATCCGCCGCTCGGATACAACTTGGAATGAGACAAATTGAAACGAAATCGTAATTAGAGCCATGGCTGGTCTGTTGCCAAACGGTGAAAAAGTAAAACTTCATAAAAAAAAAAAGAAGCGCGAAACTCCAATTGTAAGTGACGAGATTTCGCGAGGTGATTTTATTCTACTGAGCTATATATTATACGGTCAAAATGACAAAGACGTCGACTGCGCAACTATATTTAAAGCCATCTGGGTCCATTGAAATAAATATCGAATCCCCTTCTTTCCAATGTAGCCATCCGCCGATCCGTTTTCACAGGCTCGACCTGGATCCAAATTCCTATATCTCATTGGCACTACCGGTTTCAATCCTGATCGAAATGAACACGATCTGAATTAATTTTAAACCGGTTTGAAAATGTGCCATATTTTGAAAAAAACCGGTACCATATTTTGAAAAAAAAAAAAAGACCGTTTTTATCTTTTGCATTTTGAAATTTCTACATTTTTATAATGTTTCATATATTTTTATTCTGCTTTTCAAATACAAATATTTACAATTGCATATTTTTTTCTTAGGGGGAAGATATACCGCAGAACTGGAGATGTCACAGCCCAATCGAACTTCATTTTCATTTTCTATTTTTTGTATTTTGAAACAATACATTTTTATAATGCTTTCTACATTTTATTAGTCATGCATTTCTACAGTTATAATGTCTTTTCTGGAGACAGATATACAGCATAATCGGCGATGTCAAGGTCCAAACCGGATTCATTTTCGGATCCTCTCCTTTCAATGCATCCAGTTGCAAAACCGATTTAGGTGGTTCGGTTGAGATCCAAAATCCTACTGCGATCTAGAGTGATAAAAGATACAGGAACCATATTTCCTCTGTACAGACACTCAAGTGTAAACAAAGTATAAGGCTCTAAATACAAGAGCGGAACTACGATACCACGAAAGCCAAAATATATCGCAATTTTATTATTGTATATTAAGAGGTTTAGCAGCGGGTCGGTTGGGATCCAAATTCCTACTGCGATCTAGAGTGATAAAAGATACAGGAACCATATTTCCTCTGTACAGACACTCTAGTGTGAACAAAGTATTAGGCTCTAAATACAAGAGCGGAACTACGATACCACGAAAGCCAAAATATATCGCAATTTTATTATTGTATATTAAGAGGTTTAGCAGCGGTTCGGTTGGGATCCAAATTCCTACTGCGAACTAAAGTGTTTATACGAGTATAATACAGACACTCTAGTGCAAACAAGATATAAGGCTCATAAATACAAGAGCGGAACTACCATACCGCGAAAGCCTAAATATATCACAATCACAAGTTTATTATTGCATAATAGGAGATTTAATTAACATTTAAATTATGCAAGAGATACAGGCAGGAACTCTAGTGCATTCATCTTATACGTGCATTTTACTGCGAACAAAGTATAAGGCTCCTGAATACAAGAGAGAAACTACCATACTTCGAAAACATAAATATATCACAATTTTATTATTGCACATAAATAGTTTTACATTTTAAGAGTGTAAGAGGTTTATAAAAATACTTGAAACAGAATCAATTCTATAAAATGCGCGAATATTATCTTTAAAAATGATTGAAATAAAACAAATTGGCGAAATCATTAGTGAAAAGCAATTGGTGAAGAGCATGATAAGTTAATTAAATCGAAAAGAGCTAAATAGATTTATTTGCTGCTCATTTTAAATTTAAAATGTCTGCTTTTTTTTTGAGCAAAAATTCAGCTTTTTTCTTTTGAGAGTACTAGGGGGCTCTGCCTCCTGCTCGCGCTATCCCCTTCGGGAGGCTTCGCCTCCTACTCGCTGCGCTCGCAGAGCTCGCTTCATATCTATCTTTCCTAAATATTCTACTTTCAAAAATCTCTTTTCTATCCCTGCCTATTTTCCGCAGGAGGGAAAAGCAGGGATTTTTCTTAGCCCAGGGAATCCAGAAACTGAATTCCTTGATCACGAGCTCGCTTTGCGAGCTATTTCATGCCAAACTAAAGTTTAAATAGATAAACGGTTTATTTCATCGTGTTACCCTATTATTTCTCTATAAATGTACCAAATTTCATATTTTTGAATGCTATAGTTTTTACGGTACAAGATAGAGAAATCGCTAATCGTGCCGATAGGGAAAAAAAGTTCACTTCAGAAGTGCATAAAAAG
The DNA here is from genome assembly GCA_951213105.1 of Amaurobius ferox. NCBI lineage: Eukaryota > Metazoa > Arthropoda > Arachnida > Araneae > Amaurobiidae > Amaurobius > Amaurobius ferox. Next base: position 29,207,346 of record OX578137.1, read on the forward strand.
TAAAATACCTCAAAAACTACATCGAAATTAAAAAACGGGGCTCTATCCTGCAATAATTCACCCATGTACGTACCTGACTGCAAAACTTCGTGGTCTTGCTATTGTTAGTCTATCCAGGACGCGAACTCGCAGCTAAAATATTTTGTCTTTGACTTTAACATTACATATTTCTTAAACTACAATATTTATCAAAAAAAGGGTTTATTTCGGCGTATTCCCCAAAGCTTTTTCTACACGTGAACTAAATTCCATATTACTTTCCTTATATACATAATGTATAAGGAAAGCATTGTGACGGGGTCGAAAATTCGAATTCGAGTTTTCGACGGGAGAGCACGTTTCAAGCATCCCTGATCACGAATCAAACATTTTTGAAGTGATGTCTGTGTGTGTGTGTGTGTGTGTGTGTGTGTGTGTGTGTGTGTGTGTGTGTGTGTGTGTGTGTGTGTGTGTGTGTGTGAAAGTATGTGTGTATGTGTGTGTGTGTGTCAGTGAGTCTGTGGAGACGATAACTAACGAACGAATGGACCGATTCGAACCAAATTTGGTACAAAAATCACAATCCGTAAACACTGGAAGGCTATTGTTTTTATACGCAATCGAATGTTCAGAACCCCCCTAAATTTTCGAATGAAATTTTGAAAAAATCGTCAAAAAATTAAAACCACTAATAAAGTTACGCAAATAGACATTTCTTATGTAATTTTTCATTAGAAAACGATTGACATAAATTTTAGAACGCTACCGTGAACCGTTCTCGAGATATTGTACATTTTTTAAAAAAATTATCAAAAAGTCATATAAAATAAAAAGAAAAATATTTCCTATTGAGAAACATGTTTACTTTTCATATGTAATACCATGCGATAAATTGAGTGACATCCTTCTCGTGGATCTAGCTCGTTCCATTCTTGAAAAAAGATACTTTGAATAATACTTTTGTATTTGAACGCCAATAGTCATTTATCTGCTTTAAGAAAAACTTATTTCTTAGTGCATAACGCTTGGCGAGATTTTGGCGACGAATTTGGCGGAATGTCGCCAACTTGTTTTTATATGTAGTAGTTTTTGCGGTACGAAGCAAAGAATCTCGAGAAACGAGAAATTTGACAAACAGAGGCGGCGGCGTCAGCTACTTTTTTTTAATATATTTCTACAGCTTCGAAACATTGTATCATGTCAACGTCATCAATATTCTAAACTCGATAATTAAATATTCTGATTACTTTATAACTTTAAAGTTGTAATATGCTATGATTAAATAAGAAACTAATATATAAATTTTATTTTAACAATCTATATGAAAATCATATAGGCAAAAATACATTTATAATACTATTTGAGAGCATAATAATTTTCATAAATTTCTAGAAATAAAAATTATAAATTACAATTGTATCTTCGTATGTTCTAACTTTAAAATAATCTGGTGTGGGCAGCACATGACTTTCCTTATATAATGCAATGAATTGACTTCTTTCATAGTAAAAATATGATGTATAAGATCCACGACACAGTGTTTTTAACGTTCAATTGTACATTTGGTGCTTTTCCGGATGACAGCATGTAAAACTATTTCGTACCCAATTAACTTATTTTTCACACAACTCTAAATTAACAATTATCAATATTGATAGCAACCACAATAAGAAAAAATCTGATGTGGGCAACACATGACTTTCCTTATATAATGTAATTAATTTACTACTTTTGCAGTAAAAAAAAGTATGTTTTTCTTATAGTAGATACTAATATTCTTTACAAGATATTAAATTTTCGACAATTAATCGTCATTTTTATCCATTTGGCGAGATTTTAGTTAATTTGGCAACATTTCAAAAGTCGCCAAGTTGGCGACATTCCGCCAAATTCGTCGCCAAAATCTCGCCAAGCGTTATGCACTAAGAAATAAGTTATTCTTACAGCAGATAAATGACTATTGGCGTTCAAACACAAAAGTATTACTAAAAGTATATTTTTTCATGAATGGAATGAGCTAGTTCCACGAGAATGATGTAACCCAATTTATCGCATGGTATTACATATGAAAAGTTAACATGTTTCTCAATAGGAATTTTTTTCATATGACTTTTGGATAATTTTTTTTTAAAAAATGAACAATATCTCGAGAACGGTTCATGTTAGCTCTAAAATTTATGTCAATCGTTTTCTAATGAAAAATTACATAAGAAATGTCTATTTGCGTAACTTTATTGGAGGTTTTGATTTTTTGACGATTTTTTCGAAATTTCATTCGAAAATTTAGGGGGGGTTCGATTGCATATAAAAGCAATAGGCTTCCAGTGTTTACGGATTGTGATTTTCGTACCAAATTTGGTTCGAATCGGTCCATTCGTTCGTCAGTTATCGTCTCCACAGACTCACTGACACACACACACACACACACATACTTTCACACACACACACACACACACACACACATACACACACACAGACATCACTTCAAAAATGTTTGATTCGTGATCAGGGATGCTTGAAACGTGCTCTCCCGTCGAAAACTCGAATTCGAATTTTCGACCCCGTCACAATACTTTCCTTATACATTATGTATGTAAGGACAGTAATATAGTCCATATATTAAAATACTTTAGTAATAAATTCATCAATCAGGATTAATTTTCATTAACTTGGCGTCATTTTTTTCAATTTTGACGATATTTTCGCCAATCTGGAGCTAAATATCGCCAACTGGCGATATTTAGCCAGATTATTCACCAAGTTCGCCAAATGTATCGTCAAGTGTTACAAACATACGAAGAGAAGCGCATTTTTTATATACTAGAAGTATGCCCGTCATTCCTATTTAGCGTCATTTTTATCAATTTGGTGACATTTTTATCAATCTGGCGACAGTTTCGACAATCTGGCAACATTTAAAAAAGTCGCTATGTTAGCGATATCCCGCCAAATTATTCCCCAAACATTACGGACGGACGGAGAAATGTGTTATTCTTATAGTCGTTTCTCATATGGCGCTAAAATTCGTCGATGAAATTTCACCAAGAATTACAGACAGATAGGTTATTCTTATAGTAGATTTTTATATTATTTTCAAGATATTGGATTTTCATGCATTAATCCTAATTTTCTTTAATTTAGCGTCATTTTTATCAACTTGATGACATATTTATCAATTTGGTGGCATTTTCGTCAATTTGTCAAGATGTAAAACACTCGCCAAGTTAGCAATATTCCGTCAAATTCGTCCCCAAAATTTCACCAAATGCTATGGATGGAGAAATAGGTTATTCTTATAGTAAATAAAGGACTATAATGACGTCTAAATACAAAACTATTACCCAAAGTATCTTCTGTCGTGGATGGAACAAACTAGATCCACGAGAATGATGATAACAAAGTTATCACATAATATTACATATGATAAGTGAATATATTTCACAGTAGTTAATACTTTTTTTCAATTTTATGTGATTTTTTGATACATTTATATGAAAAATGTGCTCGACAACGGTTAAAAAAATATCTCGAGAACGGTTCATGCTAGTGTTCTAAATTTTATGTCAATCGTTTGCAATCGTCTCAATCGTTTTTAATGACAAATTACATCAGAAATAATTATTTAAGGTACTACATTGAAAGTTTTGATTTTTTGATAATTTTTTTCAAAATTTCATTTCAAAATATGGAGATATTCTGAACATTCGATTGCGTTTAAAAACAATAGGCTTCCAGTATTTATTGATTATAATTTTTATAACAAATTTCATTTGAATCGCTCCATTCCTTCGTAAGATCCACAGTCTCACAGACACACACACACACACACTGAGATATCACTTCAAAAGCATCTGATTCATGTTCAAATATACTTGAAACGTGCTCTTCGGTTCAAAACTCGAATTCGAATTTAAGACCCTGTCACAATACTTTCCTTATACATTATACTATGTATAGAAAAGTAAAAAACATATTTACAAATGAGTATATAATTCTTCAATGCAGTATCAACTTCTGATAGTATACGCTAGGAGTTTAGTCAATTAACACAACATATGCAACAGATGTAAACAGTTTAAAATTTAAGAACACAAATCAGTTCAGAAAGATCTATTTAATTATACTAATTGTAACAGAAAAAATGAATTCCATAAATAGATACTTTCTAAAAAATATAGCACTGCTATAATTGTTTACTTTTGGTGAAATGCTAATAGCATTACTCCAAAGGTATATACCGAAATTATTATTGCCGTATTACATCCTCCGTAAAAAAAATCTGATGTAGGCAACATATGACTTTCCTTATATAGTACAATGAATTTACTACTTTTACAGTAAAAAATAGGTTTTTCTTATAGTAAATATTTATATTCTTTTATATCAATAGTTTTCTAAGGAAAAGTTACATAAGAAATGTCTATTTCCGTAACTTTATTAAAGGTTTTGATTTTTTGATGATTTTTTCAAAATTTCACTCGAAAATTTAGGTGGGTTCTGAACATTCGATTACGTTTAAAAACAATAGGCTTCCAGTATTCACGGATTGTGATTTTTGTACCAAATTTCATTCGAATCGCTCCATTCGTTTGTGAGATATCGTCTCCACAGACTCACTGACACACACATACACACTTTCACACACACACACACAGACATCACTTCAAAAATGTTTGATTCGTGATCAGGGATGCTTGAAACGTGCTCTCCCGTTGAAAACTCGAATTCGAATTTTCGACCCCGTCACAATACTTTCCTTATGCATTATGTATATAAGGAAAGTAATTAAAAGGATTATGACACAAGATGAATAAGTTTAAAATACGAACATAATGCTTTACCCACCTTTGATAAAATGCAAACTGCAGACTTGATTTTTCTTCGAACTCGAGACAACCATCCATTTCTACGTTTTATTGTTAGTTCTTCCATTTCACAATCTTTATTTATCACAATTCTTGGAAATCGGTAAAAGGATATTCCAGTACCTGCGCCTGTGTGTTTACTACACCTATAAATTGCAAATATAACCATAATGATTAGTATTTTTGTCTACACGACTGTATAAACCTACAGGACTGACGAACGCATAGTGTTTCTTTCAAAACCACGTACGTGCTTACCTCGTGACGTCACCCTGTTGTTGACGTTGATACGATACAATATCGATGCGATGATGTTCTTTTATGCGAAATAATGATGAACAAGATTCACGGCACAATGTTTTTAACGTGCAACAGACATTTGGCGCTTTTTTGGATGACAACATGTAATTATTTGAAGTACGTAATTAACTTACAGTTCGCGCAAATCTAACTTGGCAATGAAAAATATTATTAACATCTGCTAAGTAGTAGACTACATTATATTAAAATATGTTAATTATAATTTCTTTAATTTGGCATCATTTTCGTAACGTAAGAGTCATTTTTACAGACATTTTTGTCGATTAACCCACATTAAAAATCGTCACGTTGGCAAAACTTCGCCAAATTTTTCGTCGAGTGTTAAATATTTGATAATTGTTCATTTTATGTATTTGTTATGCGCATTCATTTGAAAAACGTGCAATATTTCGAGAGTGATTCAAGCTAACGTTCTAAAGTTTGTGTCATTCGTTTTTCAATTGAATTCAAAAATAAATACGAAATTAATATTTATTACTTTCCTTATATACATAATGTATAAGGAAAGTATTGTGACGGGGTCGAAAATTCGAATTCGAGTTTTCGACGGGAGAGCGCGTTTCAAGCATCCCTGATCACGAATCAAATATTTTTGAAGTGATATCTGTGTGTGTGTATGTGTGTGTGTGTGTGAAAGTATGTGTGTGTGTGTGTGTCAGTGAGTCTGTAGACACGATAATTGACGAACGAATAGACCGATTCGAACCAAATTTGGAACAAAAATCACAATCCGTAAACACTGGAAGCCTATTGCTTTTATACGCAATCGAATGTTAAGAAACCCCCTAAATTTTCGAATGAAATTTTGAAAAAATCGTCAAAAAATCAAAACCAATAACAAAATTACGCAAATAGACATTTCTTATGTAATTTTTCATTAGAAAACGATTGACATAAATTTTAGAACGCTAACATGAACCGTTCTCGAGATACTGCACATTTTTCAAAAAAATTATCAAAAAGTCATATAAAATAGAAAAAAAAATATTTCCTATTGAGAAACATGTTCACTTTTCATATATCATATCATGCGATAAATTGGGTGACATCATTCTCGTGGATCTAGCTCGTTCCATTCATGAAAAAAGATACTTTGAGTAAAACTTTTGCATTTGAACGCCAATTTATCTGCTGTAAGAATAACTTATTTCTTCGTCCATAACGCTTGGCGAGATTTTGGCGACGAAATTGGTGGAATGTCGCCAACTTGGCGACTTTTTGAAATGTTGCCAAATTAACGAAAATCTCGCCAAATGAATAAAAATGACGCTAAATCAATGAAAATGACGACTAATTGTCGAAAATTTAATATCTAATAAGTTATATAATATATAAATATATAATGATAGTTATATAATATATGTCGAAAATTCAATATCTAATAAGTTATATATATATATATATATATATATATATATATATATATATATATAAAACTTATTTATTCGTCCATAACGCTTGGCGAGATTTTGGCGACGAAATTGGCGGAATGTCGCCAACTTGGCGACTTTTTGAAATGTTGCCAAATTAACGAAAATCTCGCCAAATAGATCAAAATGGCGATAAATCAATGAAAATGACGACTAATTGTCGAAAATTCAATATCTTGGAAAGAATATTAGTATCTACTAGAAGAAAAACCTATTTATTTTACTGTGAAAGTAGTAAATTCATTTCATTATATAAGGAAAGTCATGTGTTGCCCACATCAGATTTTTTAGCATTATTGAATGCCCTGAAATTATTATATTTATATTTAAAATGATAGAACGATATGGATTTAATGGATATTTGAATTTATGGATATTTTAAATGGATATTTTAATGTATGGATATTTTAAATGGATATATGGAACTATGGAATGAGGATATTTTAAATGATATTAATTAAAAGCTTAAAAACTGAAGAAATAAAAAAATAAATAAAAAGAAAGTTATGGAGATTGTCGCGGTGCCTTAAAATTTCATTACTAGTTTTAACGTCATTAAACTAAACCAAACTTTTTTAACTCCACGGGGTTGAGGGCACGGTAGCCCAGTGGTTAGCGCGCGGGAATTGCACTCGGTAGGCCCGGGTTCGATTCCCGCCACAGCCCAAACTGCAGCCGTGTTCATGCGGAGTACGATCACGTTAAACATGTGGGTCCGTAAGTCCATCCGAGAGGTTGGTGATAGGGGAAGGAGGGTACGGTCCCTGTGGATGTCTCGCCCACTGGGTTCCGATCTAAATTGGGTGAATAAAAAGAAAGTTATGGAGATTGTCGCGGAGGGCGCGGTAGCCCAGTGATTAGCGCGCGGGAATTGCATTCGGTAGGCCCGGGTTCGATTCCCGCCACTGTCAAAACTGCCGCCGTGTTCACGAGGAGTACGATCACGTTAACATGTGGAACCGTAAGTCCTTCCGAAAGGTTGGTGGTAGGGGAAGGAGGGTAACGGTCCCTGTGGATGCCTCCCCCACTGGGTTCCGATCTAAATTAGGTGAATAAAAAGAAAGTTATGGAGATTGTTGCGGAGGGAGCGGTAGCCCAGTGGTAGGCACGCGGGAATTGCACTCGGTAGGCCCTGGTTCTATTCCCGCCACTGTCAAAACTGCCGCCGTGTTCATTTTATTTATTGGAGTACGATCACGTTAAACATGTGGGACCGTAAGTCCTTTCGAAAGGTTGGTGGTAGGAGAAGGAGGGTACGGTCTCTGTGGATGCCACCCCCACTGGGTTCCGGTCTAAATTGGGTGGCACTTCCTGGCCGTCCAAACAGTTACCTTACACCTTTCTGGTAGGTCGCGCAAGCGAGTTTGCCACAGTCAGAATTTGCCACGGTCAGAATTTTCAAGGGTAGCGAACAGGCTGGTCGTCAAAGGCGGCTAGTTAAAGATAAGAGGCAGATATTATTTGCCTCATTTGCACACTTGCTGTAAACATTTACATTTTAATTTGTGATTAATCCCTCACCGACCTTGTTTAAACATATTTCTGGAACATTTTATGATACGATGCTGAAATTTTGTACATCCCCTTATTAGTATATGGGGCACATTTTACTGATTGGAAATGTTTTTGTATGGGGGCCGTATAAAAATTTAAATTTTGTATTTCTTCAAATTTAATCCCTTGAAAATTTTTATCGATTTCATAAAATTCTGTACTTTTTTTACGCAACTTTGTAATTTATTACATATGTCTAAGATCAATATTTAAGGAATAAAAGCCGAGGTCAATGTTTTTGGGACACCCTTTATATATGTAGGGAAAGTAATAAACGATACATATCGATACCTCCTGTTGATGTATCGCATAAGCTTGCCCATCACTAATCGTAAGATCATGTATCGATTCATCGTTACAGCTGTGCCGAAATATCCATCACTACTTACTGCCCAAAATTATTTTCTTAAACTAACATCTCCGCTCATTCGCACTGCAGAAGGGAGCATAAAAGATCGTTTGCTTTTGTTATTTTATTTGCGCAGCAGTCTACGTTTTGATTTCATTATTTATCTAAATCATACTTTAAAGCCAATATAGTTAACTTCATGCCCTTTTATCAAAAACGACAATGATTTCCGCTGGTCTGATACGACTTGGAATGAGACAAATTGAAGTGAAATCGTAATGAGAGCTCTGGCTGGTCTGTTGCCAAACGGTGAAAAATAAAACATTCGTAAAAAAGGGTGAAAATCCGATTGTGAGTAACGAGGTTTCGGGAGGTGATTTTATCTCTTCGCTGATGGGAGAAAATGATGAAAAAGTTTTCGTTGAGGATGAGAGGGCTGAAGTAACTGCAATTAGAAGCCTGATTCTGAAATAGATTGCATTTTATATGAAAATAGAATTTTGTAGAACTAATTGTGAAATGAATGATTAATACTCAATTTTACTGTCTCATACTATTGTATAGGAAAAGTATTGTTTTCCTGAAATACACTATGACACCAAGAAGGAGTGGGCAGAAAAATATGCAAATTGCAGGGTAGACGCAGCTCACCGAGTTATGTAAATGATGCAAAATGCTCAGTTGTATCCCGCACGTTGAGTGAGATATAAGGGAAGGAACTTGCAGAATCGGAAATAGTCGCGCCGCTCTGTCTACCGGGGAAATCATTTTGCTATTTTTTTTTGTCTCAGAGGAAACGTGTAGTAGCAGAGAATGCCAGCCCCCCCCCCCCCCCCCATCAACCAAGACAGTTCTAGCAGACAGACGATTTTACGAGGGGTATGGTAATCGGACTCAGAAGGGCAGGTTGGTCCATACGTCAAATCTCAACGGACAGCCACCTACATGCATCCACAGTGCACCAGCTGTGGCGAACACGGTTGGAAGTTGGAACAAGGGAATGTGACACATTTGAGCGGTGCCGGTACGGCCAGAGAGACGTAAGCACGCGTGGACCGACGCATTCGACAGCAAGCGTTGGCGGCCCAGCAGGCCACTTCCGTCCCCCCTTTTGCAGCATGTGCAGGATACCCATGATGTTCGCATATCGCCCAGGACCATTTATTCGCCAATTGGTCGCAGGCGACCTGCACTCATGGCGCCTGTTAAGAAGACTGCTATGAAGCCAACAGCACAGACGTCTCCGTTTGCAATGGTGTCGGGAGAGAACCACTTGGACGGCGAAATGGCACAGGGTCGTGTTCTCAGACGAGTTACGGTTCTGGTTTAGCAATGACAGTCGCCGTGTATGAGTCTGGCGCCGAAGTGGTGACAGGTCCAACCCGGCCGCATCTGTGGAACGCCATACCGCGCGACAGCGAGGCATCATGGTTTGGGGCGACATCGCCTATGATAGCAAGTCATCTCTGGTCCGTATTGAGGGCTCTGTGACGGCCCAACGATATGTGGAAGACGTGCTGGTGACACTACCCTTCCTTCAGGGGGTGTCCAATGTCATTTACCAGCAGGATAACGCCTGACCACACACGGCACGCATCAGTCAACATGCCCTGCAAGTGACCCAGGTGCTTTCCTGACCAAAAGTCTCCCCTGATATCTCACCAATCGAACACGTCTGGGACGTGATTGGACGTTGGTTGCGTGCGCTGCCACCGCCGCGTTTAGAAGACAAACTCTGGCAAATGGCTGACAGGGAATAGGCAGCCATCACTCAGAGACACCATCTGCACGCTCATTGACTCTGTACCTAGATGTGTAGCTGCCTGTATCGCCGTCCGCGATGGGCCTACAACCTATAAGACGGTGTTATCGTTCAGTGTATAGGTGTATCATGTTGATATACACATCACATTTTGTTCGTTGCTGCTTCTCTCTGTTTGCCGATATTCATCAATTTCTGCCCTCGCTTTCTGGGTGCCTCATTCTCACTGTCACGTAGTGTATATACAATTCGAGATTTTGAAGAAAGTTTTGAGTCCTCCTGAACACAATTCAAACACGTTTGGGAAGGTGTGTGTGGTGTGCATGTGTGTGCGTATGTGTGTATGAGTGTGTGAGTACGTGTGTATATGAGTGAGTGAGTACGTATGTGTATATGAGAGCGTGTGTACGTATGTGTGTATATGAGTGGTGTGTGTACGTATGTGTGTATATGAGTGCGTGTATGTGTGCAAGTATGTGCGTGCATTATATATGCGTATATAAATGGCTATAATGTGTGGATACGATTATTCATGAACAAATATTCATAACGCTATGCACTTTTAAGTTAACAAGCGCCGCCATCAGCGATCAAGCCATTTTTTTTCTTTTTAACACTTTGCAACAAAGTTGAAAAGTGACTTTATCAAAAGGAAATTTTAGTATGTTGTTCAGACAGTCTGTGGAACCTATGGGAATATAAATGAATAATATCGCCCAATTAGTTTTGGATTGAACCCGGGTAGAAAAATGAAATACATTGAACCCTATGGCACCTAATTTTTCAAACATTTTTTAAGCGTATTTAAAATTCACGAATTACTTCGAAAATTTTAGGAAATATTCAAATCATCCCATAAAATATATAAAAAAAATTTCAGCAAAACATATTCAGTAGTTTTTTAAATAAAAATTAAAATAATAATTACACCTTTTATATGAAGCGATCACGTGACCATTATATGAAGAGATCACGACTCACTTCAAAATAAAATATGGCATCCATCTTGTGTCAAAATCGTAATTTTTAAAGTTCTTTCTAATTCATATTTAGTGTTGTATTCCTCCTAAAACCGCTTTATTTTTGCTTAAATTCTATTCATCTACATACTGAAACAACGCAATTACAATATATTTGAGTTTAAAGGATCATCCAACTTTGATTATTTCTACAACGAAGCCTAATTTTCACTTATGGAAAATGTAAATACCAAAAGATGTAGAATGAGTTGTACAAGAATTGCTGCATTTCTTTAGCGCAAAATTATTTAGCTCATGGAGTCTGCAATATAGCTGATATGAATGAAATATTAATTGATTTTACACAGAGAAGGACGATTTTTTCGATGAAGTTGTAAGCATAGAGTTTAATTACTTGTACCTCCATGGTCTTATATTTTTAAATAAAATAAATTATTATAGTATTGTGATGAATGAAATGAATGAAAAAATGTTTATGAATAAATGCTGCTTTTATAGAGAGAGCCAGGCGTGTTATATTTCGATGACGTCATTTGAATAAATTTCATGTGTTTTCTATAAGTTTTCAAATATAATAAATTATTATAGCATTATGATAATTTAAAAAATATTATCGAAGAATGTATCGCATTTTAGAGATGCTTAAACCAGGCAATTTATATTTCAATGCCGTCATTTGAATGAAGTTCATGTTTTTTCGATGAAGTTTAAAGTTTTAAATATAATAAATTAATGTAATATTGTGATAATGTTAAAAAGATTACCGAGGAATGTATCGCATTTTAGAGATGTTTAAATAAAATTGCATTGAAGTTGGAAAGTGTTTCATAATCAATGCTTTATGCATGATTAATCTTTCTTGTTTAACACTTTCCAACATAGTTGAAAAGCGTTTATGACTTTGTTCATTCTGTATGTTTGTCCGTTCGCACGATAACTGCCGTAAAAATTACTTTATCAAAATGAAATTATAGTATGTTATTGTGACGGTCTGTGGAACATATGGGAATGTAAATGAATAATATCACCTAATTAGTTTTGGATTTAACCCGGGCTGAAAAAGTGAAATACGTTAAACGCTATGGGGCCTAATTTTTCCAACATTTTTTAAGCAAATTTAAAATTCACAAATTGCTTCAAAAATTTTAGGAAATATTCAAATTATCCCATAAATATCTTTAAAAAAATTTCAGCAAAATGTGGTCGGTAGTTTTTTAAATAAAAATTAAAATAATAATTATACCCGTATTATATGGAGATGTCACGTGACCCATTCCAAAATAACATATGGCATTCATCCTTCCTTCATAGTGTAAAAATTATTATTTTTTAAGTTATTTTAAATTTGTATTTAGTGTTGCATCCGTCCTAAAACCGCTTTATTTTTGCGTATCTTCTGTACATCTATATTCTGTGCCAACGCAATTGCAATATTTTTGAGTTTAAATGATCATCAAACTTTGATTATTTCTACAACGAAGCCTAATTTTAATGAATGCAGAATGTAAACAAGTGATTGCACGATGAGTTGTATAAGAATTGCTGTATTTTTTTTCACACGAAATTATTTCCGGCCACACATATAGCTACCGTAAACCCTAGGGTTGGTCGTGTGGTCTGGGTCTTCAACAAAAAATTATTTAGCTCTGGAGACTGGAATAAAAATGATATGAATGAAATATTTATTGCTTTTACATAGAGAGCCAGACGATTTATATGTCGATGACGTCATCTGAATAAAATTCATTTTTTTTTTCGATGAAGTTTTAAGTTCTCAAATATAATAAATTATTTTAGTACTGTGATAATTTAAAATATATCAGCGCTGAATGTATCGCACTTAGTTTAAATAAAATTGCATTGCAGTTAGAAAATGTTTCCTAATCAATGCTTTATGCATGATTGAACTTTCTTGTTAATTCTTAACTTGCAGTAGTTTTCTTGTAGTAACTAACTATCGATCACGTACCCTCCCGATACGCAGGTAAGTCTGCTACACGAAAACACGTGATCCACGTATTGGGTACCTATATAGCACCTAGCTTGAGGTACCTAGGTCTCAGATAATAGCTTCGCTTCGTTTCGCTGCGGAGATGCAAGTGGTTAGTTACATACATATTACATAGCTTTGATTTTCAGCAACAGACAAAACACACACACAGACATTTTCTTATTTTATGTAAGATAATGAAACTTCAAATACATTTAATAATTACTTTATTATTTAAATACTTTTATTTAAAAAGCACCCATATGACTTATCCCTTCTAAATAAGATCAGCAATTTTGCGGAATATAGGAAGTCCCAATCAACTTTTAATATTGGAAATGATTTCTTAATTTTATCCCCTTTCTTTCGATTCAAACCCTTGAAGATACTTCACAGTTCAAGTCTTCAATTGGATTTTGTTTTCTCTTCGGCTTCCAACTTGTCTCCTAAATATACAGGTTCACCCCCCCCCCCCCCCCCGCCCTCGTGGCGATCTTGTTTGGTTTACGCCACTACAAGGGAGGGAAGCAAGGTGGTTATCTGCTGCTCAGCGAGACCACAGCTGGGAGAGCGAGAGACGGCGGAACCATTCACCGAGCAAGACCAGAAGGTTCCCGCCAAGACTAAACCCCAGTCTCCCACGGGTCTGGTAACAGATCACAAATACACTGCTCCTCTTCGCCACCTGGAAGCGCCTATTTCAAGAGCCATAAGTGAAAGCACCCGGGCCTATTCACAGATTGATTCAACCCCCTCCCCCCCAGGTCAGGAGGACCAGAATTATATAAGGCGCTAAAATCCGTACACCACCCTCTTGGAGTGAGCCCCATCCAAAATATACAGGCTGACGCAACAGCCATTTTGACTTTAACCGGTCCAGTCAGTCATCACCAGCTTGTGTTATTTTAATGGCGAGTGCAAGCAACATAGCTGATATTTGATACGCAATTTAGCTATAAAATAGGTGCGTATGCTTTAAAAAACTGTATCAATCATTTAAGAAAAAAGTCTACAATGTTTTGATTTTCTCGAGATCCCGAGAAAAGAAAGAGAAAGTAACCCTCTTTTCGCCATGTACAACCATCGTTTCAACTGGAAGTCAAGATGGCCGCTGCATCAGCCTGCATATTTAGGAGTCTTAACTCTGCCCGTTCTTGTGACAATGTAAATAGCGCTAGGTGATAGATTGCTGTGTTATAAAGGACTGGATTTAGTAGTGGACACCGTTACCCTTAAAGCGTATGGACTGGAGTTCAATTATGTATCCGTTATTTTACTCATCACAGCTAGTCCCCAAGTATTGCAGCAGTTATTGCGCAACACCCTGTTTACATATTACCATGAACACACCTAAAAAGTAAAATAAAATTCTGTAAAATGCACATTCAAATCTAACACCTAAATCGTTATTCTAACACCGTTACAAGCCCAAATCACACAGTTACAGTTGAAAACATCTCTTAAAAAACCACCAAATTACCACCAGATTAGCAGCAACTTCTGCGTCCCGTGACATCCCGAGATTCCGACAGAACTTCAAGAATCTCATCTTCTGAGATCTTGATCTTTCTCCAAACGTCGGCATCCTTCTTGGTTGGAAGATGAAGTGAGCGTCGGAGACAATTAAAGTCGTCTGGCGCCTCTTTTTGAAGAAGGCAACTGCAACACCTGGTGCGCTGGGTGAAGATGCCTCATCAGCACCTGTCAGATTGCGGGCCAAGTTCTTAGCTACCGCAGAGGTAAGGAAATATCTTTCGATATCAGGAGGGTTGGGTTGGATAAAAGAGAAGGTCTCTTATCATGATTGTCAACAGACCTTGAAAGTTGTAGTACAGAAGTTTCGTCCAATCAGGGTCAATTTATTAAGCATATGAATAAAATGTGATTTTGAATAAAATGTCATCCAATGTGACAATTTACAAAATATAATTTTAGAAAGGAACAAAACAAAGAATATTCGGGCAAAAAAGTTTAGTGGTTTGGAAATAGAAACTAATTAGCACTTAATAGAAGTCTGTTTACTGTAGCGATATGCTCAGTTACCAACTATATCTCTGTTAACGATATTGCTAACAAAATGCTATCGATCCATGTCATTCTTGATTTAAAATATGTAGTTTTATGATCCAAACAGAAATACTGAAATATTAAGTTACGAAAATTTGAACTTAATTAAAAAAAATAATAATAATAATTTGAGTGAAAACAATTTATTTTACAAAATCTTGACCTACGCATTTTAAACCTGTGTATTTTAGAGATTTAAAAATACGTGGATTAAGACTCTGTAAAAAATTAGTGTATAACAATTCATAAACTACCACATTGGTAACTGATACTCCGTGCTAGCGCGAATATGTCAAATGTGGCGCTCATTTGCCCGGAGAAGGCGAATATGTTTATCATGCTTTAAAGAAACTGAACAAAAGAGAACAACGATTTACGCTTAAGATCGCAGCACCAAATGGCGTCATCAGCTACCGTGCCATAGAAAATATGGTACAAACCAGACGTGAACGGGAAACGTCTTTGACTTAAAATAACTAAAAGGCTAATTCAAATTTTTAAAAAATCTCGCCGAGAAGTTCTAAAATACATGTATACCAAATTTTATGCCCGTACAACGTTAAAATTTTTCGCTTCAGGCAACACAGACAGACATCTTCTTTTATTAATATAGTTTTAATTTTGGTCTTCTCTAGGTGTTTTGTAGTATCTTTTGGTTCATTGGATGGTATTTATGTAAGAATTATTATTGTTTGATATTATTATTATTTATAATATAAACACCAAGATTTATCTGTCTGTTTATCTATCTATCTCTGAATAACGCTTGATGAAAATTTTGGCGACGAATTTGGCGAGATATCGCCACCTTGGCGACTTTTTTAAATGTTACGAAATTGACGAAAATATCGCCAAATCGATAAAAATGACGTCAAATTGATAAAAATGACGCCAAATGAATGAAATTAATTGCGTTTTGAAAGGGAATAGTATTATACTGATGTTTCGATAGCGTTTGTCCGTCAAGTCCAACCATCTCATTTGGCGACAAATTTGGCGACTTTATTAAATGTCGCCAAATTCATCAAATGTGACCAATTC
>OX578137.1:29228683-29291183 GCA_951213105.1 Amaurobius ferox
GGAGCTATTGTTAAACGCAAGCACACGCGTTTGGATTCGTATTGCCCTCGCCACGCGTTTAATGGAGACAGCGTTTAATAGGTCTCGCGTTTTTCAAACTTTAAGAAACATTTTAGTTTATATTTAGCAAGTAATTAATATTTTGTGTAAAATTTCCATAAAAATTAGTTTTTATTATTATTCATAAAAAAAATAGTTTAATTAGTCATAAATAACTTATGACTTATATCATAACATGCATATGTTATGATACCGATGCATGTTATGATACCAATAAAGTCCTTTTCCAATAAAATTTGGAAGGGAGGAAATTGTTTTGTTCTGGACGCCGCAAATATCCCAGCTGCTTCCGTGCCCTTAAGTTTCTTGGGTCTTTTAGCGTCGCTTAATCCTGCTCAATACTGGTTACGTCACTCAAATTTCGCATAAATTATTATTCCATATTGTTAAATTCAACCGTATCACGATTAACAATATCAATCATAAATTGTTGAAGATCATTCTGCAGCATAGCACTACCGTATTAAAGAATAATCTTCAATATAATAGGTTATGTTTGCATTCCAACGTATCACTAGGAATGTCTCCACGGTTAACACACACACAAAAAAAAACGGCCTTTTTAGGCAAGAAGACAGTGCATAAGGTGCATGACTAACGAGCATGTGATCTTCTGCTACAAATTTGAGCTAAATACCGTCAATTTGGCAAATTGCAGAAAATTAAAATATGTACCACAAAAAAACCATAAATAAAATATATAACATTTTTTCCCAGACTCCAACCTTTGGTCACATTGCCTCTATATTCTTTAAAGTCAATTGCATAACATAAAAATGTATTTTACTCAATCGCAATCAACTAGAACAAAGATTCGAACCCAAATCATATGCTTTGTAATAATGAGTAAAAATCGCAACTTTACTTAGAAGCGCAACTTTACTTAACTGATTAACTAATGCACAATCCATAGATGCTCAAACTGCTGAAAATGACTATCATATTTCAAATGACTTTAAGCTTATTGTTTCATGCTACAGTGTAGTTAATGCACTACAGTGTAGTTAATACCCACTATGGAAGATTACGAAAAAACCTGCATAACTCGAAAAACTCTTGACCAATGCATAACATTCTCAAAAAATTGGCGATATTTTTAAATATCTGTCACTAGTGCCATCAAATTTGTCGCCAAGATCAAACGATTCCAACCTTCAATTAATAACAACACCTGTACATGTAACTTTACAGCAGGGATGCACTTAACGCAGTGAAAGGCATTTCCGGCATTTCAGATATTTATTCAGGTTTCCATTATCAATACATAAAATGTATTTTTATCCTTTTATTTGTTCTTTATAGAATTTCACATTTTTTACCGATCCTTTCAGAACTTCGTATAATTATTCTTAGTTTTACTGCAGGTAACTGACCATTTATCAAACTTCTAGAATCTAGTGTCATCGAAATATTAAAAATAAAATTTCCTTCCCTGCTATCGAACTGAAATCAAGCAGACGACATTTTAAATCTATTTGGTGGGGAGGGGGGGGGGGGAGAATCGTGTTGCTAAGCAACGGGAATCAGTTGTTTTTATTTAAAATATTTAAATAACGTACAGACGATTTTTATTTGATTTCTCCCAATCTAAATATTTACGAAAATGTAAAAGATTAGGCACATAAGATAGACATTACATTCTACGGCTTGTATATCAGCTGCTCTGTATTAGCGTAGCACGATAAACAATGGATTTCGCTTTAATTTGTTTGTAATGGAAGTAAGAAAGTGCCGTTCTTTTAGTTTTTATATTTATACATAAACTAAATGTCTTTAGATCAGGGATACTTTGAATTTTATAGATCATGAAATTTTAAAATTTTGGAAGAAAACTAAGACTTTCAGAATTTTGAACAAATCCAAACTCCGAACAACGCCAGATACCAAAATGCCGTTCTCTTAGTTTTCATATTTATACATAAACTAAATGTCTTTAGATCAGAGATACTTTGAATTTTATAATAGATCATGAAATTTAAAAATTTTGGAAGAAAAATAAGACTTTCAGAATTTTGTACAAATCCAAACTTCGAACAACGCCAGATACCTCTGATAGTTCATAAATAATTGCAACCCAAAAATAATATTTTCCGATACTTAATCATTTACCGCTCTCTCCTTTATTTCCTTAGAATACTAAACGATCTTTGGAAGCTAAAAAAATATTTTCATCAAAAAGGATAATGGGCATTTAAAATGCGTCGGCCCCACACCTTTTTCCCTAATAAATATTCCTGCTAAATCCTGAATCTAATGCCACTCCAAACTAACTGACTAACTCCGCTGTCGCTTTGAGGAACTAACTCTCTCTCTCTCTCCCTCGCAAGCCACCCACCACCACAGAAAATGAAGACAAAAAATATAATAATAGTACTCAAATAAAAACTAAAATTGAGAGGTTTTGCCAGGCAGTTCTGCAGCTGGGAGGGAAAACCTGCAAAAAAAGGGAAAAAATGGGGGGAAAGGACGGTAACGCAGAACTTAAAGAAAAATAAAAGGAATACAAATGAATGGGTAAAAAATGCCGGCGGTCATTTTAATAATGACACATTTTTACGTCTCAGCGGGAAAAGTTGGAAATGAAGCGGGATTCATTAAAGATCGTTAAAGACGCTGCAGGGTCGGGGAGGGGATGGAGAGGCAGCAAAAATGCTAATCTAGAATACGCAAAGATTTTTCATCTTTTTCTGTGTCTTTCTATCCACTTTTCCCCTCATCCCAGGATTTTTTCTTTATTTTTTCCCTATTCTGTGCTTACTTTCTGCCCATTGCGGTTTTTTATTTTTTTTTTAGAACCTATATATCTATATGTATTCCTCTTCGTCGTGCTTTGAATGCAAGATGCAAGCATTGTTTCTAAAAGAGCAAGCAGGGGGGTGGGGGTGGGAAGAGTCGCCATCTTGCCAATTCCCCTTTCGAATGTATCAAACAAAAGAAAACCAGAAGAAACGGGGGGAGTTATGAAACTGGAGGAGGGGGGAGGAAAGATTGAAACGACAAAATACATAGCTAACGGTAATGAAACAAAGCACTAACAAACGTCGGAAAAAACGCTAATAAAAAAAACCTCACAAACAAAAAGACGAATGACAAGGCAAGACTGAAGCGAAAAATGAAATATGGAAGGAATTTAAAAAGATTATTTTGATATTCAAACCCTACCGTACCGGTCCCTCGGAAGTAAAAATTGAGCGTTCTAATTGGCTGCTTCCCAAAACTTCCATCCCCCTATCATTGTGATTGCGTTATTACAAAGTCATCACGTAAGAGTTTAAATTAATGATAACCGGTTCAATCACATCGGTTACGACAAAGAAAGAGCAGCGCAGTGAAGAAAAAAAATATTTTTTCCCCAACGAAACAAAACCTTATTCTTTTTTTTTTTTTTTTCGTTTTTGTACATTATTTGGCGCCGCGCTGAAAAAGATGGCCAATGAGGAGAGAGATCGCGATTTTGCGCGGGGCTATTGTTTCGCGGGTACAGTCATCTATCAGAATTAGTGCGCGTGTTTTTGTTTGAAGTTTCGCCGAAATAAATTCGGGAGAAGTCATAATGAAATCATGCACTCGTTATGAATGAACAGCCATTAGCCATCCCGTACAACTTTTGTTTGAAATAATACGGGAATTTCTTGCGGGGGGAGACAGAAAAAAAACGCCGCAAAACATGATACATTGCCTCCACTTCGAAGAGGCAAAAGTAATTATAATTCACGAAATTCTTTTCAGATAGTATTCTTTTGCACGTCCGATTTCTTCTCTTTTTTGTGAATGGAAAGGGCTTGGTATGAATTAATAGATCTTGATTTCATCTAAAGACGAGCATTGGCATTAAGGCCTCAATTAGCTGAATTGAAGAATAAATATATATATTCTGATTCGCTCATATTCAGTATTGGAAAGGCGGGAAAAAAAATTTCCGAGAATAGAATATTCTTTCCAAACAAAGAGCAAATGGTATTGAATCACAGTAAGAAAAATTCTATTTGTTGTCGCAGAAAAGTTTTTGGTGTGGGACTGCATTTTAATGATAATACATAAATAATGTTACAAACTATAAAGGAGTTTGATTTTGTAAAAATGTTCGAATGGGTGTAAAAAGGATAACAATGTAAAAATATAAAATTATATAAAAAAAAAAGTTTTGAAAGGACGATATCTTTCTTGCAAGGTCGTATTAATATATTATTTTTCTACGCTTTATTACTGTCCATCCGATATCTCAAATACTTAACTCAAATAGACAAACCATATATCAAATTAAAGAGTGCGGCGACTTACATGATACAACATTTTCTTTCAATTTAACGATAGGTTATTTTTATAAATCTTTCCACAACATTTGACTCTGAATGAC
Organism: Amaurobius ferox; assembly: GCA_951213105.1. Taxonomy (NCBI): domain Eukaryota; kingdom Metazoa; phylum Arthropoda; class Arachnida; order Araneae; family Amaurobiidae; genus Amaurobius; species Amaurobius ferox. Next base: position 29,233,101 of record OX578137.1, read on the forward strand.
AACATTCAGACGTTATTTACAGCAGCAATCATTTCAGCATGTATGGAAAACTGCATTGCCATATGATTTCTTTTTAATGCATTATTGTAGTTAAAATTTTTGCTGATATCCTTTATACACCCACTCGAACATTTTTACAAAATCAAACTCCTTTATAGTTTACGACGCTATTTATGTATTATCATTAATTTCGACAGCCATTGTTCACTACGAAAAAAAAATCACGACAAATTTCCACAACACTACCATTTCTTAATGGTACAAAGATAAAACACATTCCTTAATACAAAGAAAAATATATGGAGTATGCGACTCCATTGGATTATCTCAAACATTCATATTCAATCGTGCAGGGCCGCCCATAGAAAGGGATCGAGGTTGGGGCGAGATCCGAAGGGGGTCTAAACCTCTAATATTTTGAAAGAGGAGATGTAAAAAATTCATAAAGAGGTAAAAATCAAATATGGATGGCGACCTGTGATAAATGTTTGTAGGGGGCCCACAAATTGTATGGGTGGCCCTGTATCGTGTTTAGTTCTACTTTTATCACGTTCATTATCAAATTAGAAAAAAAAAAGAACTCTTTTCAGATTTTTTAACGAACCCTGCAATACATGGTAATGTATAGGGAAAGTATTGGAATCGTGCCGAAAATCGCAACTCGAGTTTTCGACGGATCTACGCATTTTGGAACCTCTAGAACACGAAAAAACTATTTTTAGATTGACGTCTGTTTGTCTGTCTGTCTGCCCGTCTGTCTGTGCAGATTTTGTATCCGCTCTAACTGAAAAACTAATTGACCGAATTTTATAAAATTTGCTAAGTCCCTTGTGGGCGACCCTAGTGCTGATTATATATTGGTACGATTCGGGATAAAAGGCCTGCCATTTTTGCGAAATGACCTGCAAAAATTTCCTGTATCCACACTAGCGGAAAAACTAATAGACCAAATTTCACAAAATTTGGTAGATAAATCACGTGTTTGTCAACCTGGTCCTGATTAAATTTTAGTACGATTCGGAAAAAAGTACCTGCCTGTTTCAGCGAAATGGCCCGCAAAAATATTTAAATCTAAAAATTAAAAACTACGTATACTCAAATATATCAATTAAATGATTATTTTATACGTAATTTTTGACGATGAAAAGAATAAGATCAACCCTATTACTCTAGGTCTAGCCGTTCTCGAGATATTTGAGTTTTTTCGAATTTTTGCTATGCCACCTTTGAAAATAAGTCCAGTCACCAAATGAAAACGAAAATTGAATTAAAACTGTAAAAATATAATTTTAAATAATTATGGCTGTTATTTTGTGCAATAAAACTCTATTTAATGAATTATTGAAGAAATAAAGAGAACTGGAATATGAGTCTGCAGGGAAAGTCATGTGCTGTCCACATTAGTTTTTTAAGTTGGCAACAGCTTTAGCAATGCCTATGGAAGCATCAAGAATGAACGCACAAAATTTTAGATATGTAAACATTATCTGAAAAATCTGAAGTAGATAGAATTTTTAATAATTTTATGATTAGAACTAGCAGCATACCCGTTCTTCGTACGGAGTATATAATATAAAGAAACTTGAAATTCATAATCATGCCCAAATTCTTATAGTATACTAAATGACATGTTTAATCAAAATATTCTGTTAAAATATTTAATATAATGCTCCTAAAAAGAAGTTTAAGAATCTCTGTTCTCGCTATATAAAATTATCTTCATGGACATATCTGAAGAATAAAACATCTTGGACCCCTTATGTAAGCAAATATAAAAAAAAAATATGGAATTGAATCAATATATGAAAAATAAAAGCGTTAAAATTGTATGGGACCCGTACTAATTATATACGCGAATATTAGAAAATATAACCTGTATTAGTAGATTACATGTATAAATTGAAAATACCAATAAACCCGTAATCTTTAAATCTGAAGACAGTCATTTATTCCAATATATGTCAAAATTAAAGTGCTAAAATTATATGGGAAGATATACACGTACTACTTATAATGTCCGATTATTAGTAGAAGATTACCCGTTTTGCAATATGAGTCTCAAATGTTTTTTGATAAAATACAACAGACGACGTAATAAACTGAATATATAATTAATCCCCGTACTTGATTCCAATATATATGCCAATATATGTCAAAATATATGCCAATATACCTGTACTACTTATATTCTCGTAGGTTAGAAGATATACCCGTGCATTCCTAGAAGATTACTCGTACAACGTACAATATGCGTGTGTCAGCAATTTTTGCAGCAATAAAACAATGGCGTAATAACTTAAAAATATCAATAATCACTGAATCAATAATTCCGGAAAATATCAATAATAATAATGTTTAAACCTGAAGAGTATAATTGATATTATCCAGTCCAAAATGAAATGGCAATGAAATTTATTTTATATACATATCTTCATTATTCAAATCGGAAAGGATTTAATAAAAATCGTCTGCCGCATAAACACATTGGATTTAAATCCGTTGCTAAGCGACATGATATCATTTGCTTCAAATAAATTGGTAGAAAAAATATCGTCTAAATAGTTATATTTCTATGGAACATTTGGCGACAGTTTCGTCAAATTAGCGACATTTTAAAAAATCGCCAAATTTATCGCCAAGTGGGACTGTAGAACTGACAGTTCCACTTTGCGACAAATTGACGAAATATCATCACAATACTATTCCCTAACAAAAAACAATTAATATCATTTTTGTAGCGCAATTTTATCAATTTCAAGATATTTTTATAGATTTGAAAACATTTTTATCAATTTGGTGACATTTTAAAAATTCGCTAAATGTATTACTAAGTAGGATGGTTGGTCTGACAGATAAATGCTAACCAAACATCATTTCAGTACTCTCTTCTAACAAAACAAAAAAAAATTTCATTGATATATAGAAGACCCAAGCCACACGACCAACCCGAAGGTTTATGGCAGCTGTTTGTGTGTCGTTTATATCAATTTGGAGACATTTCCGTCAATTTGGCAAAGTTTAAGAAAAGTTGTCAAATTAGCGATATCCCTCCAAATTCGTAGCTTTGAATTTGCAGATCTGAATGAAACACTCTTATCCCGTTTCAATATACTAAATGAAAACCCTACAATTGTATTAGAAGATATACCCGCTCTACTCTTTTTCTGTTTCAACAATCGGCTATATGAATTTATTGGCTAAACACAATATATGAGTTTAGTAGCTAAATACGATATAAGCTTGAAAACTCTTTGCCAAAATAAATGAAATTGATGTACGCAGTCAGCAATTAATATAATTAAAAGAAAAATCAAACCGTCCATTCATAAGATATACTTTTATATCCATTTATCCATTTATTTATTACTTAAATCGAAAAAAAATAATAAAAACATTAACAAACACATTTAATTTAATTGCGATGCCGAGCAACATGATATATCCTCCTAAAATGTTAAAATTTATTAACCACTAACAGCACACCCGTTATTCGTACGGAATGTATAATTTAAAGAAACTTATAGTTCGCAATCATGTGCAAATTCTGTTAAAATATTAAATTTATTGCTCCTAAAGAGAAGTTTAAGAATATATGTTCTCACTATGCAAAATTATCTTCACGATCAGATCTGAAGAATAAAACATCCTGCCCCCTTTTGTAAGCAAATTTACAGAAGAAAAAATAGGAATTGAATGAATATATGCAACCCCGTACTAATTATATTGTCGCAGATCAGAAAATATGCCAATGTGTTAGTAGAAGATTACCCGTATTACAATATGCGTCTCAAAAATATTTGCCAAAATAAAAGAGAAGACGTAATAAATTGAAAACATCAATAATATCCGTACTCTTTATACCAGAAGGTCGTAATTGATTCCCATATATGCCAATATATATCAAAACATATGTCAATGTACCTGTACTACTTATATTCTCGTAGATTAAAAGATATACACGTGTATTTGTAGAAGATTCGTACAACATACAATATATGAGTTTAAACAATTTTTGTCATAATAAAATAATTGCATAATAACTTGAAAATATCAATAATCCTTGAATCAATAATCCCCGAAAATATAAATAATAATAATTTTTAAACCTGAAGACCGTAATTGATATTATCCAGTCAAAAATGCTATAAGAAAAATCAAATCGTTCTTTTCTAAACTATATTTTTATATCCATTTATTTATTATTCAAATCGAAAAAATAATTATTAAAATTAACAGACAGATTTAATTTAAATGCGTTTCTGAGTAACATGATATAAGATAGAATCTTATAACATGTTAAATATGTCATGTCTTATAACATAAACTGCGAAATTAAATAACGATTTTGATTTCTCTATACTTCTCATTGTTCCGCAAAAGCTTGTTTTAAATAAACCATGAACCATGGAGATAGATTTCCCCTTTAAATCATGTTTCAAACAATTCATTTTTTCAGAAAGTGACTAATTAACGCAAAAAATCTCCCATCAAACTCAGAGATTAAATTTAAATTCACTTTCAAACGATTTTCAAGCTTTTCGTTTGGATAAACCACGGAGTTAGGGAGTAGAACTCCTAGGAAAAAGTTCCGTTTTTCATTAATATCTCGACAACCCCAGGTCTTAGAAACTCGAAACTTGGACAAAATTTATGGGGGGATATTTCAAGGCTATTCACCAAATTTCATTAAATTCGGTTCAGCCGTTTTTCGGTGATGATGAGACAAACGAAAATTTCGTTTTTTACTAATATCTCGAGAACCACTGGTCCTAGAAACTCAAAACACAGATATAATTTTAAGTGGGGCTATTTCTGGGCTACCCACAAAATTTCATCAAATTCGGTTCAGCCGTTCTCTCGTGATGGTGTGACAAACAGACAGACAGACAGACAGACAGACAGACAGATTTTCATTTTTATTTATATAGATTACAATTGTGCGAATGAGGAAGTAATAATTTTCAAATCAAAATAATGATGAAAAATAAGGGTAATTTGAGAAACAATGATAGCAGTGTAGATATGTAGAGTATATATGAGAAAATGAACAATTTGACGCTAAATTCAACTACGCTACAGATGTAAATGCTATCAAAATAGTTTTTATTAACACAGATAAGTCAAATGTATCAAATTCATAGACATCACTAAGCTGTTGTTGCCAACTTTAAAAAGAACGTTTTAATGACTATTACGAAAGTTGTGTTTTAACAGAATAACTCGTGTACGAAACCTGATATATATATATATATATATGTATATATATATATATATATATATATATATATATATATATATATATATGTGTGTGTGTGTGTGTGTGTGTGTGTGTGTTTTAAAAAGTTAGGTTTATCGTGTTACATCTTATTTTTCGTTCATTGGATTTTCAAACTACTATTATTATATATATATATATATATATATATATATATATATATATATATATATATATATTATGGCATAATATGTGGCATTAAGTACTGTGTAATATGACTGTATCACGAAGTCGACTGGACATTTTTATGGACAGATTATTTCTGAAATACCAAAAGTATGTGGCTCCACTCCGCAAAATTATGTAAAAATGTAATTAAGCAAAAAATATTCAATTAATTTGGATAATTCTCATAAATTCGATAAAGACACGAAGACACCTACAGATGGTGTTTGTCTAACAAAAGATTAATTGCATAAATCTGTACCCAGATTAATTACGTAAATTAACTAATTATGCTAAAAAAATAAACACATTTAGTGAGATAAATTTCTCGCGTTCCTATCTCAAGAAGGTTCGAAGAGAATGACGTAAAAAATTAAGAACATATACTTAATTGCAAGTAAAAAAGACGAGTAGATTTTTCATAGTAATTATAGAAATTGCTGGATTTCATTTTATAAATAATTTAGTATTCTCCAGCGCAGGATAATCTCAACGAAGAGATGCAGAAATTTACATTTTAATTATGTTAAACTAGCATTTAAACCTGTCAAAGAAAGGGATTAACTAAAGTTCATATAAAATTAAGTAGCAACATTCTCTTAATATTTTATTTTGTTCAATACTGTAGTTCCTTAGCGTTGAAAATATTCGTCTTAATAAAATAAATCTGACGTGATCAGCACATGACTTTTCCTGTATAATGCAGTACATCACTTCTTTCAATGCGAAATAATGATGGATAAGATTCGTGGCACAACGTTTTAACGTTGAAAAGTACACTGACACAGTACTTAATTAATTTATATTAGAATACTCGTTTAGAAATAAATAAATTAAATATGAAATGATTATTTGGTTAACATTACTGAATGTCCTAATTTCTTCAAAAACTCATTCGAAAATTGGGGGGGGGGGGGCGAACGTTCGATTGCGTTTAAAATCAATAGGCTTCCAGTACTCAATGATTGGAATAATCGTATTAAATTTCGTTCGAATTGCTCCATTCGTTCATGAGATATCGTCTCCACAGCCTCACTGACACACACACACACACACATACTTTCACAACACACACACACACACACACATCACCTCAAACACGTTTGATTCATATTCAGGGATACTTGGAACGTGCTCTTTCGTAGAAAACTCGAATTCGAACTTTCGACCCCGTCACAATACTTTGCTTATACATTATACTATACATATATAAGGAAAGCAAAAATTGCATGTAAAATGATTATTTATTTAACATTACCGAATGTCCTGATTTCTTCAAAAACTCATTCGAATATTAGGAAGGGGGGGGGGGGGTTCCAAATGTTCGATGCTATTTAAAATCAATAGGCTTCCAGTATTCACACACACATCGACTCAAAAGCGTTTCATTCAATTTCAGGGATGCTTAAAAGGTGTTCTTGCATCCAAAACTCGAGTTCGAATGTTCGACTCCGTCACAATACTCCCCCTATACATTATACAATGTATGTAGGAAACGAAAGTAAAAAAAATTTTTTTTTTTGTAAAAATTTTCGATTATTTATTTAACATTACTGAATGTCCTGATTTCTTCAAACACTCATTCGAATATTAGGAGGGGGGGTCCAAATGTTCGATCCTATTTAAAATCAATAGGCTTCCAGTATTCACACACACATCAACTCAAAACCGTTTCATTCAATTTCAGGGATGCTTAAAACGTGTTCTTGCATCCAAAACTCGACTTCGAATGTTCGACTCCGTCACAGTACTCCCCCTATACATTATACAATGTATGTAGGAAACGAAAGTAAAAATTGGCTCCATTAGATTGTATCCAGTAGTCTATATAAATAAAAATGAAAATCTGTCTGTCTGTCTGTCTGTCTGTCTGTCTGTCTGTTTGTCACACCATCACGGGAGAACGGCTGAACCGAATTTGATGAAATTTTGTGGGTAGCCCAGAAATAGCCCCACTTAAAATTATATCCGTGTTTTGAGTTTCTACGACCAGTGGTTCTCGAGATATTAGTAAAAAACGAAATTTTCGTTTGTCTCATCGTCACGGAAAAACGGCTGAACCGAATTTAATGAAATTTGTTGATTAGCCTTGAAATATCCCCCCATAAATTTTGTCCAAGTTTCGAGTTTCTAAGACCTGGGGTTGTCGAGATATTAATGAAAAACGGAACTTTTTCCTAGGAGTTCTACTCCCTAACTCCGTGGTTTATCCAAACGAAAAGCTTGAAAATCGTTTGAAAGTGAATTAAAATTTAATCTCTGAGTTTGATGGGAGATTTTTTGCGTTAATTAGTCACTTTCTGAAAACATGAATTGTTTGAAACATGATTTAAAGGGGAAATCTATCTCCATGGTTCATGGTTTATTTAAAACAAGCTTTTACGGAACAATGAGAAGTATAGAGAAATCCAAATCGTTATTTAATTTCGCAGTTTATGTTATAAGACATGACATATTTAACATGTTATAAGATTCTATCTTATATCATGTTACTCAGAAACGCAATTAAATTAAATCTGTCTGTTAATTTTAATAATTATTTTTTCGATTTGAATAATAAATAAATGGATATAAAAATATATTTTAGAAAAGAACGATTTGATTTTTCTTATAGCATTTTTGACTGGATAATATCAATTACGGTCTTCAGGTTTAAAAATTATTATTATTTATATATTCGGGGATTATTGATTCAAGGATTATTGATATTTTCAAGTTATTATGCAATTATTTTATTATGACAAAAATTGTTTAAACTCATATATTGTATGTTGTACGAATCTTCTACAAATACACGTGTATATCTTTTAATCTACGAGAATATAAGTAGTACAGGTATATTGACATATGTTTTGATATATATTGGCATATATTGGAATCAATTACGACCTTCTGGTATAAAGAGTACGGATATTATTGATGTTTTCAATTTATTACGTCATCTCTTTTATTTTGGCAAATATTTTTGAGACGCATATTGTAATACGGGTAATCTTCTACTAACACATTGGCATATTTTCTGATCTGCGACAATATAATTAGTACGGGGTTGCATATATTCATTCAATTCCTATTTTTTCTTCTGTAAATTTGCTTACAAAAGGGGGCAGGATGTTTTATTCTTCAGATCTGATCGTGAAGATAATTTTGCATAGTGAGAACATATATTCTTAAACTTCTCTTTAGGAGCAATAAATTTAATATTTTAACAGAATTTGCACATGATTGCGAACTTTAAGTTTCTTTAAATTATACATTCCGTACGAATAACGGGTGTGCTGTTAGTGGTTAATAAATTTTAACATTTTAGGAGGATATATCATGTTGCTCGGCATCGCAATTAAATTAAATGTGTTTGTTAATGTTTTTATTATTTTTTTTTCGATTTAAATAATAAATAAATGGATAAATGGATATAAAAGTATATCTTATGAATGGACGGTTTGATTTTTCTTTTAATTATATTAATTGCTGACTGCGTACATCCATTTCATTTATTTTGGCAAAGAGTTTTCAAGCTTATATCGTATTTAGCTACTAAACTCATATATTGTGTTTAGCCAATAAATTCATATAGCCGATTGTTGAAACAGAAAAAGAGTAGAGCGGGTATATCTTCTAATACAATTGTAGTGTTTTCATTTAGTATATTGAAACGGGATAAGAATGTTTCATTCAGATCTGCAAATTCAAAGCTACGAATTTGGAGGGATATCGTTAATTTGACAACTTTTCTTAAACTTTGCCAAATTGACGGAAATGTCGCCAAATTGATATAAACGACACACAAACAGCTGCCATAAACCTTCGGGTTGGTCGTGTGGCTTGGGTCTTCTACATATCAATGAAATTTTTTTTTGTTTTGTTAGAAGAGAGTACTGAAATGATGTTTGGTTAGCATTTATCTGTCAGACCAACCATCCTACTTAGTAATACATTTAGCGAATTTTTAAAATGTCACCAAATTGATAAAAATGTTTTCAAATCTATAAAAATATCTTGAAATTGATAAAATTGCGCTACATAAATGATATTAATTGTTTTTTGTTAGGGGATAGTATTGTGATGATATTTCGTCAATTTGTCGCAAAGTGGAACTGTCAGTTCTACAGTCCCACTTGGCGATAAATTTGGCGATTTTTTAAAATGTCGCTAATTTGACGAAACTGTCGCCAAATGTTCCATAGAAATATAACTATTTAGACGATATTTTTTCTACCAATTTATTTGAAGCAAATGATATCATGTCGCTTAGCAACGGATTTAAATCCAATGTGTTTATGCGGCAGACGATTTTTATTAAATCCTTTCCGATTTGAATAATGAAGATATGTATATAAAATAAATTTCATTGCCATTTCATTTTGGACTGGATAATATCAATTATACTCTTCAGGTTTAAACATTATTATTATTGATATTTTCCGGAATTATTGATTCAGTGATTATTGATATTTTTAAGTTATTACGCCATTGTTTTATTGCGGCAAAAATTGCTGACACACGCATATTGTACGTTGTACGAGTAATCTTCTAGGAATGCACGGGTATATCTTCTAACCTACGAGAATATAAGTAGTACAGGTATATTGGCATATATTTTGACATATATTGGCATATATATTGGAATCAAGTACAGTCTTCTGGTATGAAGATTACGGGGATTAATTATATATTCAATTTATTACGTCGTCTGTTGTATTTTACCAAAAAACATTTGAGACTCATATTGCAAAACGGGTAATCTTCTACTAATAATCGGACATTATAAGTAGTACGTGTATATCTCCCCATATAATTTTAGCACTTTAATTTTGACATATATTGGAATAAATGACTGTCTTCAGATTTAAAGATTACGGGTTTATTGGTATTTTCAATTTATACATGTAATCTACTAATACAGGTTATATTTTCTAATATTCGCGTATATAATTAGTACGGGTCCCATACAATTTTAACGCTTTTATTTTGCATATATTGATTCAATTCCATATTTTTTTTATATTTGCTTACATAAGGGGTCCAAGATGTTTTATTCTTCAGATATGTCCATGAAGATAATTTTATATAGCGAGAACAGAGATTCTTAAACTTCTTTTTAGGAGCATTATATTAAATATTTTAACAGCATATTTTGATTAAACATGTCATTTAGTATACTATAAGAATTTGGGCATGATTATGAATTTCAAGTTTCTTTATATTATATACTCCGTACGAAGAACGGGTATGCTGCTAGTCGATAATATAATGCAAAGATGTAGTCTTCTAAATCATTTGGCGAGCTTCTGAAAGGTCTGAGAATCTAACTTTCCGACCCCCTCCTCCCAGTTTTCCCGTCTCGAGACCAGTAATTGAAATTCCTGTTCCGTTCGAATCTGTCCCGTAGTCGATACTAAAAATGTGCAAAGATTTAGCGTTCTATGCCATCTGGTGGTTTAAGAAGAATTCGTCAAAAGACAAAAACTCGTTAGGCAATTATTTTGTAGATTAATAGATGTCTTGTCAAGTGGTAGTACTATATTGATAAGTGGAAACAATTGGGGTCCAAGGAGACGTCGCATCGCAATATGAAGCAATGTCTATAAAAGATAAATAGTTGATAAATATAGCTGGATGCATTGACGCCGTGTTTCTAAATATGGGGCAACTGATGGGTGAAAAATGTTCTAAGTAATTCAATTCAAAAATTCTATTTGAAGTGACTGACTTTTAACTCAAGTATCTCAACTACAGATCTCCATGTTCCTAAGTAAAATTCTTTTATGTAAAATTCTCGAATTACGAAGTTCTTGACAAAATATCTTCTTATACACTATGAGAAAATAATAATAATAATCGCGACCCAATGCTCAGAGCCCAACTTAGTCCAACTGGGCAGACGTCCCCCACCCCCGGGGCCCCCTTTCGCCCTTCGATATATATGAAATGAAAAAATTCAAAAACATATTTGCATATGGTATACAAAATGTGGTTCTTACATATTTTAATGGAATTTAAATTATTAGCAACTTTCTTACATAACCAAAATGCCACCATGCTAAATTAGTACGATTAATCCCTATAAATACCCAAAATGAATCTATCAGCTGCGCAAACCTAGTCCGACGGTATGCATTTTTTTTAAGAAAGTAACCGTTAATTTTTCGATGTCGTAATTGTTTAATTTAGGGCCCTTTGGATGCGGAGCCCTGGGCGGTTGATCCGCATGCCCCTGCGTTAGTCAGGTCCTGCCAATGCTTAGTGTTAAAGTAGACGCTGTTGATACTTTTGTAACTGTATATTATGCTTTCAAACTCAAGCCCTTTAAACTTTTAACCCTTTCAGGTCAAATTTATTTGCCCTTAATCTGCTTATCCACGTTCTGTTTAATTATTTACTAATTATTTAATTTAATTTTATCCAGGTTTTATTTCATTCTATTTAATTACACATATCAACAGAAAATGATGATTATTACATTGACATTTTCGCACGTTTTACCATAGTACAAATCACCAATTTCGCTATCATTTATCCGGCAATCACTTTCAAAATCAAAAATACTGAGACCAAACAAAATTATAGATGTTTTCATCGCTAATTTTGTTTAGTCTCAACATTTTTCTCGTTGTAGACGCCTTTTAAAAGGCCAAATATTGGCAAGTACAATATGCAATACATAAATGGCATTTGCAGTACAATAATGAAGTAATTAAAGTGAAAATGTGATGTCGGGGCCTACCCGATATTTCACTGATTTTCAATTTCAAGGCTCACCCGACATCTGACTGGAACAAATAATTTTCAATGTCGAAACTCAGCAATTTTCAATGTCAGGGCTCACCCAACATCTGACTGGAACAAATAATTTTCAATGTCGAAACTCAGCAATTTTCAATGTCAGGGCTCACCCAACATCTGACTGGAACAAATAATTTTCAATGTCGAAACTCAGCAATTTTCAATGTCAGGGCTCACCCAACATCTGACTGGAACAAATAATTTTCAATGTCGAAACTCAGCAATTTTCAATGTCAGGGCTCACCCAACATCTGACTGGAACAAATAATTTTCAATGTCGAAACTCAGCAATTTTCAATGTCAGGGATCATCCAACATCAGACTGGAACAAATAATTTTCAATGTCGAAACTCAGCAATTTTCAATGTCAGGGCTCACCCAACATCTGACTGGAACAAATAATTTTCAAGATCGGAGTTCTCCCGTCACAAAACCACAAAGGGCTAAAACTATTCTTTTGTATTGGAACGACGTATTTCAAGCGATGTATTTTAAATTTAAAATGCTTTATAATAGACAAAAGTTTAATCTTAGAAGTATGCGATTGCGCGTTATATTGCTCAAAAGGGAAAATAATAATGCAACTTTGTTGGAACTTTTTAAAAATGTGTTCTTTTTTAACTAGCATTAGAAAACTAATTTTTCTCCTGCCGCTTAGAAAAAAATTCCATTGTTTTTAGAAGAGCATAGATGCTGAAAATAGAATTATTTGTACTTAAAAAGAAAAAAGAAACGCTAAAATAATTAACAGTAAATTATAAATTAATATTTCCAATATATTTGTAAAACAAATGCATTACTTTTTGATAAAAAGAATCGAATCAACAAAAACGAATTATCCAAATGAGACAAAATTTGGTACGTGTAATGTGGATGTACAGAAAGAGAAATGATTAGAATTTCATAACAATTGGATGATTTATTGCACTGAAAGATCTACACAAAATGAGCACGTCAATATAGCGTTGGCCCACCTCTGGCCTTGATACAAGCTGTTACTCGCATTGGCATTGATGCATAAAGTTGCCGGATGGTGTTCTGAGGGATGTCGTTCCAAAGGGCCTCCAACTGACGAACTAATTCGTCTACATTCTGGGATGGTCGCAGGCGACGTCCCATCTCAGCACAGATGTGCTCAATAGGCGAGAAATCTGGGGATCTAGCTAGCCAAGGAAGTGTGTCATAAGCACGCAGGCAATCAATAAAGATGCGTGCCATGTGTGACCTGGCATTATCTTGCTGAAAAGTTAGCCCAGGGTGTCGCGAAAGGAATGGCAATAGAAAGGGTCGTAGAATGTCGGCAACGTACTGCTATGCTGTGATGGTGCCACGGAGGACTATCAAAGGGGTCCGGCTATCAAACGAAATGACACCCCAGACCATAACTCCCTGTTGTCGGGCCGTGTGGCGTGTGACAGTAAGAGCAGGATCCTAACAATGTCCGGGCTGTCTCCAGACCTGTCTGCTCTGGTCGTCGCAACTCAATCCGAAACGGGACTCCTCATTGAAGACAATTCGTTCCCAATCCGAACAATTCCACGTTGATCGGGCCCAGCACCATTGCAATCGTTGTTGACTGTGCATACTGGTCAGTGGTAGGCGACGTAATGAGCATCGCGAGTATAGATTCCGCTCCCGTAGTCTTCTATTAATGGTCCGGGTGGTCACTTCCCTGTTTGTCACATGTTAGATGGCTGATAACGATTAATCTCGTGCTGTCACAGCTGCTCTGACAATCGCGCTATCTTCCAGTTCTGTCGTCGCTCTAGGCCGTGCGCTGCCCGCTGAATCTGCCATTCCGGACCCGTTTCTGCCAACGTCATCTAATTGCTGCATCGCTCCTACGCAAATGCGAGCGATTCGTCGGTGTGCCTATCGAACCTCATGCAGTCCGACCGCACGCCCTCTTTTAAACTCCTCCATATGCTCGTAGTGGCCGCGAATTCGCCGGCGAGGCATCGTTACAATCAAGGTACGTAAACGCAATCGAAATACACTGCACGTTTTGTTCCTGAAAGCGAGGTTCGCTCCTTATATACACCCCCATAGTGCCCAGTTTCAATGCGCTGTAGTTCCAACCATTCATTCATTGGCTGCGAATTTTTATTAACCATTTGCATATTAGGTCGAAAAGCATTTGCATGCAAAGTTTCATTTCTATCAAATTATTTTGTTTTTTTGTTTTATAGTGTATATAAAAAATATTTCTAACAATTTATCAATATCTTAAAAAAGCATAAACCTTCCATTTTTCAGCATCTATGTTTGACAAAAAAAAAAAAAAAAAAGACGGGGTACTCAAACTAAACGAGCTAGAAGTTAAGGACTATTTTCTTTAAGTTAGCATGGAAAAAATGAAACCAGAGGTTAGAGGGGGTGGGGATATTCTCTTAATTCGAATAATGAGTGGAAATTTTAAACTCTAGTTTACACATCGACGAGTTTGAACTAATACATTTAACAGTACTCACGTATTTGCTCAATTGCAAGCATTTCTATTTATATTTATAAAAATAAAATTATTTCTAGAAATGTGACGGTGATAACTATGACAACTATATTATGTGGAAATATCTTTGCAGATTTGCATTCAAGTTCAGTTGTGTATGAAATTGATACTAAATGATATACGATCCACAACTTCAACAATGACTTTCAATGCTTGGTCTCTGTAACTAGATCATGCTCTGACGTACAAAGAGGTGTGTATATCAAGGTCAGTTTTGGCGCCATATAATAATGTCTGTGTTCAGACCGGCGCAAACTATGATTGTTGATTCAGTGAAGGTGTGATTTCGGTCTACTGAGCAGGAACCCCGCACAGCAAACCCCCCAGAACAATAGATGGCCCCAAAAAAAATTGTGGAATAAATATTTAGGAAATTATAAGTGGTCCCAAATCTCATAGATGGAGGAGTAGGGTATGAAATTTCGCCATTGCTACGAAGAATGAATTCATTCTATATAGCTTATAACTGTTTGTAATGAATCGGGATAAAAATAATAGGAAATACTCTTGTTCCTAACTCGAGTTTATAAGACCAGGGGTTGTGGAGATTTTAATAAACAAGAAAGATCAGTCATGCATAAAGCATTGATTAGGAAACACTTTCCAACTGAAATGCAATTTTATTTAAACATCTCTAAAATGTGATACATTCAACGGTGACATTTTTTAAATGATCACAGTACTACAATAATTTATTTTACTTAAAACCCATGGAGGTAAAAGTACTTTCTAACCCCATGCTTAAAACTTCATCGGAAAAGTGTTTCGCTATGCAAAATCAATGAATATATCATTCATATCAGTTTATTTCAGACTCCAGAGCTAAATAATTTTGCGTTAGAAAAATTCAAAAATTCTTATACACCTCATCTTACAATCACTTGTTTACATTCTGCATCCATTAAAATTAGGCTTCGTTGTAGAAATAATCAAAGTTGAACGATCATTTAAACTCAAAAATATTGTAATTGCGTTGGCACACGGTTTTAGAGCGGATATAACACTAAATATAAATTTAAAAGAACTTTAAAAATCACGATGGTTTTGACACTGGGAAAAAAGATGGATGCCATATTTTATTTTGAAGTGGGTCACGTGATCTCTTCATATGATAAGGGTATCATTATTATTTTAATTTCTATTTAAAAAACTACCGAACATATTTTGCTGAAACTTTTCTATATATTTTATACGATAGTTTGAATATTTCCTAAAATTTTCAAAGCAATCTGTGAATTTTAACTTCGCTTAAAAATTTTTTGAAAAATTAGTTCCCATAGGGTTCAATGT
Organism: Amaurobius ferox; assembly: GCA_951213105.1. Lineage (NCBI taxonomy): Eukaryota > Metazoa > Arthropoda > Arachnida > Araneae > Amaurobiidae > Amaurobius > Amaurobius ferox. The sequence goes on from OX578137.1 coordinate 29,249,126, forward strand.
ATTTCATTTTTTCACCCCGGGTTCCATCCAAAACTAATTGGAGGATATTATTCATTTATATTTCCATATGTCCCACAGACAGTCTAACACCATACTAAAATTTCATTTTGATAAAGTCATTTTTACGGCAGTTATCGTGCGAACGGATAGACAGAATGTCCAAAGTCATAAATATTTTTCAACTATGTTGGAAAGTGTTAATAAAGCACGCAATATTAAAACTTCCATAGAAATAGCATCATGCAGATGATAATTTTGTAGGAGAACAGAAATTCTTATTTATATATATATATTTTTTTAAGGGGAATTAAATATTTTAATATAATATTTTGAAAAACGATATCGTTTGGATTTTAGAACCCTGCTGTAATTTGCACATATTTTAAATCATGAGTAACGTTGAATATATCTACTGGTATATGTATCAAATTTATTTCATGGGCAAAAATTGCATTTGATTTCATTAGTTTTATGAACAGGGCTGTAGCATTTTGGGGATCGAAGTTGAAGAGGAGTCATTTTGAGAGCTATTAGAAACATGAAAGATCGTATATACTTTGATTTGCACCAAATTTTAATCAGCACTAGATAAATCATAGTCAAGAAGTTTGTAAAATATCATGAAAATCTACGGAATATATTTTAACTATAGAGGGCATATAAACTCTTGCACAGTCGCATACAGATCAGATAAAAATATAAACATCACTCTGAAAACATTCGATTCCTATTTTAGTGTGCCTAAAATGAGTAAATCTACAAAAAGACTCTAGTTTGTTCTTTCGATCGAGTAACAATACTTTTCCAAAATTGCGTATTGTAGGAGATGTAAAAACGAATAATGGTTTACATAGACAATAACTATTTTCTAGAGTTGCACGGTATTATTTTGGATTTACATTTAAATGATCGAATAAACTCAATCTTTATCCATTACCGCATATAACATTAAATTAAAGGGAATTTTAAAACTAGTCTCTTCCAAGTTTCATTGAAGAATATTGTATAGCGCATAAAATGAAAATTTCGGTCAATCTAAGTTCCCCAAGTACTTTTGATATTTCTGTATTCGTTGAAATGAATTCTGCGTATTGAATATGAATTTTGGCGAGCAATCAATCATTTTCCCCAAAAGGGATTATTTTTTCCTGATACCGCTGCTATTCGTCCTTTGTTGTCAGCCTGGGACATCACTTTTTACATATTTATAGACCTGATTGCGAAAAAAAAAATCTCATAAATCTGAAACATCCTACTTTGGAAACTAAATTCAAGCTTATTTGAAAATTTCTTTGATACATCATTCTATTTTATATTCTAGCCAAAATATAAGAATTTTTAAAATGCAGTAGAATTTTGACAGTTTTTTTTTCTCCTCCGATTATCTGGTCCTTAAAAAAACATGTTTATTAGAGTTTTGGCTCACTTTTGAGACCTCCATCTCACCAGATACCCAATGTATTAGAGATCAAACTGCAATCGTTTAATGTAAAACAAGAAAGATAAATCATGCATAAAGCATTGATTATGAAACACTTTCCAAATGAAATGTAAATTTATTTAAACATCTTTAAAATACGATACATTCAGAGGAGATATTTTTTTAATTATCACAGAACTACAATAATTTATTTTACTTGAAAACATAAAACTTCATCGAAAAAAAATGTTTGGCTCACTTTTGAGACCCCCATCTCAACAGATACCCAATGTATTGGAGATCAAGCTGCAATCGTTTAATGTAAAACAAGAAAGATCAATCATGCATAAAGCATTGATTATGAAACACTTTCCAACTGAAATGTAATTTTATTTAAACATCTTTAAAATACGATACATTCAGAGGTGATATTTTTTTAATTATCACAGAACTACAATAATCTATTTTACTTGAAAACATAAAACTTCATCGAAAAAAATGAACTTTATTCAAATGACGTAATCGAAATATAAATCGTCTGGCTCTTTATGTAAAAGCAGTGAACATTTCATTCATACACTTTTATTCCAGACTCCAAAGTTAAATAATTTTGCGTGAAAAAAATGCAGCAATTCTTATACAGCTCATTTAACAATCACTTGTTTGTTTACATTCTGTATCCATTAAAATTAGGCCTCGTTGTAGAATAAGACTGATGATCATTTAAACTCAAAAATATTGTAATTGTGTTGGCGCAGAATATAGATGCACAGAAAATACGCAAAAACAAAGCAGTTTTAGGACGGGTGCAACACTACATATAAATTTGAAAGAACTTTCACGATTTTTACTCTGTGAAAAAAATATAGATGCCATATTTTATTTTGAAGTGGGTCACGTGATCTCTTCATATTATATGGGTGTAATTGTTATTTTAATTTTTATTTAAAAAGCTACCGAACATATTTTGCTGAAATTTTTTTTATATATTTTATAGAATAATTTGAATATTTCCTAGGTTTTCCGAAACAAGTTGTAAATTTTAACTTCGCTTAAAAAATGTTTGACTAATTAGGTCCCATAAGGTTCAATGTATTCCATTTTTTCAATCCGGGTTCAATCCAAAACTAATTGGGTGATATTATTCATTTACATTTACATAAGTTCCACAGACCGTCTCAACAACATACTAAAATTTAATTTTGATAAAAACATTTTTACAGCAGTTATCTTGCGAACAGACAGACAGACAGAATGAACAAAATCATAAACACTTTTCAACTATTGTAAAGTGTTAATAAACAGATTCTGCGTTCGAGCGAAACCGAAAAATGTTTTTGATCTTCGTTTTCTTTTAACTTTTAAAATTTATTTTTGTGAATACAAACGATTAAATACTAAATACAAAAACTGCAAATTTTCAGAGCAGAAACAAAAGAATAACAGAAAATTTATGAAGAAGCCTTCAAATGGCATGTACGCTTCATTTTTGACGGACCAATTAAGCATTTTTATTCGCTTTTTGCATTCTTTTTTCGTACAGTCATACGAATTTTCGGAAAAACCGGAGTTAATATCTCCAGAACTTGAAATCCTTAGTGAACCCTCTTCCTCCCTGAAATTCAATACTGAATCAGTCATCATCGCAGCTCTATTTGTAGCCAATCCTGAGAAAGAGAAGTTTCAAGGAAACTTAAATTGGGAGTAAATATCCTTAAAAAAATTAAAATTGGGAGTAAATATCCTTAATAAAACACTCATCTCTTCGGAAATTTCACGCTGAATTCATATCAGTCATCATTCCAGCTCTATCTATATTAAAGATAAAGCTGAATTGATGATATATTAAGATAGAACTGAATTGATGCCGATTTTCATCCTGTACTTTGCGTTTCCTACTTGGCCCTGCTTTATCCATTATAGAATTTATTTCTTACCTTTTCCAAGGGCAAGGGGTGATAATTAATTGTAGCGACCACACCTACGAAAACAAAATACTCATACGACAAATAGATAAATTATAAAATTTGTTAACATTATTACTAACTGATTATCGTAAGTAGAGAGGCAATAGATGTTTACAAGGTTGACCGAAATACATTAACATTTATTTATCGTTATCGCCAACAATTCAAACATACCAAAAAACACAATGCAACGTAAAACCATGCGGATGGCGCATACTTTGACAACTGAATGATAACGGTTGTTCCTGGCCGGCTGTGCGCATGTGCAATTTTTAAAAATTACCTATCGTGCGACTTGTTAAAGTTAAAATAATACTTTGTGAGGAGCGGGCCGCCAGAGGGTTGCGGTCTGTACATCCCTGGTCTATAGTCACTTTTGAAAAAAATTTGAACCAGAAGTGGAAAAATAACAAGAAGTGGTAATCCTTAGTAAACCACTCAACCTCCTCTAGAATTTGATGCTAAATCCAGAATCGGGGTGCTTAAGGATTTTCTGGAACATCGCATTTGAAGTAGACCTTACACACCTCATAGGAATTATATAACCTATGTCTTTATATTATAAAACAATTAATTCCATTATTATACCTTCAGTATGTATTAAACCAAGGGTCCCCAAACCTTTTTGAGCTTCGACCCCTTCAAGAATTTCTCGACTTTTTATCGACCACCTCTAATTTACTGTTACGAAATTATATTGGGACAAGTAGCGGACGCGTATTTATTGGAAATAGTAAAAAAAAATTACGTTGTTTGCGGAAGACATAAGCAATATATAAATTGGTCTAATTGTGATGAGATTGTTGAAATTAAGATTTAAATTGTGTTCACCGATAGATTTTAACGTAGAACGTAAATTCTCAGCAAGTGACGGGTTTCAGTTTTGTGATTTGGGAGCGGGAGAGGGGGGGGGGGCGTATCATGACTGTTATGCCGATGTACACGGATTGCAATTTTCATTGTTATTTACACGAATTATTTATTTATTTATTTTTATTTTTTTATATTTTTATTTATTTATTCAGTGTTATCTTATATAAATCTCGGGCACAACGTCGAGAACATTTTGTAGTAAATATAAAAATTTTACAGCAATTCACAACAAACATTCCGCAATTTATGTTGCATATTTTCTTTTAAAATTTTAGTGCTGATTTTATATAAATATTATATATATTGAATTTTACTATTTCTAAAGATTACTTTTATTCCGGTATTCTTTTTATTATTATACTAACATTATATTTAGTTATTTATTATAGTATATATTTATTTATTTATTATGTTAGTGATTTTTAATAAAATTTTTTCCATCGACCCCCAATCGGCCCCTAACAATGTCATATCGACTCCCAATAGGCCCCTAACAATGTTACATCGACCCCTGGGTATCTATATTAACCACTTCGGGAACCCCTGAATTAAACGCATTGAAATTTCTGCACAGAAACTGTAAATTTACACGCAGCCATCATTCTGTTTGTGGTCAACATTACTTATCGGTGCATTTAAACATAATCGAATAATGGTATAACATGCCGTTTACAAGTTAAGTGCGCTTACTTTTGATTGCATTTCCCCCACATTTCGAGCTTTGTAAGTAAATGTATACATCCATTTTGTCTACCTACTCAACAATGGCCTGAACTGTATTTAAACAAACTTTCTATGAAGTACAATTATTTGAGTTAGATTAAAGGCTCGCCGGTTAGCCGTAAGGAAATACGATGTTTGTTATGGGTGTTGTTAGTATGTGGTGCGTTAAGTGAATCAAACAATTAACTCACTAAATGGGTAGAAAGGATGAGGATGTTGGCAGTAAATTTGGGTGTTATTAAGAAGCTGATTGATAAGTGATAAGTTGGCAAATAATTGATAGGTTAATAGATTTTGGAGTTGAAAAGTATACATTTGGATAATTATATATTATTTCAAAATAATGATTTCAATAATGCAGACTGTTTAATCATAATTTTCAGAATTTCTCTTGCTATTAAAATAAATTTGTTATCTATATATCTTACATGTCAGCGTTCTTTATTGTGTATCCAAATATGCAAAAATGCAAAAAAAAAAGAAATGCGAAAATTTTGTTTTGGACACCGCAAATATTTCAGCTCACTCTGGTTCCTAAGTTTCTCGGGCCCTTAAGCGTCGCTTCCCCATGCTTAATGCTAGTTATGCCACTGCGCATAAGTTTACACTAGCTAATATAATGCACCCAGTTCCAAGTTATTCACCATGACGTTCCATTGTCCCTCTTCAATCTCAACGTCACCCGTTTCACCTTCATATTTTCAATCCTTTGCTTTTTCCCTTCTTTTCCTTCTAAATAAGGCTCCTAAATATATAGGAACCTTACCTCTAAAGGTGTTTTCAGATGCCCCTGACCATGAACGAAGGCATGTGCGCCGTGCAAATGAACGCTCGTTAAAAAGTAGCCTGGAGGCGATCCTGCATTCACGCCATTTGCATGCACACGATCCCGTTTGTTGGATGGAATTCTTATTCGTGATATAACTCCTAGAAATCCCTCGCACGGGGATTTGAATCTTTTTTCCCCCTCTTTTTTTCCCTCTCGCATGTTTTTACTTTTTAATGCTTTTGCGGGATTTCAGGGCGAGGGGGGGGGGGGGAGTTCAGGTGTGTGCTTTGCATTGGAAGCGTCCTAAGTCCGTACATTATAATTTGTAAATTTAACTTTTTACTTTTACATTGATAAGAATTTTAGATTATAAATATAAAAATTCTCTTAAACTGCTATGTAAAATAATCTGAAATTAATTAGTAATAGCATAAACAGTTTATTAAAAAATTTTAAAATAAACTTAATCATCTTTTACTGACTTCCAATTTATTTTACAAAGATAATTTTCAGCAAATTCTTATACTGTTATCAATGAAATATTTAAATGTAACATCTAACAGTATTTTTATTTCTAACTAGCAGATATACCCAGCGTTCGGCGTGATTTAAAATAGGTGCAAATTCTAAAAACATTTTACATCATAATTATCAGAGCCAACGGCCGTACCGTGCTGAAAACACCGGTTCTCGTTAGATCACCTAAGTCAGGCAGCATCGGGCGCGGTTAGTACTTGGGTGGGTGACCACCTGGGAACACCGCGTGCTGTTGGCACATTTCGGGCGCGGTTGCCCAGTGGTTTGCGCGCTGGATTTTCACGCTGCCACAACTGCCGCCGTGTTCATGCGGAGTACGATCACGTTAAACATGTGGGTCCGTAAGTCCTTCCGAGAGGTTGGTGGTAGGGGAAGGAGGGTACGGTCCCTGTGAATGCCTCCCCCACTGGTTTCCGGCCTAAATTGGGTGGCACTTCCCGGCCGTCCAAACAGTTACCTTACACCTTTCTGGTAGGTCGGACGGTCTGGGTCTCAACAACAACATCAGAATTATCATTTACAAATACATTTTACTCATATATATAAAAAAAAGTTTATAAATAAGAATAGCTATATTCTCTTTCGAAAATTAGCTTAAGATAAGCATTATAAATGAAACGCATTTTGGTTCCCTTTGCGAAACAATTTACAAAAATATTGAAAGTTTGGATATCATACGCCAAAATGGGGCATCCGAAATACGTAACAATTAATAGTACCGTAACATTTTTACCCATTGAAACAATCAATTAAAAGCAATCAAAACAGATGACTCGTAAAAGGATTTTTTTCCCTACATCCACTTGTTCCAATTTTCCCATGTAAACAAACCTATGGAAAAGAGTACCTTCGGCTCATTTATTTTTTTGAATTTTTTACCCGCTGTTTTTTGCCAATCAAAAATGCTGAAGACCGGAAAGATTTTTTTTTTCTTTTTCAAATAAAGAATTGATAATTAGAAATATTTGTAAAATTTTGCAAAATGTTTTTTGATAAATAATAGAAATCATTCTAATTAATTTATAGATTTAAAAAAAAGCAGAATATTTCTTTTATTTAGCGTATATAGTTGGCATAAAACAGCTGGAAGAAATACTAAAAACTAAACGGTTAGGGATTTTTTTTTTCCATGAGATGAGATCTTAAACAAGCGGCTGGAGGAAAAATATTCTCTTAAGAAGTTAAAATTATAACTATTATCTTACTTTATTCTATTGCACAAACATTGTCTATTTATTAAATTAATTCATCTAGTTAGCATATTCTTTATTATTTAGACAAGAAAAAATAATCTGATATGAGCAGCACATGACTTTCCCTACAGACTTACATTAATTTTTTTTTCATTTCTTTCATAATTCATTAAACTGACTTTAATTGCACAAAATAACACGGATAATTATTTAAAATTATACGGAATTTGCAGTTTAAATTCAATTTTTGTTTTCAATTGGTGACTGGGAGTATTTTTTAATTTGGGAAAACTAAAATATTTCGAGAACGGTTGATCCTAGAATTATAGGGTTGGTCTTATTTTTTTTCATAGTCAAAAATTACGTATAAAAACAAACATTTAATTCATACATTTATGTACATAGTCTTTTACTTTAGATACTGACGATTTGTAAGAACTATTTCTCAAAAGAAGACTGGTTCTTTTTTTTCGAATCATACCAAAATCTATAGAGCACCAGAAAAACTCACAAGCGTATCTACCAAATTTTGTGAAATTTGGTCAATTTAAGATAGAGTGGATACATACATTTCAGACAAACAGACACATACATAGAGCTCACTACAGACAGACAAACACACACACACACACAGACAGATGTCACGCTAAAATAATTTTTTGGATTCTAGGGTGCTCGAAACGTGTAGATCCGTCGAAAACTCGAGTTACAATTTTCGACAAGATTCCAATACTTCCTTATACATTACCATGTATTGTGGGGGAGAGTAATTAATAGAATAGTCAGCTTTATTATTCCAATCCAATACATTTCATTGACGATTTTGTTTTACAAAATAAAATCAATCTATACATAAAAATTATCTCGAAGTGCTGTTAAAATTAATCTGCAATAGGTATTAATAACACCAAAAAAAGTTGATTAAAAATTTCAGCCAGTTTCAAATGGTGCTTCTTCAGAATAGAGAGACAGAACAATCGCAGAAGCGAAAGGCATGAAAACGTCTGTGACACACACATTCGACTTATAGAAATGCTTTAATTCTGGGGCTGAAAAAAAAACTTTAGCTACTACTTTTAACTAAAATCAAATCAAAAAGGCTGGAATAATTCCGATTTAAACGTGTTCAACTTACTACGATTATATACATCCTCTTTGTCCACATCACACTTTACTACATCACCTTCTTCCTCGCCTTGTTTTCCTTTAGAACACTTTGAATCCATCCGCAGTCCGCATTGCATTCGTTCAATCCTCTCCCCTCTTTCTTTTTACTCCTCTAAAGTTGCGTTCACGCTGCCCCTGACCGTGAACTCGAGTGCAAACGAACGCTCGTTAAAAGGCAGCCCAAAGGCGTTCACTCCATTCCCATACACACTATTCTGTTTGATGGAATTCCTATTCGAGGTGTGTAACCCTAGCAATACCTCGTACGGTTTATTTAGGTTTTTATTCTCCGATTCAACCCATGATGCTTTCAGTTTTTAATGCATTTGGGGGGAATTCACAGAAAAATTGTGGTTTGTGATTTGACTATTGCTGGTAAGGCATATTTCATATTTTTGTACATTTTCCTGCAGTTTTCAGTTTTATTATATTTAATTTTCGATTTTAGAAATAGGAAAAAACACATGTGATGCAGAAATTTAACCGTTATCTCTTTAAAAATTTGAATTCATCAATCGCATTTTTATATTGCAATTTTATCTGACATGTAGTTTTTATTCCCAAGCTAATTATTAAATCCTGAAAACCATAATTATTGTTTGAACAATTTACATTAGTCCTCCAGAGAAGTTCCTAGTTTTCCAAATTGAAAAACATAACAGCAATGCAACCCTCCCTATTTGCACATTGCCCCCCCCCCCCCCTTTTCAAGACTTAATCCCGAACCTTCCATACTCGTTTAGGCGGTGGGAGAATTATTACAGATACATTGACCATTCCACGCTGCACCTATTAAGCTACTGTGACGATTGTCCCTATAGTTGAAATGAACTTTATGTACAGATTAAAATCAAATTGGAATTTTTCATCTTAATCATAGACTCAATCCTCAGCAGTTTATACAGAATAGCATCCTGTTCGACGTAACACTCGTGAATTGAAGCATAAAGTCCTTACAGAAACCGCAACTCAGTATTATTTGGCTCTCTCTTAATCCAGGTTTGGGGTATATAATCCCCCTGCTTCTTTTTGCACCCATTCCTCTTTTGGGCATAGAGTTTGTTAGTTCTCTTGCACGGACAAAAGGGATCCAGCATATCCTCGAAACAGCTGTAAGCTGCATTATTGTATTATTTGTGCTTTTATACGTTGCTCAAATTTTTCTTATCCTTCGCACAAAGAGTATTTTATTGATTCAGTCTGAATGGTTAAATGAAGTGAATTAAGATACCCATATTTCAACCTCACATGTAAATATACTTATGTGGCAATAATGGTGATTATGAACTCTGTCAATGTCAAAATCAAAAATCGTGATATACTAACCTTATTGTGTACCACAATTCCATTTGTCCTTTCCAAAACGATGATCTTTAGAATTTTAGAATTTATAAATTAAAACATTTTTTTTTTCAAATGAAATTTGGCGAATAAGAACTCTATTCGGCGAAATAAAAATTTATTTTGCGAATAGGTTGGTGAAAATGACCAAAAATCCATAGCAACCCCCTGCTACAGTATATACACTTATTCAACTGCATAGATTTCTTTTAAAAGAACGTTTAATTACGACTTAATAAAATCCTCTTCACAAACTGAACTTCTATCTAAACTAAACACCACATTTCCTGTATCAACTTAATGCTTCACTGCTCTTGAAATCATACCATTTTACCAATTTCCGATCCACCTTCTAATTCAGGGCATTACCGGTAATTTCGACTTACCTTCGTATCGATTTAATCCGCCATTCGATTGAAGCAAGCCGAGTCTTAATCGTTATTGATCCGTGGTTTTAATGGACAGTCAACCCTAATGGAACAGGTAAGCCCCTTGGGACCAAAGGAACACTCGGATTGTCAGCTGTAATTTCGTTTGGTTCGGGCGGAGTGGCCACGTAAAACAATCAATCAGACCGACAATTCAATCTCCGCACATCACTTTGTGTTATCTCTTCCATCTACACAGACCTTTTCTAACAAGTATTGTTTTTGTCGGATTCGTTATTTACCAGCATTAAATGGTATTGATTTGTTTTGGGGCTTAGAGAATAGGAAAGGAAAATCTGATAGAATCAAGAATGGGCAAATTTACGTTTGGGGCACTAGTTAACGTAAACATGCTGCGAAAGGTACAGTAAACTTCCGATTATCCGGCACGTTCGGAACGTCAGCGGTGCCGGATTATCGAATATCAAACTAAAATTCGGTAAAAAAAAACAGGTAAAAATACTTTAGAACGAAATAATGGACAATAAATGCGATATTTATTTGCCTGAAACGTTACACAAACTGAATTATACTGTACAGTTTGTGAAAGAAGATTATTAAAATTAATTAAAACTTCTATGATCAGAAAAACGATAAACTTCTACGAACAGAAATCTACATCATGGCACGAGACTACGAGCATTTCCGAATACAGCCAACCGGACCCGAATGCCATTCGTGAGGCGTGCCGGACGAACTGCCGGACGTGTCGAACCATTGAATACCAGATTAAAGGAAGTTTACTGTATTATGTTAAATAAAAACACAGGGGTTTTACTTTCCTAAAATACATTGTAAAACAGTTCCTTAAAATTTCTTTACTAATATAGAAATATAAGGCGTTTGATATAAGAAAAAAAGAATGATTTCAGAGTTAAGAAAACTCTAGAAGAAATTTGCTAATGTCACAAATAGACACATACTTCTTATAGGGGATTTTGCATGCGCTGCAAGCCCCACCTAAAGGATCCAGAAGCTCACTATCTGGCCTCCAGATCTACAAGCTCTGCGTAGATAAATGTTCAAAATAGTTCGGAATCAACTGTAAACTTTAGGTTCCGGTTAAAGCAGTCCTGGTGTGCGTAAAGAAAAAAAAATAAGTGAACCAAAATTATCCATTCTAATCAATTTTACTTATCCACGTTTGATCTACCAAATTTTTGCGCTATTCATTATGCCATTTTTTGAGCTGTTAAATCATTTTTAATAGGATTTGATAAACATTTGCTCTTTATTTTCTTTCTTGTGTCCGTTGAGAGAAGAGATAGAAAGTCAGTAAACAACGTCACTCACTTTACATAAACCGTTTAAGAAAAAAGTATTAAGACTATAGTATTAAAATATCCACAGTTCCCAAGTCGAAACAAGTGTTCGATACTGTAGACATGACCAACAGACAAAGCAAAAGTTTCATGAATCAAAATAGAAAATGTAAACAAATTTTAGTTGCCAAGATGTGCAGATTGATTTGTTCAAAACACATAGAACATTTATTTGCACGGAGGTCTTCGTCAGACAATTCTTTTGTTTTAGAATAATTCTTTGCTCTTTGTACACCATTTAATTTAAAATACATGGAAAATTCTTCGTCGACAGTTTTTTTTTTCCTATTTGTCGAATAACATGTTTTATTTGATAGTGGTTTTATATGTGGACATGCGGCCTGTGTCTTTTAGCAGCACGTAAACTCTATCAGTTGCCGGAAACATACCTATAAAAGTTTTGTGAGGAGGTTCCTTTGTCATTTCTAATTAATAATTAACGTCCATGGAGTTAATAGTTGCTAATAATTAAATATGCAAGATATCACCCTCAGTATAGAGCTATTACTTTGAAACTAATTGCTATCACACTCTAAAGAAACTCCGCCAAATGACCCTTGAAAAGTTAATCATAAACATCAACTTTAGTACCCATTGATTGGCAACCCTTTGATACCCATTGAAATATTTACAACATCAAGACAACCATAAAGATTCAGTCCCGGAAAGAGAGGATCGATAGTCATGGATGTTGTATAGACAATGGAGAATTAATTGAATGAGCTGTTATCACGCTTTCAACGAGCTCAATGAAACAGGTAGAGCCCCCTGGGGACGAGGTGGAACTAACACAGTCCCGCTGTGTGACTCGCACTTGTCAGTTGTCCCACCGATAAGTAGAGAATTACAAGTGACAACCTGAGTGCTTCACTCGGATTGCCAGAAGTAATTTCATTGGGTTCTGGGCGGAGTGGCCACGTAAAACAATCAACCAAATCGATAATTTAATCTCTCATTATCAATCAATCACGATACCATTTTGTTATATTTTCAGTTGCCACGGACCTTTTCTTTTGTTATTGTCGGATTCTTTCATATCAAAAGAATGTGGATACTCGTTAATCAAATATTAGTTATCTAAATCATACAGCTAAAGGTGGCCTGTTTGATTCTACGTAGTTTATTTTCTAAGACATGATATAGTGTGGTCATTTATTCCATTTATCAGTTCATCATCATCATGTGCAATAATTATCGTAGATCAAACCTCGTAGTCTCATAGATCAAGCTGTTGCAGCATCGACTGTGAATATATAACACCCCTTACCTGAGAATAATCCAATGATGGTAAGGTAAATGCACCCAAGTATGTTAACCCACTACACAATTTTGGCAATATAAAGCTATTCTTCGAACATTGTGTAATTTAATACCTATTTAAAAAAGCTTTTCTTCTGTAATTTAACACATATTTAAAATGGATTTTCTTCTATAATTTAACACATATTTAAAGTAGCTTTCTTATCAAGAAAATAACATAGCTTTGCGTCTTACCTGTAAATCACGTATCTCTTACGTTTGTTAAAATTGCACTTCTTCATGTAGAAATATTAACATTGTGTCTTTCATAAACATTTTCTCTAAACTTTGCCAAACGAAATATCGTTCTATGAAATTCATTAACCAAATAATGTAAGGAATGTTTTTGCAATGAAATGTAGTTTCTGACAAGTAAAATTTCATCTTTTGTCGATGACATATAATTCTTGATAAAACAATTTGAAAATGTGAGAGAAGTCTGTGATGATTTGTAAGTGGTTTCACCAGTAGGCCTAATTGCCTGCTTGGGTAAAATTAAATCTCAAGCAAGGTGCTTAAAGTATTCAGCCTTCTATGGCCACAAAAACACCATTACATCATTGAATTGCAATCGCGATTTGACAGAAGGACAGACGGTCGCATTTTTAGTAGCACCCTAAGAAATCCATCAAAATTGCATGAAATTAATTCGATACAATCGTTCTCATTTGATGATGAGATAAACAGACGGATTTTCAATTCCATTAATATATAGATAGTACGACTGAAAACTTGTAATGAAAAGAACTGTTATAGGTTTGAGTATAGCTAAGAAATATTTTTATATTAAAGGTGTTTTATCCAGAAATAATTTTAATATTTGCACCTGGTTATTCTTTGACAGCCATTTACATTCTCTTTTTTACATGCCTCACTGAACTTGCCCTTACATTCGTTCTTCCAACCTTAAATTCTCACCCTTGTTAAAATCGGCTTCCTTCATAGCAAAAACATTCCGTATTTCGTAAATACAAAATATTGTTCTACTACAGTCGTTCCCGCTCTTTTCGATGCAGAAATATTCGAAACGTTCCAAATGGAATTCAGGCAAAGAAAATTTATTCTTTCGGCTCTATCGCATGATTATATAGCTATTCAAACACACCATCTTTTTCTCTGTGAGGTAAAAAAAAAAAGCCTCCGTGGCTATTTTCCTCCAGTTTATTCCTTCGCATACCTTCAGGATATATTTGAGAAGGAACATAAAACATTTTCAACTTTGCCACCTTCTCCTTCAGCATTTTAGGAAAAAGGAGAAAGCGGCTTTTCCCTCGACCGGTTGAAACATATCCCACAATTTTTGAAGTCCTATAGCAGTGGCGGCCTGTATCTGGTATTAAATCTAGACGATTACTTATATTTCCATGAATGTTTTTGTTGGGAAACATATTAGGACGCGGGGTGCAAATCTTAAAAGAAATATGATGAGGATGAAACGGAAGTATATAACGAAAGTGGCATCATATTTCTACGAACACCCATCAGGAAACCACTGTTATAATTTTAAGGTGCAAGCCACTTTGCAGAGGCCACTTCAACGATAAAAGCCTGCAATTCCGTTCCAGTAGGCCAACGGTAGAGCGCCGGTAGGTAAAGATCAAGGCTCTTTACAATGATGCCCGAACAACTAATTCAACCCTGTAGGTTAGTGCAACGATGTCTGAGGTCTGAAAGTGATTGTAATATGACTAGCACGGATTCAGTGGACTCTGGGATATGGAGCGCAGATTTCAAATTAGGAGGATAAGGACAATGCAGGAAGCGAGCCTGGGGGATAAAAATAGCATTAAGAGGTTAACCTAGGGTAAAAATAGCAGGAGGTGGTCAGTTAGATTGCCAGTTGCCCGCCAATCTTACATTAGAAGGTGGAGAATGCAGGGTGCACTTCAAAGATAAGAGCTTCTTCTTCGACCCAGACCGTCCGACCTATCAGAAAGGTGTAAGGTATCTGTTTGGACGGCCGGGAAGTGCCACCCAATTTAGACCGGAACCCAGTGGGGGAAGCATCCACAGGGACCGTACCCTCCTTCCCCTACCACCAACCTCTCGGAAGGACTTACGGACCCACATGTTTAACGTGATCGTACTCCGCGTGAACACGGCGGCAGTTTGGGCAGCGGCGGGAATCGAACCCGGGCCTACCGAGTGCAACTTCCACGCGCTAACCACAGGGCTACCGCGCCCAAAAGATAAGAGCTTGCAATTCCTCCCAGTAGATCAACGGTAGAGCGTCGGTTGGCCAGTTCGGAGAACCAGGGTTCGATTCCGGGCGTCACCCCCCGATGGAAGAGGCCGAACTACTGCCCCCCTCTGCACCTCGAAACGTATGAGTATAGGCCCAAGTCTAGCCTTCGAATTCTCCCGTCTCAACTTTTCTGGAAAGTGCTCCCCTAGTGGAGTAGCCCACACAAAGAAGTATCGTATGTGCAGTGCAGTACGTGGGCTCGCGCTCGTGGATACATAACGGTTTTTTTATCGTATTTTTGAATGCATAATATGTTAGTTCATGATTTAATAAACATTTTGACCTGCATACCTTCGACTACATACCTTATAACATTGGATTATTAATTACCTTATTAATGCCTAATGTTAGATACTGAAAATGCTATTTAGAAGTAAGTGTTTACCATTTTTTGCTTATTATCATGTCATTTAAAATTACTTAGAATTTTAAATATATGGCAATCAAATTATTGCTATTCAATTAAAGCTAACTGGATTCTAAATTGTTTTGTTGCTAATTATAACGTCAATAAACCTTTTAGAGTTTTCTGAGTTTGTTTTAAAATTTTATTGTTGTCATATTAACTAAGAAAACTGCCTAGGCACTTGTGAAATTAAGCTTTGTTAAGTAATTGTGAAGTATTTAAAATCATTCAATGTTTAAAATGTATATTTTATCAAGTTAGCTTGTGTCATTCATTGCATTTACCTAGTGTACTTAATATGTTGTCATAAATTATTCAGTTTCCTGTAAATATTTTAAAATTACTTTAATAATGTTGTTAGTCGTGTGATATTTTATAATAGACTAGCAGTATGTCCGTTCTTCGTACTGATTATCTAATACAAGAAACTTAAAATTCAGAATTTGATGTGAAGTTTTAATATTTGGAGTCTCTATTTTTGAAATTTTATAATAATTCTAATGAAAAGAAAATAGGTGAGCTCTACTGTGCTGAGATAATAAACAGACAGATAAATGTACAATATACAATTTTATGTATACTGTTAATAGCAGATATACCCGACATTGCCCATGATTTAAAATATGTGCAAATTCCTACAGTATTCTAAATGACATTCTTACTCAAAACATTCTATTAAAATATTTCATTTAATTCTCCCTTCACTTAATTCTTCTAAATTTAATTCTCCTTTTTGTGCTTTCTATACAAAATTATCTTCAAACAGATCTGAAGAATAAAACATATTCGTTTGAAAACAAATTGTAAATTATATATGAAATTGAAGCTCTAAAATGGTATAAAAATGGTTATAAAATTTTCTTTTGTATCGATTTCTTTATTATTTAAATCTTAAAATTTAATAATCGTCTGCCTAATAAACATATTTGATTTAATTGCATTGCTAAGCACCATGATATAATTTTCTTAGTAAATTTGCGGAAAATATATCATCTGCATAATTCTATTTTTATGGAAGGTTTAATTGTGGGATTTTTATTCATATCTCGACAATCCCTGGTCCTAGAAACTCGAAACATGGACTAAATTTTAAGTAGGGCTATTTCAAGGCTAACCACAGAATTTTCATGAAATTCGATGCAGCAGTTCTACCGTGATGATGAGATAAATAAACACACAGACAGATAGATGTATTTTCAATTTTATTTATATAGATAAAAAAATGTCATTCTCTTTTTAAGATATTGTCAATAGTAAGAATTTGTGGCAATAAAAATGCTACACTAAAGTTATGAAAGTAAAATAATGTAAAATGTAATATTTCACACATCAAATAACATATTTTTAAACGTTTCATAAGTAAGTAATTGCATATAAAAGATTTAGTATCTAATATATATTGCATGTATATTTTTTATTATTTGTTATGGCATGCTGAAATTTTAAAAGAATAGGTTAAGAAGTCATTTGTGTTTAGGTTGTGCACACTTTTTTTATGTAGCGAGTTATTATGTTATTGAAAATTGTTAAAATAACTTGGAAAAAAGCAAAGTAACTAACTTACAATTTCAAGTTACCATTGTATATTTCATTATATTATAGTTAATGTTATTTTGATAATACAAAGCTAATTTAATCTTTCTTACATTTTCACTTCAATGGAATTGTAAACGAAATATTAATACCAAAAAGTTCTATTATACAGCTTTATTAAATTTTTAAAGCCCCTGAGGTATTTCAAACTCTATAATTAAGCAAAATTGTTTACAATTTGTTAATGTGTGGTAGTAAAAAAAGAAATATAAGATGTACTATATTAGAAAACCTGAACTTCTACAAATTATAGTGCATAGGTTAATGAGTGACATTCAACTAATATTTTATCTTAATTCTAAATAATTTTACAATTTATAACAACAAAAATTAAATAAAATAAAACGAAATAAAAATAAATAAACACGTAAGCATATTAAAAGTTAAATTATGAGTTTCTTTTTAATGATTGTCTTATGATATTTAAAGATATAGTATTCAGTAATCATTTTAGTTTCTGCATACTTTATCTGTAAGTACGCATATTTTCGCTGAACATGTTTCTCAATAGGAACATGTTTCTCAATAGGAATTTTTCTCAAGTGAACACATGTTTCTCAAGTGAACATGTTTCTCAATAGGAATTTTTTTTTTATTTTATATGACTTTTTGATAATTATTTTGAAAAATGTGCAATATCTCGAGAACGGTTCATGTTAGCGTTCTAAAATTTATGCCAATCGTTTTCTAATGAAAAATTACATAAGAAATGTCTATTTGCGTAACATTATTAGTGGTTTTGATTTTATGCCGATTTTTTCAAAATTTCATTCGAAAATTTAGGGGAGTTCTGAACATTCGATTGCGTATAAAAACAATAGGCTTCCAGTGTTTACGGATTGTGATTTTGTAACAAATTTGGTTCGAATCGGTCCATTCGTTCGTTAGTTATCGTCTCCACAGACTCACTGACACACACACACACACACACACACACACACACATACTTTCACACACACACACACACACACACATAGACATCACTTCAAAAATGTTTGATTCGTGATCAAGGATGCTTGAAACGTGCTCTCCCGTCGAAAACTCGAATTCGAATTTTCGACCCCGTCACAATACTTTCCTTATACATTATGTATATAAGGAAAGTAATAAAACACAAATTTAATTAACAAATTAAGTATATGATAAAATTTCACAATTTTACAAAACACTCCTACGGTCAAAGAAATAAGTTTAGTAGGTTTGAAATGTTTATAAATTTATTTTAAATAGTTGATTAATAAAAAGAGTTACATTTCGAACGTCTCTTACATATAAAATTTGTACTGTACCTTTAAGGAATAAAAATTGCCATACTTTACAACAACTCAATAATGGGAAAAACTTCTAAGAACCAATCCTCAGATAATTCATCCATCAAGTGTTGCGTCGAACCATGCCTTGCAACAAAAAACTGTACCCTACGTCTTGAAATGAAGTGTTTTTTGTTTTTTTTCCAAGTGTAACTTTTATATACAAACGTTTATTCCAACTATATTCATGCTCCTTTCTCTCACGTGACTCATTGAACTTCTCTAGCATTTGGGCGCTTTCAACCTTAAATCCCCGTTCTTGTTAGAACCAGCCTCCTTTATAGCGAAGCTCTCCTTATTTTATACCTTTATTTCCAAGATATTCTACTGGTCTTTCTCGCCCTTTTCCATGCGGAAATATTCGGAAACCCCCGTAACGTTCCAAATCGAATTCAGGCAAAGAAAATTTATTCCGTCGGCTCTATCACGTGATTATATCGCTACTCAAACACACCATCTTTCTCTGTGTAAGGATAAAACCCCTCCATGGATATATTTTCCCCAGTTTATTCCATCGCATACCTCCAAGATATATTTAAAAAAGAACATAAAACAAACTCTTTCCACCTTCACTTTTACCATTCTAAGAAAAGCGGTATTTCCCAGCCCCAGTTGAAACATCGTATGCACTTTTTGATTCCTCAAACCGATGTCGGATACTAAATTTCAACGGTTATGTGTACATTTCTCCGTTATTTTTACTTTCCCTACAATACATCTTTTATGCAAAGAGGAAATCACTGCAATAAGGTCAAAAATCTGACTCTCGGATTTTAATGAATCTACACGTTTAATGTGTAATATACAGGGTCTTTCAAAAGTCCGTATACACTTTAAAAATTCATTAAAAATCGAAAAATCATCGCATTGAGGTACGGTTTGTACTATAAGTATTGCTAGGATGGTTTTTTTTTTTTTTTTTTGAGGTGAAAACATTTTGTAGTTTAAAAAATCACCTAGGTGGCGCTGAACCCATTGGAAAGACAATTAAAATAACTTACTGTACGTGTCAAATCGTGTGTCAAGCCTAAGTAACCCTGAACAGGTGATAGGACATTTTCCTTTCTTTAGATTTTTCCTAAATCAGAATTTTCGCAAAGCATCTGATGCTGATTCTCCGCTCACGTAATACAGCTTCACTAACAAGGCTTTCTCGATCAAAGTTAACATTCTCTCAAAAACTTCTTCTTTGCAACGTTTACTAATAAATCAAATGAAGAATCTATGGAGCACTACAGCTCTTTTAAAACAGTCTCATTTGCATACTTCTGGTAGATGTATTCGGGTAAGCGCCACCTATAGGTGATTTTTTAAACTACAAATTTTTTTTTCACGTCAAAAAAAAAACCCCATCCTGGCAATACATATGGTATAAACCGTACCTCAATGTGATGATTTTTCGATTTTTAATGAATTTTCAAAGTTTATAAGGACTTTTGAAAGACCCTGTATATGTTATTTAGAAGTGAATGTCATTATTCATACGACGTTGATGTGAGCCGTTCACGAGATATTTTTGTTTTGATCTAAATCGAAAAAATGCGTACAAAAATAATAAAAACCCACTATTATCAAATGAATCAATGACGTGTAATGAATGGACACCATTGAATTCGAATGAACACAACTGAAAGAAATGAATGGATACCATTAAACGAAATGAATAGGTACCATCGAACGAAATGAATAAACACCATTGAACGAAATGAATGGACACCATTGTTTAGAATTGCTCAAGTCGTTCTCGAAATATTGGAAAATTTACTTTTTCCTTTGTACACGGAATGCTATAAAAATTGTTTTCATTTTAAAACATTACTTAAGGCTTTTATTCTACTTCTGTGTTGGAAGAGAGATATAAAATAAGCTTTAAGGGAACGATTATAGCCTTGACATCAAATCAAAACATTTTTTATCAAGCTGCTTTAGCTCAAACCTGAGATGTTTACAAGGGAAGCGACCTGTTAATAATCCTTTCAAACACAAATAGTCGCAATAATTTCCCTAAAATACCCTACATCATTAATTCTACAACAAATCTTTAGATCTTTGTCTGATATCTTCCCTTTTCATACTTTCTCATAACATATCAGTATCTGGATTCTCATTTCAACGTGCATGCTATTTTGCATCTATAATTCTAAAAGATTAAATGGAAAGGCTTAAAGACTTTTGTACAGACAAAAGTTATTTTTCCCTCTCTGGTATTGCATAAAGGGACACGACCGGCTAGAAATACTTTCAAACACAGGTAGTTGTAATACTTTCCTTAAAAATCCCTACATCATTAATTCTACAATAACAAATCCTTACAGATCGCGACCAAATATGCTTCCCTTTTCTCTTTGCATATCATGGGTAAAAAAAACATCTGCATCTATATTTCTATCTATACATCATTTTGTACCTGTAATCCCGAAAGATTAAATGAAAAGATTTAACAAGTTTTGCACAGGAATTCTTTTCGAAGGAATTCTTTTTCTTTTCTTAGAAACTCTCATTCATATTTTTAAAATATCTGATGTGGGTAGCACATCACTTTCCTTACATAATGCAATAAATTTACTACTTTTACAGTTAAAAAAATCTGATGTAGGCAACACATGACATGATATAATGTAATGAATTTACTACTTTTACAGTAAAAAAATAGGTTTTTCTTATAGTAGATACTAATATTCTTTCCAAGATATTGAATTTTCGACAATTAGTCGTCATTTTTATCCATTTGGCGAGATTTTCGTTAATTTGGCAACATTTCAAAAAGTCGCCAAGTTGGCGACATTCCGCCAAATTCGTCGCCAAAATCTCGCCAAGCGTTATGCACTAAGAAATAAGTTATTCTTACAGCAGATAAATGACTATTGGCAAAAGTATTATTCAAAGTATCTTTTTTCATGAATGGAAGGAGCTAGATCCACGAGAATGATGTCACCCAATTTATCGCATGGTATTACATATGAAAAATGAACATGTTTCTCAATAGGAAATATTTTTTTTTATTTTATATGACTTTTTGATAATTTTTTTGAAAAATGTACAATATCTCAAGAACGGTTCGTGTTAGCGTTCTAAAATTTATGTCAATCGTTTTCTAATGAAAAATTACATAAGAAATATCTATTTGCGCAACTTTATTAGTGGTTTTGATTTTTTGACGATTTTTTCAAAATTTCATTCGAAAATTTAGGGGAGTTCTGAACATTCGATTGCGTATAAAAACAATAGGCTTCCAGTGTTTACGGATTGTGATTTTGTAACAAATTTGGTTCGAATCGGTCCATTCGTTCGTCAGTTATCGTCTCCACAGACTCACTGACACACACACACACACACACACACACACACACAGACATCACTTCAAAAATGTTTGATTCGTGATCAGGGATATTTGAAACGTGCTCTCCCGTCGAAAACTCGAATTCGAATTTTCGACCCCGTCACAATACTTTCCTTATACATTATGGATATAAGGAAAGTAAAAATTTCATAGCTGAGTATTACTATAATTATTTTTTATTTTTTACAAAATTCAAAGGGGAGAACATAATTTTTCGAACTGATTTCAGGCTTTTATGGTTTGATTGATGTAAGTTGGATATCAAATTTCTGAGAGTTCCCTTTATACAAGAATTTTTATTTCACAGAGTTTACTTCGAAAATAAGAGCTTGTAATTCGGTCTTAGTAGCTCAACGGTAAAGAGTCGGCTGGCCAGTATGAAGATTCGTGGTTCGATTCTCGGTTGAAGAAGGCAGGTTCTTTACAATAACAGCCAAACAAATCAACCCTGTAGGTTAATGCAAAGAAGCCGGGGGTGGGGTGGGGGGTCTGAAAGTGATCCTAATACGAACGACTAGCATGGATTCAATGAACTCCGAGATATTGAGCGCCGATTTCAAATCAAAAGGACAACACAGGAAGACCACGCACAGGAAGTCAACCTGAAGGATAAAAATACCATCAAGACCTTCGATCAGAGATATAGGCCTGTATTTCACCTCGATGATCAAGACGCTAACAAGTGGTAAAAATAGCAGGAGGTGGTTAGTCAGATTGCCACGTGGAATGTCAATCTGATACTGGAGGGAGAAGAATGCAGAGTTCGATTAAATATAAGAACTTGCAATTCCGTAGCTCAATTCTGTCAGAGCACCGAAGTCAGCTGGTGAGTACGAAGATCCGTGGTTCGAGTCCTGGCTGTGACAGCAAGGTCTATTCATAGAGGGAAGAGACAGAGACGGTCTGCTCTCCAGAAAGTGCTCGGACTCCAATGTTTTCACTTTCCTTATATACATAATATATAAGGGAAGTATTGTGACCGGTCGAAAATTCGAATTCGAGTTTTCGACGGGAGAGCACGTTTCAAGCATCCCTGATCAAGAATCAAACATTTTTGAAGTGATGTCTGTGTGTGTGTGTGCGTGCGTGTCAATGAGTCTGTGAAGACGATAACTGACAAACGAATGGTCCGATTCGAACGAAATTTGGTACAAAAATCACAATCCTTAAACACTGGAAGCCTATTGTTTTTATACGCAATCGAATGTTCAGAATCCCCCTAAATTTTCGAGTAAAATTTTGAAAAAATCGTCAAAAAATCAAAACCGCTAATAAAGTTACGCAAATAGACATTTCTTATGTAATTTTTCATTAGAAAACGATTTGACATAAATTTTAGAACGCTAACATGAACCGTTCTCGAGATATTGCACATTTTTCAAAAAAATTATCAAAGAGTCATAAAATTAAAAAAAAAATATTTCCTATTGCGAAACATGTTCACTTTTCATATGTAATACCATGCGATAAATTTGGTGACATCATTTTCGTGAATCTAGCTCGTTCCATTCATGAAAAAAGATACTTTGAGTAATACTTTTGTATTTGACCGCCAATAGTCATTTATCTGCTGTAAGAATAACTTATTTCTTCGTCCATAACGCTTGGCAAGATTTTGGCGACGAATTTGGTGGAATGTCGCCAACTTGGCGACTTTTTTATATATTGCCAAATTCACGGAAATATAGCCAAATGGATAAGAATGACGCTAAATCAATGAAAATGGCGATTAATTGGCGAAAATTCAATATCTTGGAAAGAATATAAGTATCTACTATAAGAAAAACCTATTTTTTTACTGTAAAAGTAGTATATTCATTGCATTATATAAGGAAAGTCATGTGTTTCCCACTTCAGATTTTTTTAGATTGGAGACGACATGCCATCCTTTTCACGCATTTTACCTACACTAATATTTATTCACGTTACCCCTCTTTGTATTTAACATCCTGGACGGAATCGTTCTCGGCTCACAGAGCACGTAAGAACCAAAATTCGGCACACAGTTATATTTCACGGAACGTTTTCATTCATCAAATTTTCACGTCATGACAGAAAAACGTGCAATATCTATTACGTCGTTTAAGTTCTTCATGACTATGTATCTGACCTTTGTTGTAGTATTAATGGAAATAGAGGTGTCGAAACTCAACAGTATTTTAACAGCTATCCCCCGAAAATTCGCAAAGCTCTTTAAAACTGATAGTTGAAATAAAAGTCGATAATACACTTTAATGAACCTCAAGCAAAATATGCCCTCCCGGATAACGAATAATTTCTTGAAGTGTGTTTAGATAAACAGCAAACCTGATAAAGATGTCTTCTTATTTCCTTAAAATAATATCTCGTAAAAATGTTCTCTTTTCTATAAATAAAAAAATTCGAAATAAATTTTAACAGAACGATTTCAGATACATTCGCAACAATTGGGGACATTTTCTAAGCAAATCAACTTACCTTAAATACTGAATTTTATCAAGGGAAATGACTGGCGACATATTCTCCTAACGCACAGGTAATCGTAATATTTCCCCCAAAAATCCCTACATCATTAATTCTGCAATAACAAATCCCCAAAACTTGAACCTTTATTTCTCTTTCCCCCTTCTCGTAATCCATAAGTATCTCTTTCTGAATTTCGGCATCTTGTATATCTGAATCCCCTAAGATGAAATGGAAAAACTTGATGAGTTTCGCACAGTCTAAAGTTAATGGCTTTTTCTACTCTCAGTCACACTGGGTGATGGTAATTTCAAGATTTTTAAAACTGATTGAGATTATTTTTTTTATTATTATTATTTTAAGTCGTGTAAAATAGGTAAAGATGAAAATTGGAGGATAGATCTTTTCGAGGTTTCATGATTTGATTGACAAGCAATGACGGTTCACAGTGGCTATATCCCACTTCTGAGGATATAATTTCCAGTCATAAGAATTTTTATACTTTCGTACAATTCCTATTTTCTAACAGAAATCTTATTAAGAAGTCTCCATATAGTAGTAAGTGGTGTGTACACTTCCTTTTCGACGGAATTATTAAGCATTTTTATACTCTTTTGATCACTTATTTCGCAGAATCACACAAATTTTCAGAAAAAACAAAAGTGACATCTTTAGAACAGGAAGTGAAAATTATTAGTGAACTCCCAACCCGTTTTAGTCAATCATGGGAAGTAGATGCTGTAAAGGAAATGTAATTTCTTTTAATCGAAAAGAGACATTTCTAGAGCTGCAAGTGGAAATCCTTAGTGAACTCTCCCTTCATTTCCACCACAATTTGATGCTGAATCCATATTATACATCATCTATGAGCTATCTATAGCCGATTCTGAAAAATAGGCGATTAAAGGAAACTTTTAAAACTGGAATTGGAAAAGTACTGGAGTTAAAATCCTCCCCAAGGAACTTTATGCTAAATCCATATCAGTCATCATCTAAACTCTATCCATAGCAGACCAAGAGAAATATATGTTACAAGGAAATATTTTGAACCGGAAGTGAAGATTCTTAATAAACCAGCCTATTGCCTTCCGAATTCAATGCTGAATCCATATCAGTTATTATCTAAGCTTTATTTATAGCCAATCTTAAGAAATAGATGTTTCAAATCAAATGAAAGTACCGGACGTGAATATCCTTTGCGAACCCCATATTCTCCTCCGGAAGTTGATGCTGAATCCATATCAGTCATCATATAAGTTCATTCTTTTAAAGATCCTGGGGAAAAGATGCTTCAAAGGAAAAATTTTTAGTAAAAACAATAATATTACAAAATAAGCCACCTATAAATAAATTAGATCATGTTTATAAATGCCACTTGTATAACGATCTATCAAAAAATAAATTATTTGTCCCGATAACATCAATTTTAGGAAATATTTTTCCTAATATTCCTTAGGCGTCCTCATCCATACTTTCTATCTAGATAGTATAAACTTAAGCCGATTTCTTTCGAAATTGTGTGGTTTATCCACAATCCCTCTCAGCTCTGCAAGGCACTTTAAAGCTTAAGAAATCACGGTTGACAATGACTTTAAATGACATTTTGGGCTCACTAATTAAGGGTCCCATTCGATGTTGACAATATTATACATATCATAATAATGTAACTATGATTTTAAAATATCAATTTGGGACAGACTGAAATTGAGGGGATCTTGGGACCAGATTCTTATGGCTACGTTAAAAAAAATTTGGCCCTGACGGTCAATTCACTTTATAAACAAACTAGAACGAATACCCGATGTTGCTCGGGATATATAACGTAAACATCTGATTAAAATTACATGGGAATTCACAGCGAAATCTTGACAACCAACGAACGTTTTAAAAATACGCCCGTTTAGAACAAAAAATAAAAAATCATGTTTCGATGTCCCGACTTCCCAGAACATATTACCTTTCTTCGTGTAATTTGTAACAACGGACATGCTCCCAAATGTGACATCAGAAAACTAGAATTTGTTTCCGTCGCTTCCTCCGATCATGGTCGTACTAAAAATAACAACTTTTATAGACCTACTTACAAATTCATAAAAAATCCAAAAATAGAGTAATATTTTTTTATTATAATGCGAAGTAATTACTTTATATTGATGCCAAATATTAGAATAACTTGAATATTCAATTCATCGATGCGTAGAAGCAAGAATACGATTGTATATTTCAATTTCAAATACAGGTAATCATAATATTTTCCCTTAAAGTCCCTACATCAATTATTCTCCACTGTCAAATCCTAAGATCTTTGCCTGATATTTCTCTTTTGTACTCTTTTATCAGCTGTAAGTCACTGTATTTGTATTTTAATGAGCATATTATCTTGTATCTCTCTAATCCCAAAAGATTAAATGGAAAAAGTTGAATTTCGCACAGACCAAAGTTATGAATTTTTCTATTCCCAGATTTTCTCGGCGATGATATTTTCTAGATTTTTAATGACTAATCAAAACATTTTCACTTTAAAAAACTTTATATAAAGTTATATAAAAATACAAATGCTTATAGGAGGTATTTCAGGTATTCCCACATTTATGGGATTTATTTTGATATCTAATGTGAATAGGATGATTTACAGCGATTCCAGAAAAGCCATTTCACGCCATGCAAGACATTGAACAAGTACATTAAACAGACAACTTATTTTGAAAAATTGCATCGTCAAAGATGAAAATTGCATCTGCAAATATACCCCAATTTCTCGAATACAATTAACCGATTAGATATGAAGTTGGTCTGTAAGAAACAGAAAATTTTCTTGTTAGATAACGAATTTAAAAAAGAAAACATTCTTTAAATGCTTACAGTTTTTGGATTGGACAGAATTGGATTACTTTGGCACTCTCTTTTTAATACATATAGGCGCTACACTATGAAAATCCCTATAAAATGGTTGGCCCTATATAAATGGTTGTAACTTGCAGCTCTCGTAAGTCTCCAATGGGTAGAAAGCTTGTTTTCGCAAAGTTCTTGTTAAGAAATTTCTTAACTAAACAAAATTTGATTTTCGTAACAAACTGACTTTTTTTCATTCCAGAAAAAAAATCTTAAAAATATTTGCATTATATAGCAGAGGTTCACAATTTGCTGCTTACCATTCTGGTAGGTCGGACGGGCTGGGTCTCAACAACAACAACAACTTGCTGCTTACGAGTACCCAGTGTTTCTTTCAGGCATACCTCCGGGGGGGGGGGAGGGCGATGCCCCCCTAGAGACGAGGATTCGCCCCTGCCGGAGACATTTTATGTTAACCTAGTTTATATTTTCTAGACATGTGTTCTATAGTGTCACATTATGTTTATATTTTCAATCTGGTGCTTAATTTATATAAAAAAATATAGTTTCTGTTATAAACTTTACGTTTATATTGGAATTATATAATTATGGTATCTGGTAGAGGGTTCCTTGCTGTCTATATGCATAAAGGAAAGGGGCATAATGTTCTATAATGTGACACAGCATTTAGATATATTTATACAGGACAAATAGAAAAGTTACCCCCCCCCCTTAAAATTTCATTCGCCCCCTCCAGGCCAAAAAGTCCTGAAAGAAACACTGCGAGTACCACAGTAGGCATCAGACCACAGAGACAGGCTAGCGCAAAGGAGGATCTGTCAGTAGCTGAGACTGCTAAAAAGAAGTTAATGCCAAAAAATGTGATTGCTAACCGTGGACAACCACAGCTAGTTTAATATTAGAAGAAGTTTTACATATGCCAGTTATTAAAACTTCGTTTAAAAATCCAAAATTTCAACCGCAATTCCCGACCATTCATTTAAAATTTGTAAAAATGACAGAAGTTAAATATATTTTAATTAATTTAGAAAAGTTCATATGTATACTTTTCTAAAGAAATTTCAATAGTGATTCTATGAAAGAATTTAATACTGTATTGAAGCTCTATGGAAGAATTCAATATAGTCATGGTGTTTCCTGGAATAATTTAAAATAATGATGGTGCTCCTTGTGAAAAATTTAACTTAAAGACGATGCCCTTTGCAAGAATTTAACTTGATAATTGTGCTCCCATAGACAAATATATAGTACTGCTAATTCCTCAGAAAAATTGATACGGTGGTGGTGCTCCCCTATACATTAGTATAGTGAGGGTACTCCCTAGAGAAATTTAACATTACGTTGGTGCTCCCTGATAGAAAAAGGTTGCAAATCCCTGGCGTAGTGAATAGAAAGGAAATAAATTTTCTTTATCCATGCACAATTCGCTCTTCTTTAATATTTTCTTATTAAATTTGATACCACCTCTCTATAAATAACGGTTTTCTTCTCTAAAGTGTCATTTAACAAGTACACCATTGCCCACCGAGGTGAACATATTGTCCTTGGATTATCATTAATTCAAACAAGGATGTGCACTAATAAGTGCTTGTATTGTTTGTGGGGAAAATTTTAGAAACCTGAGAACATGTAACTAAAATAAAAAAGGAAGACAGCTCAAGGATTTTCCCCTTCTACAGCACTGGCTGTTGACTTGTATAAAGTGTTTGAGTGTGATTTTATATTTTTACCTGATCCAGCCTCGGACCCGAGAAATGATGAGTTAAATGAATGTTTTCATATTATTAAGTTGCTATGCCCAAAGACAACGGTTACTATTTTCGCGGTCATTTTTTGTTTTTATCATTTTATGCAAACAGGTCACGGCCAACGATAGAAACCATGGTAGCTTAAATGGGACTACTACTACCAAATGCGATCTCGTAGCGATTTTATAAGCTAGAAATTAGTGTTTTTCTTTTCCCCAGTTTAAACATTTTTAATGCTATCTCCCCCTACCTTACATTGAAAAATGCGTGATACATGTGTTTCACTGTTACAGCTTCAACTGATTATTTTGAAACAATCCTTATACAGAAAAGAAATCGCTATAATTGATTAAAAAATGTAAATAAAATGCTACTACAAGGCAACAAATAACGGAAACATAAAGATATCAACCGATTTCGGAAGCAAATTGAGCTCTATTCTTCAGAAATTGCTAATAAAAGCATAATTAAATACTATTTCAAGACTGTTGTAGAAACTGTTTGTAGAAACGGTTCACCTTATCAATGGCGAAATACGATGGGAACTTTTGGAAACAGGGCTACTTAAATAAACTCGCTACCGAGTAACTCTCACCTTAATTATACATTAGAGGAAACATTTTATCAGAAAGAAAGTGACAGGTAAGGGGTTGATTTTATAGAACATTGTCTCTCCAACAGTATTTTGCACAGGCCACATTGACGATAAGAGCTTGAAATTTCGTCCCAGTAGCTCAACGGTAGATCGTTGGCTGGCCAGTTCGGAGATCTAGGGTTCGATTCCCGGTTGTGGCAGCAAGGTTCTTTACAATAGCGCCTGAACAAATCAAGCCTATAAGTTAATAAGTTAATAAGATATGGGAGGTGTAAAAGTGACTGCAGTAGGACTCGTGCGGATTCATTGGACTCTGGAACTTTAAAAGCCAATTTCAAATTGAGAGGATAACGACCACGCAGGATACTAACCTGGGTAAAAATAGTATTAGCAGGAGGCTAACCTGAAGTAAAAAAAATCTGATGTGGGCAACACATGACTTTCCTTATATAATGCAATGAATTTCTACTTTTACAGTTAAAAAAAAGGTTATTCTTATAGTAGATACTTATATTCTTTCCAAGATATTGAATTTTCTTCAATGAGTCGTTATTTTCATTGATTTAGCGTCGTTTTATCCATTTGGCGAGATTTTCGTTAATTTGGCAACATTTGAAAAAGCAACATTTGAAGTCGACCAGTTGGCGACATTCCGCCAAATTCGTCGCCAAAATCTCGCCAAGCGTTATGGACGAAGAAATAAGTTATTCTTACAGCAGATAAATGACTATAGGTGTTCAAATACGAAAGTATTACTCAAACTATCTTTCTTCACGAATGGAACGAGCTAGATCCACGAGAATGATGTCGCCAAATTTATCGCATCCTATTACATATGAAAAGTAAACATGTTTCACAATAGGAAATATTTTCTTTTTATTTTATATGACTTTTTGATAATTTTTTTGAAAAATGTGCAATATCTCGAGAATGGTTCATGTTAGCGTTCTAAAATTTATGTCAATCGTTTTCTAATGAAACATTACATAAGAAATGTCTATTTACGTAACTTTATTAGCGGTTTTGATTTTTTGACGATTTTTCAAAATTTCACTCGAAAATTTAGGGAGGTTCTGAACATTCGATTGCACATAAAAACAATAGGCTTCCAGTGTTTACGGATTGTGATTTTTGTACCAAATTTCGTTCAAATCGGTCCATTCGTTCGTCAGTTATCGTCTCCACAGACTCACACACATACTTTCACACAGACATCACTTCAAAAATGTTCGATTCGTGATCAGAGATGCTTGAAACGTACTCTCCCGTCGAAAACTCGAATTCGAATTTTCGACCCCGTCACAATACTTTCCTTATACATTATGTATATAAGGAAAGTAATAGTAGGAGGTGGTCAGTCAGCTACCCGCCAATCTGACATTAAAGGGTGGAGAATGCAGAGTCCACTTCGACGATAAGAGTTTGCAATTTCGTTCCAGTAGCGCAACGGTAGAGCATCGGCTGGCCAGTTCGGAGATCCAGGGTCTGATTCCCAGTTGGGACAGCAAGGCTTTTTACAACTTTATGCAGTTTCACCAGTAAACAGTCGATTCTGCCTATAATAAATAATTATGTGCTTCTTGTTCTGACGAAGGTAGCCCATTTAACTGCTGAACGCGGTTCATACCGTCATATTTTGTTACAAGTTGTTTAATAACAATGTCTTTATTCAGAAGAATCCTTTCCATCTTTAAGCAAAACACAAACCATCAGTTAAGTGACCCTCCCTTGATCTTTCACTTCCCGGTTAAGACAGGAGCCAGCCATCCCAAGCCAATCAAGTGCCTTTATCAGGAGATTAACCCTTTGTGGCCGCAGGGACAGGCATGAATTCTTTCCTGGCAGTTATTACATTCGCTGAAAGACGTGACAAAGGGATGGAGGGAGGATGGAGAGGACTGTCACTCCTGCAGGGAGCGTGTTATTAGTCTCCAGTACAGTCCTTTTAGAAGCAAGGTCGGCCATTCTCGATCGACCGCCATCTTGCGTCTAACTCACCTGCAATCAACATGGGTGTAGATCCGTTTTTATATTTCACTTGACAAGTTTTAAAGTTTTGTCCTCTGAGATACCAGTTATAGCTTTCGATATAACAGAATACATTTTGAGATGCTTTTACTTAGAAAATGGAAAGGTGCTGCTTTTGGATTTTCTTTTCTTTAGCAAATTATATCGCCATTCTCCATTTAAGTTCAATCTACCACAAGAATAATCGTTTTTAGAGACCTTATAATATAGCATCTCGCAGAAATTGAAATGACAGCATTCAGTTGAACATGATAAATAGCGGTCTCAACGCGCCGGTATTTAGTGTGCAGGCTGAATCAACCAGTGAAAGGAGTTAAAAATATAAGCGGAGTGAAAACAGAAAGGTATTTCTATTTCCTAGCTACGGAACAGCTTGGGGCTTCCTAAGCACCCCCTAAAATTTCAATAACACCTCAGCGATTTTTCAAATGTATATTGACATTATATATTGAAAATAACAAGATAACGGCTAATGAATTTCAGCACCCATGAATTAAAAATCCTAGCTCCGCTGTTTCAAAAAAGGGGATAAGATATATATCCTAGTATATAAAGTAAAATGAACTACATGCTTAGATTTTGGCATAGGAGACGGTAACCAACGGCCCACGGGCCACATGTGGCTCTCATTTGAGTTTTATGCGGTCCTTAACAATCTCTGTGATATTTATATTTTGTGTGGCGCGGCGCATGGTAATTAAATAAATATAAATTTACAATTTTGAAGAAAAAATGAGCGATTTTAGAATCCTAGTCTATTTGTCACTTTAATGTGAATTAATAATACTGTGCTTTCTGTGCTCAGAAAGGTATTACCAAAATATAATCATCGCAATTTAACCACTTCCTTTCTAATGCAGGAACAGTTTTTGTTTTGTGTCTAAGCTGAATAGCAGAAGACGTGAAATTAGTCATTTTTACATTCCTTTCTAATGTAGGGACGCTTTCTGTCTTATATCTGAAATGAATAGCAAAAAGATGTGAAACAGTAGTATTTTTTATATTCTTATGTTACATATTTACCAAATCCTATATTGTTTGAACACACATTCTTTATGCTGATAACAATAATTAAATTTTTAAATATGTTTCTTCAATCTCTTTTATTCAATTTCAATTCGTTAATTCTTTTTGGAGAACTAATTTTGGAGAATTATCACTTTGTCAAGTATCAGATAAAAATATATTTTCATTTCAGACTACGTTTTAGAACCAAGACATTCCCATGAAACTAATGTCAAACAGTTCAGTAATATTTCTCATTATTATATCAATTTTATTTTTGCATTCAATAATCTCTCCCATAGCAACAAACCCATCCTCCATTCTTACAGAGAAGCTTTTTTTTTTTTTTTAAATTGCGGCTCTTTTATAAATTTAAAATGCTGAAAACTACCTACAAGTATAAAAATCTGATGTGGGCAGCACATGACTTTCCCTGCAGACTTATATTCACGTTTTCTTCATTTTAATTACATTTAATTCACTTTTAATTCAATTTTCTTTCTCATTTGATAACTGGACTTCTTTTTAAAGGTGGCGTAGAGAAAATACGAAAAAACTAAAATATCTCGAGAACGGCTAGTCCTAGTGTAATGGGGTTGGTCTTATTCTTTTCTTCGTTAAAAATTACGTATTAAACAAGCATTTAATGGATATATTTGAGCATACGTAGCTTTTTAGTTTAAATTTTGACAATTTTTGCGGGCCATTCTGCAAAAAAAGGCAGGTTATTTTTTTCTGAATCGTACCAAAATCTAATCAGCACCAGGGTGACCTATACGTGACTCATCTGCCGAATTTTGTGAAATTCGGTCCATTAGTTTTTCAGCTAGAGTGGATACAAGCTTTTGCGGGCCATTTCGCAAAAAAAGGCGGGTTCTTTTATCCCAAATCGTACCCAAAACTAAACAGCACCAGACTCGCCCACAAGTGACTTACAAAATTTTGTGAAATTCGGTGTATTAGTTTTTTAGTTAGAGTGGATACAAAATCTGCACAGCAGACAGACACACACACAGACGTCACGCTAAAAATGGTTTTTTTCGTATTCTAGAGGTCTCGAAACGTGTAAATCCGTCGAAAACTCAAGTTGCGATTTTCGACATGATTCCAATACTTTCCCTATACATTACCATGTATTGCAGGGAAAGTAAAAATATTGCCAACCCATTTAGAAAGCTTGAACAATGATTAAAACAGGCGCCTCATGCAAAAAGGTCTTCCCACAACTTTTCCGACACAAAATGGCGGAACTGATCAGAATCGGTTCCACATCTGGTTAGACTCAACTTAGAAAGGGACACCACCAGAATCCATCCAGGAGCCGGACCCGTCCTGCTGGATCGAAGAGATTCTTGACGGACAGACCTGCGAAACTCATATGAGGTGGCATTGTTTGGACAGCAAAAACTGGGTATTAGCTCAGGAGGATATATATTAAAAGCTCGGAAGTTTTTAAATTGTTAAAAGGTGAGAGAAAGAATACGGATATCGATTGAGTTCAAATGAAGGAAATCGAACAATTTGCGAACGGTGTCAAGGGGGAGAAATTAGAACATTTTTCATTAAAGAGCAGGATTATTCGAAGAGATGGAATATGCTAGAGAGGCACATATTGTTTTTAAATCATTTGAAATATGTCTTTTTCAATCAAAAAGAAAACAAGATATATGATTTTTATCTGATGAATAAATGAATAATACATACCATCAATAACTGGTGAATAAGAAGTAAATTTTCATATATGAATATTTGATACATGGCATACATGATAAATGGCACATCAATATTTATTCATACAAACTTGACCCCACAAATTTACCGTTCCTAATGTTAAAAATAAATTCGATTTGATCATAGCTTATACATCTCAAAATATAAATTAACTGGAGTGTGTCTCAACTCGACTTCCTCATACCAAAATTCATTTTTCAAATTTTACAAAAAAATATGTGAAAAAATCTGATGTGGGCAACACATGATGTGGGCAACACATGACGTGGGCAACACATCTGATGTGGGCAACACATGACTTTCCTTATATAATGCAATGAATTTACTATTATTACAGTTAAAAAGAAATGTTATTCTTATAGTAGATACTTATATTCTTTCCAAGATATTGAATTTTCTTCAATTAGTCGTTATTTTCATTGATTTAGTGTCATTTTTATCAATTTGGCGAGATTTTTGTTAATTTGGCAACAATTAAAAATGTCGTCAAGTTGGCGACATTCCGCCAAATTCGTCGCCAAAATCTACCCAAGCGTTATAGACGGAGAAATAAGTTATTCTTACAGCAGATAAATGACTATTGGCGTTCAAATATAAAAGTATTACTCAAAGTATCTTTTTTCATGAATGGAACGAGCTAGATCCACGAGAATGATGTCACCCAATTAATCGCATGGTATTACACATGAAAAGTGAACATGTTTCTCAATAGGAAATATATATATATTTTTATTTTATATAACTTTTTGATAATTTTTTTTTAAATGTGCAATATCTCGAGAACGGTTCATGTTAGCGTTCTAAAGTTTATGTCAATCGTTTTCTAATGAAAAATTACATAAGAAATGTCTATTTGCGTAACGTTATTAGCGGATTTGATTTTTTGACGATTTTTTCAAAATTTCACTCGAAAATTTAGGGGTGTTCTGAACACTCGATTGCGTATAAAAACAATAGGCTTCCAGTGTTTATAGATTGTGATTTTTGTACCAAATTTCGTTCGAATCGGTCCATTCGTTCGTCAGTTATCGTCTCCACACACACACACACACACACACACACACACACACACACATCACATCAAAAATGTTTGATTCGTGATCAGGGATGCTTGAAACGTGCTCTCCCGTCGAAAACTCGAATTCGAATTTTCGATCCCGTCACAATACTTTCCTTATACATTATGTATATAAGGAAAGTAGAAAACGGTATTGTGGGTCCAAATGATTACAACTATAGCGTGTTACATTTCACTTTAATGGGCTTGAAAAATATTTCGATTGATACCATACTTGACAATGCCCCCCCCCCTCCCGGGGAGGGGGGTTACTTACCTACCAAGGAAGGCTAATAACGTCACGAACAAAAAAAATTGTATAGCGGCAATTTTTCACAACAATGATTGAAACTATTAAGTTTCGTAATCATTGAGCCACAAATAACCCTTTTATGCATAATTATGCCAAATTTTGTCCTATGCTGCCATGTTAAAGAAATATAAAATTTAGAATAAATTGCAAAATTTTCGCTCGAATTAAAAAAAAAATTCTATCTACTCCTAGAATTTTTGATAACAAAGCTGAATATAAAGTTTCGTGCAAATCCATTCATATTTGTGTCTGGTATTGTGTACACAAGAAATCGATCACAGACATCAGACAGACAGACGAACAACATTCCAAAAATTTATTTCTTTAATTATTTTAAAAAGACTGCAAGCTACAGGACATAGCCCCAGTAACAGCGTGAAAGACAAAAATACATTAAAAAAATATACAGATTAAAATATAATAAAACACATTAAAATTCAAACTATAAAACTATAAATAGTCAAAACGTGTTCAGAAGGTCTTAAAACATATCTGGGCGAAAATTTTCGGGAAAAAACAATACTTTCTCAATACTACGTATGAGACAGTGACAGACAAACTTCAATTTTAGAATATTGGTGTTTTTAACACTTTCCAACATAGTTGAAAAGTGTTTATGACATTGTTCATTCTGTCTGTCTGTCCGTCCGCACGATAACTGCCGTAAAAATGACTTAACAAAACGAAATTTTAGTATGGTGTTGAGACGGTCTGGGGAACATATGGAAATGTAGATGAATAATATTATCCAATCAGTTTTCGATTGAATCCGGGTTGAAAAATTAAATACATTGAACCCAATGGTACCTAATTTTTCAAATATTTAAGGAAAGTTAAAATTCAGAAATTGCTTCGAAAATTTTATGAAATATTCAAATTATCTCTTAAAATATATAAAAAAAAATTTCAGATAATTACACCCATATTATATGAAGAGATCACGCGACCCACTTCAAAAAATATGCCATCCACCTTTTTTTCTTAATGTAAAAATCGTGGTTTTTAAAGTTCTTTTAAATTTATATTTAGTGTTGCATCCGTCCTACAACCGCTTTATTTTTGCGTATTTTCTGTGAACTTATATTCTGCGCCAATGTAATTACAATATTTTTTAGTTTAAATGATCAACAAACTTTGATTATTTCTACAACGAAGCATAATTTCAATGTATGCACAATGTAAACAAGTGATGTAAGATAAGTTGTATAAGTATTGCTGAATTTTTTTTCACTCAAAATTATTTAGCTCTGGAGTCTGAAATAAAAGTGATATGAATGAAATATTCATTTATTTTTAAAAGAAGCAGACGATTTTATAGCACAGACTTTTTTGATGAAGTTTTAAGTTTCCAAGTAAAATCAATGATTATATTGTGATAATTTTTAAATTACCACCGCTGAATGTATTGCATTTTAGAGATGTTTAAATAAAATTGCATTTCAGTTGGAAAGTGTTTCATAATTGATGCTTTATGCATGATTGGTCTTTCTTGTTTAATTTTTCATCACCATGAAGATGTTTCATAATTGATGCTTTATGCATGATTGATCTTTCTTGTTCAATTTTTCAAAACTATGAAGGTAAAAGAAAGAATATACGTACAGTTCAAATTGCTGTTAAAGCATAAAATTCAAATAACTTCTTTAGAAGCAGCATAAGATATAAAAAATATTTAATTACTTGAATTAATGTTTTATTATATGCAATTTTTAACGAAGTTATTTGAATTTTAAAAGGAAGGATTTAAGACGATATGTTGGATAAACGCCAAAATCATTCAAGATAATAATTTAGGTGCCGCTGGGGTAACACAAGCCCCGCTGCATTATATGTATTTCTATGGCAAAAGACTTGAATTAAATAATATTATTTAAACTGTTAATTTTGCAAAAAAAATATTATCAGTGCAGTTCAAGTTATGTAGATATCAAAGACAGGAAAATATTTCTATGTATTCAAATTTATTTTACCTTTCAATTTATTTTTGTCTCCATATATTCTGTACCCTGCTCTACAACCAGGAAAAAATTATTATTATCTCCTTCTCTCTAATTCCCTGCTAAAACCACTCAGTATTTATACATTTTAACTGTTTACCTCTCTAGATTTAATTAACCTTTGTTTTAAAAATATTGGGGAATTTGTATCATCTGTTCTTAAAAACTCCATGAAAAAAAGCTTAATTGATCGTTGTTTACAGTTCTGTACTCTTATCTTTCGATTTTAAAATATTAGTGAATTGGTTGATAATTGAACAGCGGAGTGGATATTCCTTAACAAACTAAATAAAATGTTATCCTTTTTCGACTCAGCTGTTTGCTCAATTGCCATCTGTTTTTGGAAACTCTGCATTGAGAAAAGTTTAATTGATCATTGTTTGAATTCTAGATTTAGTTAATATTTATGAAATTAGTCGTGAATTTGTATTCTATAATTGGAATTGCTGAAACTCTAGGTCTAGGCATTGATAAAATTTTAATTGATCATTCTTTACAGGTCTATACTGATTTAAATAATCTTTCTTTTTTTATTTTTAATACTGGTGAATTTGCAATTATCGCCTGTTCTTAAAAACTCTCTCCACTCATAAAAGTTTAATTTATCATTATTCACTTTTCTACATTTAGTTGATTTTGTTTTTTAAAATATTGGCGAATTTGTAATTATCGTCTAGTTTTGAAAACTCTATTGACAAAAGCTTAATTGATCATATTTTACCTTTCTAGTTTTATTTAATATTTATTCTTAAAATATTAGTTAATTTGCATTTATCGTCTGTTTGAGAACTCTAGGTATTAATAAAATACTCATTGATCATAGTTTACCGTTCTAAATATAATATTTAGATAATACCTATTTTTAAAATATTGATAAATTTATATTTATCGAAAAGCGTGCAATATCTTGAGTACGGTCCCTGCTAATGTTCTAAAGTTAATGTTGTTTGTTTTCTAATGAAAAATTATGTATGCAATGATTATTTATTTAACAGTATAAAAGATAATGAATTTTTAATGATATTTTTTTCAAAAATTCATTCGAAAATCGTGAATTATATTGAAAACGGTTCATGCTAGAGTTCTAAATTTTGTATCATTTGTTTTCTAACGAAAGATTACACTATATAATTATTTATTTATCATTATTAAAGCTCCTAATATTTTGATCATTTTTTAAAAATGCAATCAAACATTAGGGGATATATCAAACATCCGATTGCGTTTTAAATAAGGTTTCGGAATTTACCGATTATAATAATCGTACCAAATTATTTTTGAATCGCTTTATTCGTTCGCAAGATATCACTTCCACAGACTTACTGACATACGCAATAACATACACACTAACATACATACATACATACACGCAGGCAGCACTTCAAAAACATTCGATTAGTGTTCAGGGATATTTGAAACGTGCTCTTCCGTCGACAACTCGACCCCGTTACAATACTTTTCCTACATATTACACTATATACGTAGGGAAAGTAAAAATGGTGAAAAGGTTAGAAATATCATTTGAAGAGAAAAAATTAAACTCCACCATTTTTACTATCAGTATATGTAATGTTATTCAGTCCCACATTTTTAAAAATGTTAGTCCAGAGCTTGCGCTTCAAATCCCCATAGAAATAAAATAAATGATATTTTTCAAATTCTTTTCAAAGCAAATAATTGATTGTCCCTTGAAGCATATGCTAAAACATTTCCTATCATACACCTCTAGAAGAAAAGGCCGTTAGACATACACTGCTATTCACATCGTGGTTTATATTAATCGCTTGATTCCTATCAGATACGCCCACTTTTAAAGGATTCCATGTATCTTTCATAAAACCATGAGACAGAAATATGGCGCAGTAAGATTCATATTCGGAAAGTTTAATGATCATTCAGATCGAGGCTTATGATATCTTACTGAATAATAAATAATTCAGTAAGATATCATGAAGATGTTTTTATAGTGAAATGAAAGAACGGTCCGTTTTTGAAATGATCACAGTAAAAAAAAAAAAAATATATATATATACACATATATATACATATACATATATGTACATATATATATATATATATATATATATATATATATATATATATATATATATATATATATATATATATATATACATATATATATATATATATATATATACATATATATATATATATATATATATATATATATATATATATATATATATACATATATATATATATATATATATATATACATATATATATATATATATATATATATATATATATATATATATATATACATATATATATATATATATATATATATATATATATATATATACACACATATATATATAAATATATAAATTTTCTACAAAATACAAAGAAATAAAAGAAATTCAACCATAAAGAGGAAATTATAAAGCGTAATGCAGGTCATAAAGACAAAGACAATCAACAAATTTCAAAGATGAGGAATGAAAATAGAAAAACAAAAAAATCAAGCAAAAAAGCTCGCACATGGAAGAGCTTTAGGCTTAAGATAAGTTCATTTCGAAAAAATTCTCGTCAAGTCCATATATCCCTTCGAAATGAACACAAAACTGTTTGTTTCTGAAACACAAGATAGATTTTATCTATAAACTTGTGTTATATAGACAACAAGCATATAGATTGGAAAAATAAAGGAAACATAAATACCTTAAAATACACTTCATTAGTACAACTATGACGAGCAAAATATGACTAGACCAATGTTGCCATATGCAGAAATGAAAAGATGTGATTTGCTGTTGCCAAAGAGAGTAATAAAAACTGTACTGCGTAAAAGCAATAAAATGAGATATTCAACAGTTAAAGCTTCAAGATAAAAAGATGAAAATATAATTTCAAGAGAATGAAGAAGTACGGCTAAATTAAGATACTAAGGAGAGATTATGAGAATTTTAGGCTAATCGAAACTTATTAACTATACCATTTACTAAATATGCAGGATATTTATACATTTTACTGATAATTTTGAGGTTATTAATGTGCAAAGCATGAAATTTTTTATCTGATAATCTATAAATTCTAAAAAGTTGATTAAGTATAATATCTCTAAACAATTGAATCGAGTTGCAGGAATTAAAAGGTAATAATTTATTAATATTAAATTTTAAAAAATCTTTTTTATCATATAAATTAGTAAAATCACATCTTTTCATTTCTGCATATGGCAACATTGGTCTAGTCATATTTTGCTCGTGATGGTTGTACTAATGAAGTGTATTTTAAGGTATTTATGTTTCCTTTATTTTTCCAATCTATATGCTTGTTGTCCATATAACACAAGTTTATAGATAAAATCTATCTTGTGTTTCAGAAACAAGCATTTTTGTGTTCATTTCGAAGGGATATATGGATTTGACGAGAATTTTTTCGAAATGAACTTATCTTAAGCCTAAAGCTCTTCTATGTGCAAGCTTTTTTGCTTGATTTTTTGTTTTCCTATTTTCATTCCTCATCTTTGAAATTTGTTGATTGTCTTTGTCTTTATGACCTGCATTATGCTTTATAATTTCCTCCTTATGTTTTAATTTCTTTTATTTCTTTGTATTTTGTAGAAAATTTTGGAATAGTGTATTATGAGTTACTATTTACATTCTAACATTGGATTTACTAATTTATATTATTATTGAAAACATTTTATTTATTAGCTGCATTTGCGCAATAAATTAAATGTATATTGCATTGTCATTCACTTTCTTATACTACGATGTTTAGTTTATCTAACTTTTCATTTCTGAACTATCCTAATTCTTTTTGTATGCTTCGTATTAAAGATACATATATATATATATATATATATAATAATAGAAGTTTGAAAATCCAATGAACGAAAAGTAAGAAGATGTAACACGATAAACCTAACTTTTTAAAAACACCCACAGAATAAAATATAATACAGCAAATCATCAATCAAATGGATTAAAAATACAAAACACTAGCTATCAAGTTACAGAAAATCAACCAAATTAAAAGGTATGGAAACAAAAAAAGAAAAACTTAAACTAAATTCAACTATCTAACTGGCGTACAAAACAAATGTAAAAATCAATTAATCCTCAAGCATATGGAAAAAATAAAAAAATTAATATCGAATCAACAAGTCAATGAAAAATATAATACAAAGGTATGGAATCGAAATAAGTATAACAAACGAAATCAAGCACAAACGCCTTACACGTGGACGAGGCTCTAAGCCTAAATCATGAATTGTTAACCTCTACAAAAATCTAATCATGTCCAAGTTTTCTGTAGAAGCAAACTCAAAAATGTATGTTTCTGAAGAAATAGATAGATTAAATCTATGAACTATTTCTACTTGGA